>RMBW01000014.1:0-432425 GCA_004009845.1 Davidsoniella eucalypti | reverse complement strand
GGAACCCGCAATGTCGCAATGATCCGGCGAATATTTGATTGCTTGTTTGTTTTCTTGGTCCTGCACACAAAGTCCAAGTTCGCCTCCAGATCCAAGCAAACAAAAAATAGATGGCTTAGAAAACGAATGTGAGGCAAGAAAACTTGACTACAGTGTAGCAGGAATAGAGAGTTGGTTATGTAAGGTTCCGCATATCGTAGGCTAATCAGCGCAAATATGTTTCTATCAGTGAAACGAAAGTCGATTGAGCGGCCCATTTTGTCCCAACGGATCGGCAGAAAACAGGACGAGGGGCAGCAGGGATCTGTCTTGATCATGACTTCTTCTTTATTCATGCCATCTCAAAGAGCTATGATATGCAAACATGAACATGCAGATATCGAGGTTGATTCGCGTTTCCTGCTTGGAGCAAAAAGAAAGACAAAAGAAAATGATAATAAACCGGCGTGTATCGAAGAAGGGGGCGTGTGAGATTCCTTTCTCTAAGAGACCAGGGACGTAATGAAGACCCAACAGAAAAATACATGATAAATAAAATAAGCCTAAAGAAAATCTTTCAAGTTTGACTGATTTGTGCCATCCGTTTTTTGGGGGAGTTTCGACTGCCCACGTCTAGAGCAATTACCAGAATTCTCTTCATCTCTCGTTTCTCGTATTACTGCAAAATAACAGTATCTATAAGGGAAATGAGCAAGCATTGGGGGAATTCACCAAAAAATCGCCACTCAAATCAGCGTTCAAACCATCACGACAATTGACATCATGGTGTTTTTTTCTTATTGTCTGGATATTTCTTCATGTTCCATTTCTTTTTTATGCCAAGACTTCTGACTTCAAGGGAACGGATTAGAGATGCCGTCGAAGAGGAAGTGAAAGTCTTGGCATCCGGGGTTTTCTACCGCCAACATAAAAAACCCTTGGCTAACCCTATATTTAACCTACAAAGACCGTTGCAATGCCAAGACTTGTGTCGGCAAGGAAAAAAAATAGAACAAAGCAAGCCCAAAACGCACGTTTTGCCAAGGCTTTCTTATTCTTCTTCGTTCTTGTTTGGCTCTACCTTTTTTTGCTTGATCCAAACAAGGCCTCTTTCTGGAACCTGGAGCATTGTCTCTTTGTTGTTTATGTAGTAAACAAAAATATCAGCGACGGCGTGCCAAGTTTTGGAGGTTATTTATATATCTTGCTATCTTGAAAAGAGACCCCCTCCCCCAACACAACTCAATTTTCGACTTTTTGAGCAATTTCTCAAGCTTACACTTTATTTTGACCTCATGTCATGAGTTATCTTGACGGTTTAGTCTGCAAAACCTTTTGCTTATTGTTGTACATAGTATGTGTCAACAAGCAGATATAGTATAATACCCCCAATATATGAGCGGGATTTACATAACGCCGGCACCGACATCGAATAGATCTGTTCGAATATACATACACTTTGTAGACACATCCAAAACTGAAAGGGGGTGTAGGTTCTTTTGTCAGTGGCCATGCATGTGCCATTGCCACCTCATTCCCACCGAGGATCTGGACTCTATGACAGTAGTATCTGGATAGTTCCTGTTTATTTCGGTAGAAAGGGAGACTCTCGAGATCTGGAAGCCCGGAGAAAGCTCAAACCCTCTATTTTTACAAAGGAGTGGGACGTTTTCTCTATGGCTGTTTAGAAGCGAGGTTTGTGCATGCAGCCCTGGTTATGCTGAAGGATGAGTATCAGAAACCAGCTAATGTTCTATTCTTTGCACCAGCACAGTCGTAAAATGACTGATTATTGGTATATTTACTGATATATCGGGTGGTTAAGCATCTGCAAGGCCTGTATATGTGCAATACGGTCCGTGTGCTGGAAAGTTTTAATGTTTGACCTGGGACTAGAGACATAAAACTAAAGAATACGAAATATACCGTGCCGGCACCGATATCAGCCAGGGGCCAACGGTTCGTTGATTTGCTGTACACAACGATGCGTTAGAAATTCCATCGAGCTGGCGAAGCCTTCCCTTCCTTTCATATCGAGATAGCAGACAACATTGTATTCCTCGAGTTAACAGATAAAAATGATTAGCCACTCGCCTCAAATTATCTGACTGTAAAAGATCGTATCACAAAACCCAAATCATCTAGCCTCGAGACTGGTCCTCGTTCTTTCTATTGAGGTCATCGCCAACTTCACCCATGAGATAGGAGGGCATGTGTAGCCGTCACAGTACGATATACACTAGGAGTAGTCATATGAGGGATACATGCCTAGTCTACCAATATCAAATGCCGGCCTTGAAAAAAGACGTGCTTAGTAGCTCTCTAATACTAATAACAAACAGGACCATTCTAGACAAATGCAGCCAGGATGGTACTTCGCTATAGGCTTTCTTCTTTTTGTGTCCATCAATCTTGTATGTAGCTAGTAGCTAGTAGTGTATCTAAATCAGTTCCCTTCATTGGATAGTTAATGAGGCAGAGTTTTAACAGGGGCTGATTCATGACAGCCTAGAACATTAAGCGCAAAGTATAGTTGCAAACCGTCTTGTTGGTGGCATCAGTGCCGGGATAGACAATCTCTAGATACAGATCCAGCAAAACAATAGTTGCACAAGTAGAAACTTAAAGGAGTCAAAAACTCGAGAACATAATGGTATCAAGTGTACGAGAGATGTATAATCAGGGCTAAGGTTGTATAGAGCTCATTTTTCTCTTATACAACTGATATCGTAGTGGAGAAAAATGAAAAAAAAACCCGTTGACATCAAAGCAGGAAGGAAGCAGTAAGGACCAACCCCTTTGTGTTTCCGCCCCTCTCCTCTCCGCTCCGCCAAGCCCGCTAAAAATCGATAGCATTGGCATATCATTTGTAATGCCCCACTTAATATATTTGGATCATTGATTATTTTACGCCGTATTTCTTGTGCAATTGCAGTCTCATTAGCTTGCTTTCTTGCTTGTTTTCTTGCTTGCTTTGATATACACTAATATTGTGCTAACACTTCGCTGTATGATACAGAACATTGTCTGACCTACATTTGGCAGAGTACGTGGCATAGGCACAGGAATTACGCAATAGCACAAACTACTCCGACCAGGCTTTGGGGGGCGTGTGACTTTTTATGTTGTTTTTATCTCTGTCAACAGATAAGCTGATCCGCTCTAGCCGTGTCCAGTGGTTTCCTTGGCTTTTCCCCTCTAAAAAAGGCAGGCTGCCATTCTTTTCTTTTCCCTTCGTCTCGCCTTTTTCGGGGGTCTAGCTACGCCCCCCTTCACCTTGTTCCCTAAGAGTTTCTCTTTGATATCTCTCTTCTGGTAGTAGAAAAATCACAAGCAGACAAAGGGCTCTGGTCTCCGCCCCTCTGCTCCGCCCCCTCCTTCCCTTTGTTGTTATTCCCCGTCTAGTTCCAGCACACAAAACGAAGCTTCATGTAGTCTGCAAATTCAGGTACCTACCTCTTTCTGGCGGCGGAATTGTGGCTGTGTAAAACAAAACAAACAAATAAGGACAAGGAGATAATCATTGGAACAATATATAAGTCTGATAACACCTTCTTCAACCTCGCCTCAACTTTACTTTGACAACATCTCTTCTTCTTGCGTATCTTTCGTCCTTGGAAACTTCTTCACCACGATGTAAAAATACAAATACTTACGCACGAAAATCTTCCGGAACCAACGGCTTCTATGCTCCCTATCCGAAAAGGCTTTTTTCTTTGCCGACATTCGGCGTTTCTGAGGCCAGAACCTCTTAAATACCCCCAAAACAGAACACAACAACAATCATAATAAAACAACCCACAACGCCTAGCTCAGCGGAAAACTCTTTCCCCCCTAAGCAAGCAAATGACGGACTTTTCTGATGCTCTTGGCCTATCCTTTTCCCTTGCGTTTGGCCTTGTTCATCGACTCACACCCTTTGCCCTTTAGTCTTCTTTTGGTTTCCTTTTGGCCCTTCCAGGTCATCCTCTCCGCTACGTACAATATCACGCTGCAGCGACTAGCAGGCCCGCTCCTCCTCTCGCCGATTCCCCGTATAGACCCCTCTTCGTTCTTCTTCTAGCTCAGCCGCCCACCCCCTAGACTTACGGACTGCGTCATATTCCTATTACAAGATACGACTTTCCGCCATGTCAGCGTCTCCGATTGGTTCCTTTGAGACGCAGCCCGCCAAGAGAACCAAGTCATCTCGTCATCTATTTCTCTGTCTCTTCTCCGTGATGTACTGCTCTGTTTGATTCGCTATGTATACGCCAAGTGCGAGACGTACATCGCAGGCTTATTCTCTTTCATAAATCACGAACACTGTTGTGCTACTAAGCGACTCTGCACTATATATACTGTACCAGAAAGTGCCGTATATATTCGTGTGTTAACACTCACCGTTCCTTCGCATGTTCAGCCGCCCAGGTTTCCACCGCCAAACAGAGACGAGGAAGCCACGGCGGCTTCAAGACTATCCTTTCCACATTGACTTCGGTAACATGCACGAACCATGACAGGGGATTGAATCCACGCCGTCACCTAAGAAGAGGTAATATGGATGAGTCTCATTTGTTTCATGGAATATGGAGACCTGATGCTAGACGATTAATGAAAGCGCCAAGCAAGACTGAACAAGAAACAAAAGCGACATCTTACTTCAAATTCTGCTTTGTTGCTATATGGATTGTGGCCTATATAGCATGCATGTCAACAAAGTCCCCGTCTGCCAAGGATGAGGCAGCCCATTAAGTAACGTTGGACGTACGTCTGCCAAGATCCCCTCTCCCAGTCTGCTCAACCCATACAACTATTGTACATATACATAGCACATCATATGTTGAATGTGTTGGTTGGTATGGTATGTTCATGTGATGGGGGGGGGGGTCTTTAAATTTTGGGTCTTTGTGTTTTTGTTACTTATTTTCACCGCGCCCATAGGATTTTCCGCCCCGATAGGATTCTTTGATAACTTGTTTTACATTGATAGCTTCTCTTTTCTTCTCTTTTTTCTTACTTTATCCGCTCACCTGAGCATTAATGGTTTGCCCGAGTGGATAAGTCCAAGCTAGCCAAGGCCTGCTTAGTTTCTTGGCCATCCTGGAGATATTGCAAAGTATTGTAGTCACATACTACCATGTTCTCCGTAGTTAATCATAGTAAGTATATTGATGACAAACTATATATTGTAGGGAACACAAATACACTCATCTTGGCGGAACAAAATGAGGTTTTGTTCTGTATAAATATAAAAATAAAAATAAAATAAATATGCCTCTAAGCTTGTCGCAAAAGACCGGCTTTAAGGAAGGAGCTTGCCTAGTAATACTGTCGCCCCGGCCCTTGTAAGAAAAAAAGCCAACAGACTAAAATCTGTTGTCATCTTTACCCTACAAAAAAGTAAATATAAAACTTTCCTATCAGGACCAGTTCCACCCCCATGCCTGCTTTTCACTAGTTGATATATATTTTCATTGTAGCATTTATCACAGGATCAAGGATAGGACTAGAAAAAGGAAAATAAAATAAAAAGAACATAGTATGTAGATAGATCCGAGCTAACGTAGCGGTATCTTCCAAACAATGCGTTCAATAAGCCCTTTTGCATGTTTCTTCTTTGACGAGTTTGTGTCAACCAAGCAACCGCTATCTACATACATCCGAAACAAACGAGACTTGGTCAAAGACAGGTGGTCTGTGAAGAGCTTTTCTTCTACTGTAGAAACAAGGGTTAGCAACGTGGGCAGTATTCGGCAATTAGGGTTACATCTCCATCGAGCGTAGTTGTAGATAATGTGCAGGACTGGAAAGAACCCTCAAGATGTAAATTCAATAACCGAGCATGATATAGACTTCATGCCTTCCAGAAAAAGATCTAGCCTTGTTTTGTATCACGCAAGGCTAATTTTTTTTTTAAAAGACACAACCTTGACTTTATTATTGTCTTCATCATAGCCTTGTTCTATTGGTCTCTATCTGTGATCAGACTGCCGAAATATGGTTTTAGTTCACGAACCCCGGACATCTTATCCCGATGAAAGGGGGAAATACATGATTACAGGTCATTAATTTCATATATGAGGCTGTTGATTCTAGTCGACTAGATATATGGGATAGCGAGATGGCCGCCTTTCTAGTGTTTGTACCATGGTTTCTCGCTAGTATTACTAACCCATATATATAGGTCCACTTGCTAACTAGAAGCCAGCGCGAAAGCTGATACGATAAGTTGATGCCTTTTTCATGATAGTTGGCTTCTTCTCAATGCTTCCTTACGTGAGTCCGTAGGCTACCGTTAACTTGTCAAGCCTCAAAGTAAAATAGCGGTGCTCTGCCACCATTCTCAATATCGAGGTCTCCATGAACTTTGTTTGTTGACTTGCTATATATCCAGACGTTCCACCCGCTTGCTCTCTTTTCTATTGGCTCTGATTCCATCAGAAATAGCCCGGATAATCCAATGTCGAGTCTTCTCTTTTTTTCGTCTAAAATAATAGAAAAAGGCAGAACAAAACCTATTATTTCCCAAGAAAAACACACCTCTGGTTCCGAGTAAGACTGCATCTATTGCAAAACACCGCAAAACACCGGTGTTATCTTTCTCCTCTATATCCAGGATACCAGAAATAGAAAGGAAAATACAAATCACACCTGACCTCTTGGTTTTCTATCGTTATTTCCGGGGACGTTTTGTTCAACTACGTCATTTCTAAAGACGAGCTAAATTAAAAACCCCGAGACGATTCTGAAAGGCTCAAGAGGTAACAGGGATGTAGCAAACCTCAGCAGTACCTACACATACAATATACAACTATCAGCGAAATACGTTGCTTGCACTGTCGTAAGTCGTACTTTTGCTTCTACCAGCGATCAGTCATACTGTGACCCTCGCACTACCTAGCCTAGCCTGTCTACTAATATGTATGATGGGCTTTAGCTTTTGTTGATTTACACGCCCCTCCCCACTAGCTAGCCAGCAAAGTCGACTAGGATCTAACTCAACTTGGTCCTCGTCGTCTCATTCTAGGCCAACCCGGCTTGAAGATCCCGACGGCTCTTCTTTGCTCTTGTCTCTTGTTACTTGGTACTGCGCTTTCAACATTCTTTGTCAGTCATGGAAATCTGCATGTAAATAAGGAAGCAAATCCTATGTTTGCTCCGGGGGCTGCTTTGCTTTAATTCCGCAAGTTTTTCTTCACAAGAGATAGTCTGCTGCCTTGGTCTTTATGGACTATCTTTGGTATTTTCTTTCGCTCTTTTTTCTCATTTTCTACTGATTCCTTTGTTTCGTTGATACAGAGAGTAGTATTACAAAGCTGGCCTGGTACATACGATAGTGCGACCACAACGCTGTTTATTCCCGTATCCTTTTACAAAGACAACATCTTTGACGTCAATATCTCATCCTTGCTTACAAGGCGTTATAGAGTTTTGTCGCCGCTATTTCATACACATACCATCAGCATATACTCTATTATATAGGTATGTATTTGCACATACATGCAACATAAGCTTGCTGAAGCTGTGTAGCATGGTTTTCCTACTCTCGGCGCTCCCAAACAATGCGGACGAAAAGAAGATGATAACTCGCCCTTGTCATGATTTCCATCGCCCAAGGTATCACCAAAAAGGCACATCTCCAAGATCATGGTTAAATAGGCTTACATATGTGCTCCATAAAGAGCTACCGTGTTGCCCACAATGCTAAGTTGGTATTGTAGGCACGGTTACACCTGATCTATTGAATTAATAGCCGGAGAACAAAAGACTCCATATATCTGAGTTCGCTGTCTTATGGGAGCTAGATAATCGGTACTAAGTAGTCCGGGTATCTCCAGACAGTATCTGCTTTGGGTTTCACGATCTTCATATCCGGGGTCCATTCTTAGCATCTATACTCCAGGCTGTCCTAGGCTAGATGGTACTTACTTGAAAGCGTCTGTCTGCGCCAGCCAAGGAGTCGTGGTTTATAAGCCAGCTCGCTTCCAATATTCTACTCGTGGGCTAATGTCACCAAGAAGCCGCGATGGTAGCAATTAGTTTGTACTCGCTTGGTTCTGGCATCATGCCTGTCTTTGTGCATATATGCCTGAATTGGCATACGCCTCTATTTCCCAGCTACTGCGCTCACTCCCCATTCTAGCCTCCAGATACCCTACATCCCCTTATACTTCCGAAGCCTGTATCCCAGATCGTTATTGTGCAGATCAGTGTAATAATCTCCCGGAAAGAACCAGTCGTCTGAAAAGGAAATAAAAAAGGCTTTAATAGAATAAAAGAAACTAGACGGACCTATGGCACGACGTCTCCTCCTCCTCTTCCTGTTCCTCCCACCACGTTCCGCCCCCGGTACGCGCCCGTAGCAAAGCTTAAAGTCCAGCCCGTCCGCCGCTCATCAAAAACAATCTATCAGTCTTGGGTGCACTGTTCTCTGTTTCTCACAAACCAGTTTTGCTGCTGTAAGTCTGTGTGGTTGCTCCAGCCCGTTCTAACCTCTTCACCTCGCTCTCTTTGCTATATATCTAGATCGCCATATACGAATACGTTTCCCACAAACTACACAGCAACTAAACTATCACGCTGAATGCCAGCATCGCACCGTCATCTCGTTATCGTGGCCGGACCTCGTTTCTGAGCCATCTTTCTTTTGACGACCAACCTCACGATTCCAACGTTACATATGAAATTCTAGCCTCTATACTTCTCCTCAGTCGAATTGCGTGACTTTGAATGCGAAGCGGAAATATTTGCCTTGTCAGTCCTGTGTTTTGCTCATTATATGCGGTGTCTTTCACGCCAAGACTTCGCCTGAGCCGCTCGATCCGATCCTCGTCAAAGCCGATCCGCCGATTTTCAGGGCCTTTTGCCGTGCCGCCAAGCCTCACTGCACAGTCACATTCTTTCGTTTCCCTCTTGAAGAGCTCTAGTCTCCCCTCTCTTCAAAAAGTCCGCTGCTACTGATTCCTCCGATCTTTGCCCTTCCGATCTTGACTCGGTATAGCCAAGTCACTAACATCACGTCCCTCACGGGCTATGGGAGGACCTGGCTCCAAGGGGATGACTTCTACTACAGGAGCTCCCAACTCGAACACCCCTGCTGCGACTACTACTACAGCTGGAGACGTATCCAAATCTGAGCTTTCTGACGAAGAAACCGCACTAAATCAGGGAACAGAAGACAAACAACACTCGGACCCTCAAAATTTCAACCATGCCGGATCGCCTAATGGCAGTCACCGGTCGGCTTCTGACGAGGGCGACGACGCTTCCCAGCAAGACCAGGCGTCCCCTGCGCCGATCCAAAAGCGCCGCCGGGTGACGCGGGCCTGCGATGAATGCCGCCGTAAAAAGATAAAATGTGATGGCAAGCAGCCATGTACACACTGCTCAGTCTACAGCTATGGTGCGTTTACCGTGATAGGATGGCACTGTCGTCTCCTCATATAGTCTCAGTTGGAACTCGGTTTTGGTCTATCTGTTATCGGAGCCTGCACTAACCCGGTTCTCTTAGACTGTACATATAATAAGCCTTCGAATCGCAGAAGAAATCCCGCTCCGCAGTATATCGAAGCTCTAGAAAACCGGCTTCAGCGCGCTGAATCGCTGCTGCGTAAATACGTCCCCGACCTCGACTTATCCGATCCAACTCTTGATCCTGCTGTCCAGCAAGAATTCCACACTCGCGAGCTAGCCCGCAAGAAGGCAAACGCAAAGCTTCACTCTCCATACGATGATGAGGTCTTGGAAGATGCCACATTAGCCTCCATGGTTGAGTCTATCGGTGCCCTTGATCTCGACGACGATGGTGGCTGGGATTTCCACGGCTCATCGTCTGGTGCCATGTTTCTGCGCCGTATGAAGGATCACTTTTGTGGTATGCTTGATTCTCAAGAAGCAACGCCGTTTTTCCCTAGATATGAGCGCCCAGTAGGGTTAGCAAACCTTGATTTATTGCAGAATCCCCCTATCGAGTCTTCTCTCGGCCCGATCTCATCTAATATCACTCCGCTTCCTTCCAAGGAACTTGCACGTAGTCTCTGTTATTACAGTCTCAACTGTGCTACTTGCCTTATACGCATTGTTCACGTTCCCTCGTTCACGGAACTCTTTGATCAGATCTACGACATACCTGTTGAAGCTATGTCACCCGATCAAATCCATGGTTTGGCACTCATTCATTCAGTACTAGCGCTGGGCTACATGTACCGTAACCTGGATCCCGCATCTGGTGTAAAATCTGGATACCGGGAAGCTATCGAAGAAGGGTAAGTGAAGAGCATCCCAGCTATCATGGGCATCTCACTAACATCAAGGCCTAACTACTAGAATGACGCACTATGTCACAGCACGCTCACTATTACAGGACATCACAGAGTGCCGAGATCTCAAGGCTCTGCAGTCACTCCTTTTCATGATTCTATTCCTTCAGGCATCCTCGAATCTCAGTGCCTGTTATTCCTTCATTGGCATAGCACTTCGATCCTCGGTGCGTATGGGCCTTCATCGAAATCTACATCATAGCATGATGACCCCAATCGAAGTGGAAGAACGACGTCGTGTATTCTACGTAATTCGCCAACTCGACATCTACGTCTCAGCCATGCTAGGCTTCCCATTATTGCTGCAGCCTGGAGATATCGATCAAGAGTATCCCAGCCCGGTCGATGATGAGTACATTCTCCATGATCGTATCATACCGCAGCCTCCTGGGACACATTCGTTCTTTGACGCTTTCAATGCGCACACACGACTTATGGAAATCATGGCCAAGATTCTGAAATATATATATCCAATCAAGACGGGATCTGGGGCCGCACCGCAACCGAAGCCTGGTAGCAATGGATCCACATATCTAGTCAGCTATGGCAAGATCCGTGAAATTGAACGAGACCTGCAAAAGTGGTTCGAGCAGCTGTCTGTTGTCTGGCGTCCCGGCTCTGAAGGATCTATAGAGATGATACGGTAAGTCATCATCGTGTGCCTGTCGAATCTAAAGTAGCTTACGTACTAATCGTGATCTATGTAAACAGAGTCCAGCATCTGCTACGCTTCGCGTATGCTCATATCCAGCTAGCCCTCTACCGCCCATTCCTACATTATGTCTCCCCGCGAATTGCCCAGGGGAAGATGGTCGACGAGGTATCTTATGCCTGTGCAGCTGCTGCTATAAGCGTATCACGGAATCTTGTTCATATCGGTATCGAGATGCGCAAGCAAGGTGTTCTCATCGGGCCTTATTGGTTTATGCTGTACACCGAGTTCTTTGCTGTACTCTCTCTAGTTTTCTACGCCACGGAGAATCCGCTCAAAAATGGCACTGCTGAAGTTTTGGCCGACGCATATGCTGGTCGTGATATGCTTGCAAAATTTGCAGAGCAGAGCATGGCGGCCGATCGTGTAACGAAGGCTCTCAAGGTATGTTATCATCTTACAGAGACTTCACTTCAAAGTCTTGGCATTTACTATATCAGTACTAACTTTTGTTTCCCTTAGATTCTGTTCGATCGTCTACCTGAACGTCTGAACACAAATTCGATCAACTCGATACCAACTCGCAAAAGATCAGTTCCTACCAAAGATGACACCCGGTCAGGCTATGCCCAAGGTGATCTTTCTCGGAACCAGGACCCATCAGTACACCCGCATCGATCTCTAGGCGGCAAACTATCCACCAGCGCAGTCATGATGGATGTAGCAACGCCCAACCTGAGTGACTTTCTCCCCATGGAGGTGTCATCTCGTGACACGCCAGAGTCTACGGGGACTGCCGATAGCTCCGTCATATCCAAGTCATATGCAGCATCAGCTAGCGGTGCTACCATGGGCCGCATGAACAACTTGATGTTCCCATCAGAAGATCCATTTGCATACCCCAGCCAGCCAGCTATGGGCATGGCATTCGATACCAAGATGAGCGGCTCTCAAACCGACGGGCAAGCTAGCTCATCTACCAATGTTTCGGCAGCTGCAGCGGCCGCCGCGGGGTACTATGGAGGTGGCCCGATGGGCTATGACAGCTACGAGGCTCAGTTGGTCGGTCAAATGCCGTCGTTCATGATGCAACCGACAGCACCTCACAGTTCGGGAGCTACGGGTATGGTTTTCACCGGTGGTCCCATATATGGCAACAATGTACAGAATGTCCCGACACATGGACGCACATCTTCTCAGGCACAGCAACAGCGAAGCGGAGTCGATAATGATTCTCCGGCACAGAGTGCTGCGACTTTGGCACGAAGAGTTCCGGCTTCGATATATCCGGGCCAAGGCTTTGAGAATGACTGGAGTGTATTCGGCAGTCCATACCCTGGCATATAATATTGACTGTTGTTGTTCCTTCACAATGGAACGTTTTGACTTGAAGTTTTTGTCACTTTTTGTCATCTTTGTTATAGTTACTCAGAATTTTTTTTTTGGTTAGAGGATAGAATTGAGGTTCAAATATCGTTAACGATAGTTCTTTATGTCGTATGATTTCCTTTTTCTCTTTTCATTTTATTGTAAGCTTCATTTCTTGTGTATAATCTACTCAGCGGACATCAAAATACCAAAGAGCAACCATGATATAGAATTAAGATGTTGTGGTCTCGTTAGATCATGGCATCGTCCATGTATAGATATTTATGTTCCTTTTTTCAAAGTGATGTTTCTCGGCAATATGACAGTGACGGCATGTCCCAGACGAAGGCAGTCGATCAATGTCATATTCCAGTCAATTCCCAGACTTCTTTGTTAGTTACCATCTGGTAGACTAGATATTGAAACTCATAATCAACAGTGCAGGATCCCAAAACTAAGAGCTAGTTAGGTTAGACCCAGCCTCTGGGTTATATAAAGATCAGCAACTAGTGAACGAGCTAGAAAGCCATGAATCTTATATGGAGCAAGAGAAATATAGAGAACATTCTCAAGCATGAACTTGAGCCAACTGTTTGACAGCAAGTAACTTTCCAACAACCTGATGGAGCAATATGGCATCCACAAGGGCTGTTGTATTTCTACATGTCATCGTATTTTCCAAAAAACCACCATTTCCCCATATAAGAGACGTAAACGGACCTATTTCCGCCTCCGTACTCCGGTGAAGTTGTGTGTACTCAGTATCCCAGTTTTTTTTTGCCTCCCATCTGCCAGTTCATTGCCGTCCAAGGTCAAATGACCCGAAAAGTACGACAACTGCCTTGGCTCGATCTGATTATATTCAACATCTATCTAAACCACCAGCATACGACATCGGGTTAGTTCCCAGATAGATATCCCATATCCCGCCCGACTCCCGGAAGGCCACCGGCTCCCGGCCCGGGGATTTCCTAGATTTCTATACCGTGATAGTAGGTGAAGTTTACGTAAACGGGGACATGGTCTAGTGGTATGACGGATCCTTAGCATAGTTGAAGCTTCGTCATGATGCTTCATCCGCTTGGATCAGGTCCGGGGTTCGATTCCCCGTGTCTCCAGTCGATTAACTTTTGGTTGTGATCTCCTTTTTTTTGAGGTAATCTTCTTCAAGGTCGTGGTTTCTTTTCTTTTTCTTCGGGGGTTCTTTCAGTGAGAAACAAGAATAAAACGATGGATGAGATGCCGTCGTATTGCTGTGAAATGCCAGCAGGTAGACATAAAATTGTAATACAATACATATAAATGGTGAGATAAGCTTAAAGTGTCCAAGGTTGTTTAGCATATTCTTCACGGAATCTAGCGATGATTCTTTTTAGTCTTGGTGGATTTACAAACAAAAATCCATGTTTCTATATTATGCCTTATTTTTGCCAAGGAATCAAGCTTAAGAAATAGTCTTGACACATGATATATTTCCTAAATTGGTAAACAATTTCATGAAGCTAAAGAAAACAGAGGTTCGAGAAGGCATGATATGTGTTTAATAGTCGGTTAGATCACATATCACAAAGAGAGAAAAAAAAAAAACAAGAAAGCAAGCGGGGATGAATGGGATGGGATGGAACATGACAATACCGAAAGAAGAGAAGAAAAAAAAACTGAATTTTATTGAACAAACGAAACGAAGTAGAACAACAGAACGGAAGATGAAGACGAAGCCGAGAAGCGATGATCACACATGGCTGTTGTTTAGACGAGGAGTTTTCAAAGAAATATTACGAAACAAAACAAAGGAAAGGGAAAAAAGAAGGGAAAAAAACCCCCATGCCAGTCGTCGGTAGTCGGGAAGGTTAGTTATAGTCTCATGTATGGTGGTAGTTATTATGCGCAGCCTCATATGACTATCTAATCGTTCTTGAGTTATGTGTACTTGCTTCCACGAGAACAAAAGTGTGCCTTGATATGAGTATATAAAAAGGGAATGGAAACGCAAGTTTTAATGGTTACTAACAGGATTTCTCGAATTCCATTTGGTTTGTTTTATCCCAGCAAGGAGATTTCATGATACAAGTAGAGAGGTTTTGTGCGTATACATATAACTATCATGATATATTATGTAGTTATGTGGATTGCATTAATTATTCACATAATAATACAAGTTATTACATATCTTCTCAAAATCATAAACGTTCGAGAATCTTGGATGATATCGCTGATTATTTGAAAATATAAGCGGCTAATAGACAGTATCAAAGTCCCAAAGAACCTTGACTATAAGCCATGTTTTTTTTCTTATTGGTTCTTGAGCCGCTGTTTCCCATATAGCGATCCAAGACTTTCTTTGCCTAGCCAAATCAATGTGATAATTTATAGTAAACACCTCAGAACTATATACATGTGATACAGTCAGTATAGTATGAGGCTTCAAGAACTTTCATGGTGTTATAGTCAAAGAACGTTAACCAATGTGGTATTGATATGTGAATAAAAAAAACAGTTGTCTTCTTTGGGTCGAGTCGCACTCCCGATTAGGGCAGGCCGAAGAAAAAGGTCAGTAGGAAAAGAAAAGAAATACAACAATGATTTGGTTTGCATATCACTTATATCTCAAAGTACATCCAGATAGATAAAATCCAGATCTTCTGTGATTCTTCTCGTTGTTTTGCACTTGAACCAACAATTATAGCGTAGCTCTATTATAGGTTCATATTAGGGTTTACGATTACCCAAGGCAAAAAAAGCCATAGTAGATTTTGGTGTGAAAAAGTATTTTGTTTACTGTTCTGATACAGACAGGGGAGTGGTAAGACGAACAAGAAAAAAGAAACGAAGAGAAGAACCCCTTCGCTTCCTTTTTCTTCCTCAACAAATTATGTTGTTTTTTGTTGTCTGGACCCTGATTTTAGGAAATGCCCGCTGCGACTAACTTGATAAACTAAGCCATGAGAGAATGGTAGTGAGCTTGAAAAAGAAAGAAAGAAACGCACCCTGATCTGATTATTGTTCGATATATGGGAAGAAAGGCAGTATGCTTGTCTTGTTGTGTACATTAGTAACTCTGGCCCCAAAAAGGGTGCGTGCACTCTGTAGTAACTCTGGTTCCGGCTCTGTTTCTAGTTGCTGGTTCGTGGGTTGGTTGGTTACGATATTGCTGCTGCTATAGTGAGTTCGAACCCTTCTTTTATTCTTCTTCTTCTTCTGTTTCCACCCTTTCGTAGCCCTGTATCTTTTTTTTTTTTGTTTCCTTTCCCTTTTACAAGAGGAGTATCAGTTCGTTCAGGTTAACAGCTCTCCCTCCTCTCTCTTGGAAAAGCCCACGCCACGAAGCTAAGAAATAGAAGAAGAACATAGTGGTAATAAGCCAAGGATGGGTTGGTTCATGGGGCAGGAGCGGAACAGCATGTGCCTGCCCCTGATACAGGCGGACGGGCGTCTCCACATAGAGGCCCCCCCTATTATTTATTCCCTACTGGCTGCCCCAAGCTTCTAGTGCGATGTCTAGCGTTTTGCACACTGTTATCTGCACCAGATGCTACGCGTAAGACGACAAGTGTCTAGAGTAAAGTTGACAGTCTTTCTTCTTCATGGCGCAGACGATAAGTAGTAGACTGTTGCTAGTGGTAGGTTGGCTTAGCTAGCTTCGGAACACTGAGTCTCCTCCAATAACTTATACCGACAGGCATAGCGGCACTTTGCTGAAATACTGACAGTCTCCTGAGGATTCAAGACGGATTATGACGATAGATTGCAGCATACTCAGGAGACAAGATAAACCAGTGAGTAAGCAGAAGCAGCAACACGCAAGGAAAACAATACAAACAGACCCGGATGCTGCTTGGGGAATGCTCGCCTGCAAGGAAAAACGAAAGAGAAAGCAAGAGCAAGACGAGAGGCGGATTTGTGCACAAGTGGAAACAGGCTGTCGCACTCAGTGTGTGAAGTTGTGCAAAGACAAGGGCGGGCCGTAGCGCAAAAAAACACTAGAGAAAGGCGTTATAGCAGAGACAGGCAGTAGAGAAGAGGCCAACGAACAAAAAGAAGCACTGATCCAAACTCTACTGGCTGTCATGCACGTTGCCAAAACAAAACTCGAAACATTGCTGAGCTCCTGGTTTGGCAGAATGGGGTTTAGTGAGGTTGCAGCGGCAGCAGGATGGGCGACCCAGGTCTTAGCGAAGGACAAGAGCTTTGGTATTTTTCTCGGAGTGAATGAAGCATGTTTTCGCATGGTTAAGAAACCTATAGAGATATGATATATGTATGTATGCAGAAGATAAAGAAGACGATACCATTTGATATACTTGTAGTAGTCGAGGATAGTGAAATGTGACAGTGACGGGAAGGAAACGCCAGATCCCAAAGTGGCAGCCAACCACTTGGATTTTTCCAGCCCATCGATTCTTGGGGATTTAGATCTCGTCCCGTCCTTGTCCTTTTATCGTTGTCCGATCGTTCGTCTCGTGCGATTGGTCGATTATCTTCTTACACTCGCTCTACTCTTCCGCCGGTGCTTCATATCAAGGCCAACCCCGACTAACTGAACTAACTCGGGCGTTAATTCAGGCACTTGGCCGGCTAGTCGGTTATTCACTGAACGAGCTGAGTTGCTAATCCAATCCGCTCGATCGTGCTTAGGAACGGGGGGAGGACAAAGCCAGGGCCAATGGAGTTTGATAAACACCCCGGTAGTCCATCGACCAGTCGTTTTGGTCTTGACCCCTTCTGGCCCAGATTCTGTAACTCTAGTACCGCTGTCCATCAAGTTCAACCCATGTTACTAGTAGAGCACGCACCTATTTTGTGCTAGAGCCAGTGGCATTAGCAGTAGCCGTCAAGACCTATCCGATTGGATCGAAAGCACTCAGAAAAGCGAGAAGAACAGAGGCACAGAAGAAGAGAAGAAAAAGATAGATGCGGGTTTTCAAGATGCGGAAACTCAGTAAACATCGGGGCAATCGCATAAGGGTCGTTATTGTAGGGCATCTCATCATACAATTGTACATATATAAAAAATCAAAACAAGAGGTTCTGTAGGCACAAAAAAAGACCCAACTAAGTAAGGCATGATGCTTCCTCTCTTTATTGGCCCTTGCCTCGTGAGCAATCCGCAAAAAACACGGAAGGAGCGCAAGGCGCCAGAAAGACGCTGAGGAAGGAGGTCAGCTCATTTGCCATCCGAAGCAGTTGCTTGCTACCAAAGCCCGCTAAGCTTGTTCTAAAAGCTCCTATAAAAGCAGCAGCAAAACACAGAAAGGAATGGAAAACAAATAGCAAAGTATGGCCGGGACACTCGATAAATAATGAAACAAAGCCATAGAATAGAACAATAAATAATGGCAATTATCACTTACCGTATAGCTACCAGCCATATGTACACATACTTAAAGAGAGAAAGAAAGGAAAAAACAAAAATATTTTTTGATGTTATAATTGAATCGAACCGGAGCTGCAGCGCGGAAACTGCTTGTTCTTCGTTTGTTCGTTCGTTCTTTCTTTTTTCCGTGGTTGTTCTTCTTTCCTTCTTCATATTCTTTATTTTTCCTCTTTTCCTTTTTTATTATTTCTTCTCTTCCTCTTCCTTCTTCTACTCTTCCAATTATTTTTGACCTTTCCAGCCTCCTTCAATTTAAGCCATCTAGCCGCCGTTTTCTCGGCTGTCTTTTTATCGTTAAATTCTTTTTCCATATTGTCTTTCTTGTATACTTTTATTTCTCTGCTACTGATAACACAGCATCATCAAAACAACTATTTCAATTTCATCGACACATCATCAACCACACTGCTCGTCATCTATCATCATTTTGGCCATCGCCACCACGCAGTCACTAGACCTGCTACATAATACCGGCTTTTCTAATCACTAGCTGAGATCTCGCTCTATAACACAGCTTTCCGATTAGTTGCATAGCGTCTGTTTATCTGTACATCTACTTCGACAAAATCATCACATTCCACAATGGCTCAGCCTGGTGTTCAGTCTCTCAAGGTACGACTTTATCTGCCCCTTTTATATATTCTCTAGCTAGAGGCGCCATCAAGACAACCTCGCGATATCTCGACACTATCCAAAATCGGCATGCGACAAGTTCTGGTTCTGGCAAACGATAGTCCGGACTGTGTCAAGAGATGGTGGGCTCAAACGGCTTTGTTATTGCACAACCTTTACTGGATGAAAAAAACAAACCCCATTCTTGAAGCACATTGTCACTTCGACTAGCTAGAAGCTTGGATATTGCTTTACAGCTGCAATTTTTTTTTTGCTGTTGTGCTCTGCTACTGGTGGTCGCCGAACTTGCAATCTTTTCCCCTCCTCCCCCTATCTGCACTTTTGGTCCTTGGGCGCATCTTGCCTTGCACTGGCCTATGTCTAGTCCAGTTATATTGCGTCACTGAAGCCCATTGCCTCCCCGTGCTCTTCAGCCTTGTTCTAGTGAACCTGTCAAATATCGAGGGGCTAGTTAACTGCCAAATATCGCATTCGCAACAAACCACCTCTATTTCATGGTTTCAACGATACTAACCTGTTTCTTCTTAATAGTGTGTCGTCACTGGTGACGGTGCTGTCGGCAAGGTAAATACCACCCATTAAGCCGCTGTCTTTATTCTCTTTTTTTCCGAAATCTAGCATGCACGAGCTATATTTCCATCCCTTCGATCGAGAGCCGCATGCTTTGCCTGTCCCTTCTCTATCTTGCATGCAATACCAAGCACATCGAGCGATATCAAGATATTCCCTAGCAAATCCACGATAAGTCTTGAAACTTTGGTTGGAACGAAGTCCGCAAGAAACCCCCCATGAATCAGAAAGCACGAGCCTCGACCCTTTCACCGGTCCGCTTTCTTCCTTTTTCGCCTTTGTTTCTCTTTCAGCACAGACCGTTTTCACTGTACTGTTCGGCGCTCTTAACTTTCTTTTCATGGTTGTTATCGTGTGACTTGCGACTCTCAATCCCTCAAGGGAGCAAATGCAATAGATTGAACTCGTTCAGACTGCTGGACGCATGGCTAGCTGATCACCCCGCTAAAAAGACCATCGCACGATAACTAGACCAACCTTGGGATATCCTTAATTAACATGATGCTTTGTTTTCTAGACCTGTCTTCTGATTTCGTACACTACAAACGCCTTCCCCGGCGAGTACATTCCCACTGTGTTAGTATATTCCTTATTCCCATCACTGTCTCCATCTACGAGTTTCTAGATGCTGGATATCTTGTGTATAAAAATATATATATAAAATAGCCGCCAGTTGGCAATTCAATGCCCAGAGGAGCTATCCGTGTGCTCCAAGCATGTGTCCATACTATTTTCCGGCAATATGCTAACATAAAACCCCACAGCTTCGATAACTACTCGGCGAGTGTTATGGTCGATGGAAAGCCCATCAGCCTAGGTCTATGGGATACTGCTGGTCAGGAGGATTACGATCGTCTGCGCCCTCTATCTTACCCCCAGACTGACGTATTCTTGATCTGCTTTTCCATCGTCAGCCCCCCCTCATTCGACAACGTCAAGGCCAAGGTACGTCGTGTCTCGAGCGTGCATTATTTGCCATATCCCATTTCAGGAAATGGTTTGCGCTGCGTGGAAAATTATATTCAACAAATATCTACCATTACATCTATCTCCATGACTGTAACTGACCTTCTTCTCCCTCTTCTAGTGGTACCCTGAGATCGACCACCACGCTCCTAACATTCCCATCATTCTGGTTGGTACCAAGTTGGATTTGCGTGAAGATTCCATCACTCTAGACCAGCTACGCCAGAAGCGCATGGAGCCCGTCTCTTACGACCAGGCTCTGCTGTGCGCCAAGGAGATCAAGGCTCACAAGTACCTCGAGTGCTCTGCTCTGACCCAGCGGAATCTGAAGAGCGTTTTCGATGAGGCCATCCGGTATGTTTTTCCAATACTAATCTATCATATGCCGTGTTGCAATACCAAACTAACAACACGTTATTTAGCGCTGTCCTAAACCCTCGGCCCGTGGCTGTCAAGCAAAAGAAGAGCAAGTGCACGATCCTGTAAAAAAAGATCTCTGAGCTATTGCAAAGTCAGACGAACAACATCAAAGATTCCAAGAACTACGAAAGCACGCCCGCGCTCACATATGCCTCTTGTCATGTCCTGTTTTTTCATACTTTTTATCCCTTTTTATTTTCCCTTTTTTCATCTCTTCTTTTTAACAACCTCATACCCCATTCTCTCGTCACATCTTCCTTGCCTTAGATTTCTGGTCCGACTGCTATTACCGAAAAGGCCCCAGTGGAATATACGGACGTGGTAGCTAGCTTGGTGATATTTGGGCACTTGTACAAACCACATAATGCTTCTTCTTTCACCATTTACAACAGGCATACTTTTTTCACACTTCTTTGTATATGCTCTGACAACAAATGGACCATCTTCCATGGTCTTTGATATTTATCCGCTCCACATAGTCTGCGTTGCCCATTCATTTCTAAGCATTCATTTCCAAGGGGTTGTCCGGTATATTTTCATCGATGGTCTTGTTCTTCCTTTTCTCTTGCACAGTCATGTCCTCTTTAAATATCCGCCCATAATCCTCTCTACCTCTTTCATACGCACATTCCCTCTCCCTATATTGCACTATTTTGTCCCTGTTCTTTTTTGTCACATTGTCTTTCATTTTTTTCGTCTTGACTTGATTGTGTTTTTTTCTTCTTGTTGGATTGGCGTCTCGGGTGGATTTTCATATTCCCAATTTCTCTCTTTTTGATGTTTGTTTGTTTATTTCGATTTTTTAAATTTTTTGTCTTTAAACTCTTTTTTCTTTCTTTTAAAAAGAAACAAAACCACAATACTTATATTTGTTTGTTGTCCATGCCGTAAATTCTTAATTCTACATTTTAATCTGACACAGTCCATATATTGTACAAGTATAAAAAGTTGCTATGATGTCTAATTTTTTGAAAAATAATTATATCACCCATGTTTCAGTGTGTGTAACCAACCCAGCCATAAACAAGCTCGAGTGAAGATATAATTTATATATGAACCTTTCCCGTAACAATAGAAATCTAAACCGCCGAACACTTTTTTCTTGTGATGTACTCGTAAGTAAGAAGAGAGAAAGAAGTATACGAAAAGAAATCGAAATGGATGCAAATAGAGAGATGAAATAGAAGAGTAAAGGAATAATACGCCACGAAACCAAAAAAATTTAGACCGAGTAAGAATTTGAGGAGAGCCATACGTTGAAAGAGAAGAGTATTGCGAGTCCAGGCCAGGTTATAGTAAAGAAGGGTATTTTATGTGATCATCACATTTCTTTCTTTCCTGGTTTTTTTTTTAGATAGTGAAGGAGAGAAGGTTCTAAGATGATTTAGTAGCGCGCTCTCTTGGAGCTACGGCCATCACCATCCCCGCCTCCACGACGATCGAAGCCTCCACGACCACGACCACCGCCGCTTCTTCCACGGCCTCCACCACGCCCACGGCCAAAGCCTCCCCTACCACCACCGTCAAAGCCGCCTCCGCGTCTATCATCTCTAGCCTCATCGGGAGCACCGCCGGAGCTAATCTGGGCTAAGCGAGCCGGATGCATACCGGTTTCCTTTGCAGTCTGAGCATTACCCTGGTCCTCCTTTTCTCTACGCGTATTCCGTTCGTCTGTTTCACGCTGGATACGGCGAGAGCGCGAGGCACGTAGTTTATCGTTCTTGGCCTTGATTTTGGCGGTGCGGTGGGCGGTTTTTCCACCGCCTCCGGCGGTCAGTTCGATGTTTATTTTTCGGATGGGACTCGTGCCGTCGTTGAATTCGGAGTGGTGGAATTTGTCTAGGCAGGTTCGCATGCTGCGCCAGTGAGAGAATTCGACAAAGGCGATACCGCGACATTTCGTCGGGTCGTCTTTCGAGGTTAATAGGCGGATGGATTTGGGCTCTAGGGAGCCAAAGTGTGACCGGATGTGTTCTTCTTTGGCGGAAAAGGGTAGGTTGCCTATATAGATGGAAGGAGAGGGCGATGGTTAGTCTGATGTACTAAATATTGTGTAGTTTCTGGTTCTTGGTGTGACTTACCGACGAAGACAATGAAACGTTCGTTCTTCTTCTGCTTTGGCTCGCCGTCATCCTCAGATTCGCCTTCCCCTTCTTCTTTCTCGGCAGCCTCAGCATCAGCGCTGCCTTCTATTCTCTCCTCGTCCTCATTTGGCTTAGCCTCTTCAGTCTGCTCCTTCTCTTGCTTCTCCTGTCTCTCGAGCGCCTTAGTCTTGTCCTTTTCAGAGATATCCTGGGCCTTCTTGGACTTCTTCTCCAACTTCTTCAGTTGCTTCTTAGACAGTTTCTCGTCGGGGGTGTGCTGTTCTTCTTCTGCAACGTCAGGCTCGGCAATGGCAGAGGCTGCGGCGGCTACCTTCTTTGCTTTGGCTTTGTTAACAGTGTTGTTGCTGTCCTTGTGGCTAGACTTCTTGGTGGACTTGGTGGGCTTGGTGGTCGTTTGGTTCTCGATGTCGTACTGGGCGTTGACAGCGGCATCGACGTCATCGTCGTCCTCGCGTCTGCGCTTGACAGCCATATTCGCGGCAGAGAGATATTAGGCCTTTGATATGGATAGAGGGGTGATGGTTGGATTCTCGGATATTTTCGTTGATTCGTAGGAGAGCAAAAATTTGGGTACTTTTGATAATTCAGTTCTTAATAGTACTTGAACATATGTTTCTAGTGAAATTCTAGATTTCCTTTTTTTCAAAAACAAGAAAAGCTGGTTACTATGTAAGCTAGACAAACTCAAGGTTCTACTATCAAAAAAAAAATATTCACGAGTATGACTTGTCGCAAAGCTTTCTTCGATTTTTAGTCTTGACCGCCTTGGCAGAAGAAAAAAAAAAGTTGACAGTCTTCCGGCGCAACAAAAAAGCAAACAAGAAACTACGTACCCACTTAATTTTACCAAGACTAGCTCTTTTATTCTCTTATCGTTATCGCAGCGCAATTATGATGAAGAAAAAAAGAAGATGCTTAAAAAATTACGTGTTCTGGCAACATCAGAAAAGCACAGGCAAAGTCAACGTAATTGCTACGCTAAAGGCAATACTACAGGCACATATAGAAAATAGACTTGAGGATAACTCAAGGATAATGGTAGATATGCTCTGTTCGTCACACATCTTCATCCGACATTTACCCGTCACATTATCTTCGTCAACTTCGTCCCGTCAGATTGCCGAGTGTGCGTGTTCGTCACATGTGACGCCACAGCTACATATACATATATAATAGCTCTACACCGCTGTCTATCAATTATCGAAGCCCTGTGATGTCTTATTATGTTAGTATACATGCATACTAGACCATATCTGTATGTATATGATTTCATATGACCACATGCAGGTTGCTAGCCTGGAATCACGGGCTCATTAGCTTTGTTGGCTTTGCGAACTCTTTCGGTAACACCAGCCCAGAAATCTCGCATCGAACTCGGGCTATATTAGCCTTTTCCAGGTTTTGACGACACGTAAGCAGACAGATACTCACGAAAAGGCAGATTACCGTTAATGAACAGTTATGGGCTACAATGTAGTAGTAATAACGGTACAGCTTTATGTATATCACAAGAGACTAAAGAAAAAGAAAATCGTATATAAATACAATATCTCGTACACAAAACACAATCACAGACCCCAAACACCGTAGCCCAGCCTAGGATGAAGAAGGGACATACAGATATATGTAACAGGAAGATAACATCTTATCTGGAGACGGCGGACACAGCCGACCACAAGCAATAAAGGCCAAGCCAAGTCCTTTTCCTTTCTAGGTTGAAGAAAGCACTTGGACTGGGAATAATGACTAGGATCTATCGGTTAAAAAAAAAGAATAAGCAGGATGCTACGCTCGATCCAAGGGTTACAGATAGGACTACTGAAGCAAAATAGGACATCTTGATCGGTCTCATATGAGACACGCCTAAGGCTTGTTTGTCGCAAGATTTTATAGGTATACTAGACAAATAATGATACGGTTGATTAAGGGTTAAGTTAGCGATGCAATCAAACCGAAAACCGCCGTTCCACAGATACTTTTAGTAACAGTAACAAAAACGCGTCTTGGTGTTAATTATCGTGACATTTATTATAGCTACATATTACAAGATCCAATATTGAGAAATTTCGCAAAGGCCTTGCGGAATGCACATGTAATGCAATGCACGGCGGAGGATCAAAGTCCAAATTTCAAGAGAGCAGACCAGAATATATTCAAAAAGCTCCCTTGTATGATAAAAGAAATTATAATATTTTTTATAATCTTCTGCTAAGGGTCAGGGGTTCAGGGATAATAAAAAAACATGAGAGCAAACCCTACCATAAGTAACGTTTTCGCTTTCGCCTTTTCCGATTGTTTAAAGCTAACGCGTCCCTTCTAACCCAAAAAGAAAGACAGTAATGAGAAGAAAAAAAGTACGATAAGGTAGTTAAACTTCTAGTGTGCCGTGAAATGATTTAATACATTTTTTCAGGAGTTTTTCTGTCTCTCTTCTTTTTGTCTTTTTGGCTCCCAACCCTTAAATTTATTGAATTTCATCCATTCTTTGGTAATCCCCGCAGTGCAGTTGGGTTTGCAGAATTCTGTACCCCAACCCTCGCGTTCCGACGCGCTCTCATTGGCTCAAAGACCACCTAGACACATCACACGTGACATTCTCCATCCTGAGCGCGGCAGCCAAAAAAAAATCCAAAACATAACTAGGGTTCTAGAGGGTTAGGGTAACCATAAACAAAAAAAATCTTTTCAACCCTTTCTCCTTCTTCTTTTCAATTTTTTTTTTCTTTTCCATCGACCCAAACCCCCGACCACTAACCCTTCTCTACTCTGAACTTCAAGCTCCCCAACTCTTGTGCCTAGAGAAGATCGGTCTTTTTTGTTCATCACGAACATTCATCCACAACAATCAATAAAGGTAAGTTTATCAGCATCATCGTGTAGCCCTTTCATTGGCAGACCGCCCTGCACCGTCAGCCTCTCTTTTAGTCCATTATGTGGCTCGCTATAGCTTGCGCCGTCCATCGAGCCTTGAGAGGCGTGTGCTAACGCGATCTTCATAGCTACTTTCTCTCGTATTTTTTACTCTTTCGGGTTGGACTTGGCTTTAGACAAACCCTTCTCTTCTACCCTTGAAATTCTGCACTTATAAGACGCGTCCCGGACACGCCCAGCAGAATTAATAAAAGAGCTTCAGTCATCGTGAAGCCCAATTGCCAGATCGCCATTACTGCATTTGTTGGGGCTAATTGAGTGGCAAGTCCAAGCCATCGGCTCGCGGAAGGGGTCTGATTCCTTGCTTTTATTCTACTCTTTTATATTTTGTTTCCTTCTTTAATACACATCTCAGTCCCCAATCACAATGAGTGGCCGGACACGCTCTACCCGCGGCAAGGTGATTGTCAAGTCCGACCTCACCGAAGACCAGGCTGCTGCTGCCACTGCCGTCATGGCTCTCTCGGAGAAGGGCGGGCTTCGCAAGGATCGCTCTGCTACTGACGATGAGCCCTTCAGCGAGAACCCCGAGGCTGAAGACGATGAGGAGGATGAGGATGACGACGAGCAAGACGGCGAGTCTCAGCAGGAGACCAACGAACCTGATGACTCTGCTGCCCCCGAAGAAATGGCCATTGACCAACAACTGTCGGATCTGCCACAGGTCAACGTGCCGCGTCGCCTTGAGAACATCGACGAGAACGGCAGTATCGTGACAGACCTGCAAACTCTCGCCGATGCCCAGCCCACCTTCCCGAACCCGAGTGTCCCCAACCCTGAAGATCTTCTACCCTCTGTCGACGCTGCATCTCGCGATGCCGACCCCAACAAGAACCCCGCTGCTTTGGGCCTCCTTCTGTCCCACCTGAGAGCGGAATCGCAGTCGCTCAAGAACCACCTTGCCCAGCCCTGCCCCAACAGCCCCGCATGGAGTATGGTCTGGCAGCTTATTCGCTCTACCTTTGACCAGACCAAGGCGCCCTACACTACGCCTGGTGCCCTTCTCCTCAACTTGAACGATATCCAGAGCAACTTCGAAGATATTGCCACCGCCGAGACTGCTTGCCTGTCTCTGTCTTTGGCCAACCTGGCTACCGTCCTGGATGCCCTTAACCGCCACGAAGAGGCTGACGAGGAGCTTCCCATTCTGCTTAACCTTCTGGATCAGGGATTCCCCTTCTCCATCGTGCACAGCTCTGGCTTATCGTTTGACTGGCTCGACGCTACTGACTACATCGGCATGGCTCTCGATATCCGGACGCAACGGTGGATGCTCGCCCTCCACGGCTGTGACAAGGCACAGGTTGAGAATGTCTTCAAGGACATCTTCCTCACTCAGCCTGAAGATGGCAGCAAGGACTGGGACGGTGACAGAAAAACACTCGCCGATGCTGCCTGGAAGAACATTGGTGATTTCGACATGACCGACCTCACCAATGATGAAAACGACGAGGCTCTGCGCATGAAGGTCCTGAGCCGTGTCGATGCTGTGTTCGAATATGCTAAGTCCTCCTCAGACCCTGAAGGTGTCTTGACCAAGTTCTCAGAAGTGTCACCATTCATCCAGGAGCTGAGAAGGTTTATCTGCAGAATTTTCGAAGAGGTTGATCGTGCTTACCTGGCCAAGACGCGCCAGAAGCTTCCCGATGGCAGTGAAGACTACCCCGAGGAGTCGAGCACCCAACGCACCGGCTTCAACGAGCCCTCTCGGTATGTTATACCATGGATATCCATGACAAGAATTAAAGAATAAATACTAATGCATTGCCTTGTATAGGAACCTCTACGATGGATTCTCTTCTCTCAGCCGATTCTCTCGTCTCGGATCTTCAGATCACGCCAGAGCACGCAAGCGCCGTGTCATCGAGAACGACCTCGACCCCGACTCTATCACCCGCAAGATCCCCCAGAAGCGCCAGCGCAGAAGTGCCGCGACACCTGCTAGCCAGCTTGCTCATATTCAAAATACTCCCTCTCAGACCCCAACCTCTATAATCCCTCGGGTAGTAGCCACGCCAGACATGTCAGTTATGCAGAGTCAGATGCCGCCTCCTACAGCGTCGATGGTTTCTATGTCGCCCAACGGATCCATGATTTCATCTCAGGCCAATGGTGAATCTGGTAGACGTAAGGAGCTCCAGAAGCGTTTCTTTTGGGGTCCTGTCGATACTGAGAAGCTGTGCACTTACATCGACCGCTATGGCTGCAACTGGGCGCGTATTTCCAAAGAGGCTACTTTTGAGATCCGCAGATCGCAGCAGCAATTGCGTGACAAGGCTCGCAACCTGAAGGTTGATATGCTTCGGTAAGTTTATTTTTTGAGTGTTGTCCCCATACTTGTATTGAAATCAGTTACTAATGTAGTCTATATAGCCATGACAAGGTTCTATTAGCCGGCTTCGACAACGTTGGCCTTCACTTAAAGGAGCAGACGCTTGTCCGCAAGCACAACAAGAACCCTTACCGAAAAGAGAAGGACATTGACGAGCATGGCATTCCTATCAACACCGAGTGGGAGGATGGCATGGATGAGGATTACGATGTGTCTGCCTCTGCTTCCGGAACACAGGTTCCTGAATCAACGCAACTGGATGCTGCTACCGTGATGGACCCCAGCCTAAGCCAGGCCACCATTTCCATGAACTCCGTCATGACAGACCCTCTGCACCAATCAAGACAGTCTGCTGTGCAGCAAGAGCTTCAGGAAAACCTGCAGCAAACGCCGGCTGAGATCTCAGCGCGCATCAACTCGCGCTTCCACAACATACAAGTATCGACGCCGAGATTTGCTACTTCCGATATGCTTTCCATGGAGGCGGCAGCTGCGGTAGAGGCGTCGGTGGCGGCGGCCAATTGCCAACATAACAACGGTAACGTCGATACCGATATGGGCGGTACTGGTGCTCCAGTGGCTGGTCAACAGCAACAGTCACATGGCCAGCCACAACAGCATGAAATGACGGCCTCGTCTGTTGGCGTATAGACAAACTGCGCGAGAATTATTTTATTTGCTTCTTGAACAGTATGAGAGATGGAGAAGGAGGATGATATTGAGGAATCATTTGTCATGATCTACGAAGGGATGAAAAGAATGCGAAAGCAGTAGATGAAGACGATGAAGATGAGAATGAAGGAGAGTGGCCAGAGTTGGAGAGAAAACGGGGATCAACAACATTATAATATATTCACCATGATTTTTTTTCTAATTTTTTCTAACTTGTCAAAACATGCCCATTTTCTTCTTGGTTTTGGATGATATTTTTGGGGTCTGCAGAAGTAAGATTAAAGAATGACATGTTTTAAACTATTCAAAATACCTCCTAATTACGCATGTAGTCTTACAAATATCATGATATATACATACATTCATAAATCACGACGAGAAAATATTAATAGAACAAAAAGTACACATCATGGAAATTTGAGTATATGACTAAAGAAATTCAAAAACGAGATCAACAAAAAAAACATGATATACAACAAAAAAAAAAGAAAGGACAGTAGGAAAATAGATGAGAAAAGTAAAAAGAAATTCGACTTTCTTCGAAATGAACAGGCCAAAAAAGAATGGAAAAAAGGAAAATCGAAGAAAATGAACCTTACCAGACGAGGCATCACGAGCTTAAAGAAACGAAAAGAAAAATTCCTGCGAGCCGTCTAACTCGATTGCTATGAAATAAGAACAAAAAAATACAAAGAAATAGATAAGAGAGAGATTGTAGAAGAATAAGGAAGACAAAGAGATATAAAGATTAGATTCGAAGAGCATACAAAGAAGGAAAACCTACTTTTTTTTCTCGTCATGGTTGGTTTTCCGGTTTCAAAAAACGAAGAGAGAAAAGGCGAAAAAGGATATCAGAGTTGAAAAAAATCAATAAAAAAACACCGAAAAAAAGAAAAACGCCCCAGACTGATATAAAAAAGAAGGCTCGGTTCTTAGGAATAAGTTTTCTTTCTTAAAAAAAAAAAGTCAAACTTACTATTCCTTCATCTTTTTGTTCTTCTTGTTAATCTGATATTTCCCTTATTTTTTTAAATAAAAATCTTTTTTTCTTGATAATTCTCCCAAAGTTTTTTTATATTTTTATCGTCGTACTCCATTTCCAGTACGTACTTTGAGTCTGCTCGTACGCCAGCCTTCATACCACTGTTCTCTACTTAGCTCACGAAGATCGGCACGCCACTCTGCAAACACAGCTTCTTTAAGCCGGGTAAAATCACAGTGCTCGGTATTGTATGGATCGGCGAAGCCCCAGGGGAACTGACGGCCGACTACACCAGGCTCGTATAGGTCGGGACTGATGATGGAGAGTGGTAAGAAGGGGACATCCTCTGTGGCTTTGTGACGCTGGATAGAGCCGGAGATAGAGCCGGTAGGTGACTTGTTGTGGCCGTTCACGGTGGGAGCTGTTGATTCGTTATCGCCAGATTCACTCTCGTCTGCCTCGTCGATACGGCCCGAGTCGGAGCCTTCATCGTCTAGGCCTAGGGCAGCCAAGGGATCGAGACCAGCCTTCTTCAAGCTTTCGAAGACGCTCTTCTTGAGAACTGCCATGTGCTTGGTAGTGATGGTATCGGCCTTGGAAATAACGGGAATCACAGTCGTCTTGCCTGTTAGTGTGCGCAGGACTTGTAGATCGAGATCCTCATCTAAGCCTCCCTGTACGCGAGCGTATTTGCCGCTGACGCCGTTAGCCATGGCTCGCGAGGCAGCTAGGTTTTGGTCAAGCTTAGCGGGATCGAGAACTAGGAATACGGCGTGAATGTGAGTGTCCTGTACACCGGGGGAGCGGATGACCTTCATCTCTTCGGTGAAGGTATCTTCGAACTTGCTCTCTAAGAAAGCAAGCATTTCTCGGAGCTGGAGGTCTACCACGTTCTTCTCGAGACCCTCGGAGTCCCAGAGCGTAAGACCAATGCGTTCATTGTCAATCTCGGTCTCGAGGAAATGGGGGATGAAGTTGCCCTGGGGAGCACGGTAGACGGGCTCGCTGTCTTCGTTTTTACGAGAGCGCTTCTTGGGAGGAAGAGCTAGAGCAGTCTTGAGGAACTCGAGGAAAGAGGTCTTTCCAGAGTTGCGCGAACCAACAATCAAAATGCTATAAGATGTTAGTGACTGATGGTGAGATAGCAATACATATAAGAAAAGAAGAAGACTGACTTGAATGGTGTTGGGTCCTTCCGGCGGCGGACACGGCGAGGACTGTTTATAGAGCTAATAGCAGTGCTGGCATAGCTATAGCGACCGCGATGGGTCATGCTCTCAGTTCTGGCATAAGGATCGAAGGGAATCGGAGGCGGGGCGATCTGCGGGCTGTTTGGGATATAGCCATGGCCTGGATCGATCGAAGGCCGAGCAGAGTACGGCTCTGTAGGACTAGAGATGATAGATACGGCATCGTGTGAAAGCTGATCGGCGCAAAAGGCATTGGACAGCTGATCGTTGGCCTTGTTGAATTCTGGTAGCTTAGGAGGCATCTTGGGAATAGCGTGCTGCTGGCGAAGCAACTCTTGCTGCTCACGAGCCTTCTTGCTCTTCATGTCGCCGGATTTGCTTCGTCTGAGTAACATTCCGAGGGTTTGGCGCTGGCTCATACTCTTGAGTTAGGTGTTGAAGAGGTTGTTGTCTAAGTCAAGATGAAGGGGAGCCGTGGAAATATAGCGGGAAATGGTCTGATGCGCAACAATTTGCGTTACAGAGACTAATACGATGTTTTCGCAAACTTATAGGCGCTTGCAATCAGGTGGTAGCAGTAATCGGCACTGTAGCGGCGGGGGGGTTCCTTTTATGAAGAAATAAGCTATTCGAAACAAAAAGTACGAGTTAGCGCTGGAGATGGAGGAGAGAGCCGTTTTGATAGGCTGGAGGCGCAGAATTCACATAAACTTGGGCGTCGGGGTTATGAGCTTAAGCTAAAGTCTCACAGTGCGGATTCACAGATAGAACACGCGGGGAGACATGAGTTTGTTTGTTTGGGAGCGCACAAAGACTGACTTACTCTCGACTCTGATTTGTAAGGGAAGAATAAATAGAGATGGGTGATGTGTAAGAGAAAGAAATTGGCGATCAACAGCCAGAGAAACTTCCTGAAGCCCTAAGATGAAGATGGAGAGAGAGAGGGAGAGATATGAGAATCAAATCCAGCTTTCTGGAGGCGTTGGCAAGTGTGTCAGTAATAGGCGCGTAATCTCGACCGATTGGGTTGAAAGGATGGGGATGATTGCGACAAAACAGCAGACATAAGACATAAGCCGACGCAAAAGAGTAGCTAAGCTGATGATGCTGATGCCATAAGACTCCAAGTGTAAACCTGCGATGCGCTTGCGATCGCCAACACGGAAAGCCCTTTTTGCGATTGACGTACAAGCTAGCAAGCTAGACGAGCGAGCCCGAATTGAGGAGAAATATCGTGATCGTGATGGGCGCTGGACCGGGCCAGGCAAGGTTGCAAGCCAGAGACAGATAGCTTGGAATAGTGAAGATAAGGTGTACTTTGTATCAGATAGACTTACCGTATAGTATAGTTCAAGCCGTCCGAAGCAGCAGCGAAAGATGTCGAACGAAGATAAGAAAATGTCAAAATGTCAAAATAAAAGAAGAAAAAGAAGTGTAGATGTCGTCGAACTGTGCTAGTAGCTCGGAGGATATATTTTTGTATTATTTTTAGGCGGGCGTAGTTTCGAAGAACGAAGTAGGAGGAGAGGGCGCAGATTAAATTCAGAAACAAAGCAGAGAAATAAAATAAGATAAAAAAAGAAATAAGAAGGGCTCAAGTAGAAACAAAGCCGGTCCCTCGAACGCTCTGAATCTTTCTTTCTTAGTCTAGATCCAGCCAGGGTCCCCGGGTGCGTGCACAAGGAGAAGACGAGGGGAACTGAAGACATAAATATAGTGGTATCTGTAGGAAAAGAAGATAAAGGTTCTCAGAGGCGAAAAAGAGAACCGAAACCAAAAGGCCACGAACGGTCAGGCGAGAAGGCTCACGATACGATCATGAAGGGAGGGAGATTGTAGCAGGTACATTGTAGCAGCACTGTAGTAGCACTGTAACACTGAATTGTTAGGCCTGGCCAGGTCGCTGAAGCGAGGAACGAGGATCTTTGTTGGTTGGCTTGATTCTCGATTGGATGACCTAGTCTGGTCCCGAACGATGTCTTCTTTTGTATTTTTTTTCTGATTTTCTTTTCCATGGACGTCGATCAAGGGCACAAAACGAACTTCAAGGTTCTCATACTGGAAAATCAACAAAATAGAAGAGAACAAAAAGCTTAGTCAAGCCACTTCCGCTATCCAATTTCTTTCTCACCATGCTCGAGGAAAGAGCGTCCAGGCATTCTCACGGAAGGAACAATCGTAATAACATCGGTTAAATGATATCAACACGCACAAAAAGAAAACTCCAAAAATTATCACGACTCTATACACATAGCACAATTCATCTCGAAATCCCGACACCACGATTCCCCGATCGGTGGCCTGATCTTTGACCCGCCGAATCGATAAGAATACTACGAAACCAACCGTCATAGTATTCTGTTTATACAACCACTTAATTCGAATGACACTTGCATAACTGTGCCTGACAGCAACTCAACTTTACCCCCTTCCGCCTTGGTGATTGAAGGGAAAGGTAGGTCCTCTTGTCCCCATGGCCAAAGTTACATCATGTCGAAGGACGAAGCACAGGCACGAGCCGAGCTCACGGACAGCCTACTTATTGAGATGTCATAGTCCCTAGGTAGTCCTATTCCTGGACACCTAGCGTATTTTATCCCAAAGTAGATGGGGCGACCCTTGGGAGGAGAAAAGACAGGTCACAGAGGGTTTAGGCGTCCTCCCCATCTTTTTTCTTGCTCTTCTTCTCTTCTCTTCTTCTGTAACTACATATACTTCTCGAGCCCGCTTTCCTCGTCATTTCCCATTGATTCATACCCCCTTCAATAGAATTCAATCTACTGGACCCGTCCCTGACATTAGCGTATTTCTCTAGGCCCCTCTTGACGCTTCTTAACGTGGCATTCTGGCATATGGAGCTTGATCCATCGTCTTTATTGGTGTGCTGAGAGTTCCATTTAATGTTCAGGGGGTTTACACAAATACGGTTAGCGCAGACGCACTCTCTATCTTTATTTTCTTGTGCCTGTTTTATTTTCATATTTTTTTATTTTCCTCTCCCTTCCTTGTATTCTTTTACATCTTTTCTGGCGCTACTTTTTGAGTGGCTGCAGAACAAAAGAAGCGAATGGAGACCTATCATATGCAACGAACAACTATTACATGCATATGTGTACACATACACGTATGTGTAATCATAATTGCATTCACGGAATAATGGACATGATATAGAACTAAATGATACCCTTGTTATACAAGTTTCACGGTATTGTCTTGTGCAACGACTCCAGCGCTATACGATCTTGCCACTATGCTAGCGACAATACCATTGTATGCTATTGCATATCTAGGCTGAAAGCTGCCACCAATCGGGTATAGAGTTCGTTCTTATCATCGTCCCAAATGCCCCCTCCAACCACTGATTGGGCTGAGTAGAAACTATCACTCTAATTATACTCTTTGGGTTGTGGTTTTAGTCTGGGGAAGGGGGTAGAGGCAAGTGGCAACCTGTGGCAGTGCTTTCTTTGGCTTATGAGCATAAGTTTATAGTTAAGCTATGTGGTTCTGCCTCTGTCAGCAAAAAAAAAAAAAAAAAAAAAAAAAAAAAAAAAAAAAAAAAAAAAAGATTTCAGGTGCCCTTTTTCTTTTCTTTTCCCAAGTTTGGGTTGATCAATGGGAATAGTTCTGTAACCAATCTTGTGCTCGGCATAGTTGTACACTACTTTACTTGTCTTATCATATTACAGCAATTATAGTAGTTGTTCATGCCACAACCAGGACAAGATGAAACACGGCTTCAGGGTACAGGATGCTTGTCGACTCTACAACTAGTTTTGATTTCTACCTTTTTCTTTTCAATGTCTTGGCTAAAATCGGGTCGCCTTCATCTTAGGGTCAACACAGTTTGAGACCTTGCAAGTCCCCTTGCCTTCTCTAACCCATTATCTTTCTCGTCTTTCTCGTTCATCGGCCCAACATCGTTACCGCCTCCTTCCATCCTAGTCTCCCTCAAAGCTACCTCAAAGAGCAAGAATTCTAGTCAAGTTAGATAAACGAAAAGAAAGAAAAAAAACATAAACCAAGCAGGGCCGAAATCGAATGAAAATCACACCGGATACTAGCAAAAATGCTTCAAATTATACAGGGTGACCCCCCCAACCCAAGGCCGAGCAGGTCCAAGTAAACTAACTAGGCCAGCATTTAGACCGTCCTGCACTCTCCCGCCCTGTCTAAAAAGATCCTAAGAAACACGCGTTAAAAGTACCGTATATTAGTAGGGGTCTTTTATTTTTTAAGTTTATATTTCGTTAATCAAGAACGAGAACAAGATAAGAACTTTGTTCTAGCCAGGTTTGAAATCTAGGGCTCTCGGAAACCTTGGTTGGGTCACTTGTTGGAGGTTTGCTTTTTTTTCTTTTGCTTCATGCATGCATGAAGCCTTACATATCACATACTACTCAACCTAGCTACATATTCACAACTTTTTTTTTCTTCTTCTTTGCTGCAGTAAGAGGTGAATGGCTACTACAGTACAGTTTGATTTGTTTGTTAGAATGTTTGCTTTACCTGAACATTATCGGCCTTGGTCTAACCGCCTAAATTGGCCATGGCTTCACTAACTTACAATATGTAGTTGCACCAACTTTGATCCAAGCTTCTTAAGCTAACAACAATCTTGACAGGTAAATTTCACAATCGTACTTGTGGGAGAGGAAGATTGGGCTAGACCTTACGGCTATAGAAATAGAGAAGAAAAAGAAAAAAAGAAGAAAAAAAAAAGGGCTATTCAAGTGCCGGAGAAACGCCGTAACACAACATTTACTGTTTCTTCCTTCCTTTCTTCTAGTTTCTAGCAGAATTATAGAAGAAGGGGGGTATTTATTTTTTATTTTTTACAGAACTAGAAATAAACTAAAGCTCGGAGATTTACACTTACTTGTTAAGCTGTGTTACAGAGCCATTCCATATCCCCAATTCAAAGCTCAGAAAACAACCGAAAAAAGTATGTAAAAAAAACATTGGTCTTTTATATGTACACAAAAGTATCAGGGAGTTGTAATGTCAAGTATTTCCGACATTTTCTTTGTGACATATCAACTTTTTTTTTTCGGCCAAAAATAGTTATTACGGTCATAAGAATGAGCTATTATAAAAAATTGCCCCGCCTCTAAACATCCCAAGCCAAGCCAACTGACGATCTTTCGTCATCGACGTTTTAGCTATAGAAGCTTCTTCAAGGGATAGAAAGATGTGACGACGAATATCGTTCATCCTTTGAAGGGCGGTAGTTCATTACTGTATGGAGAAGAATTAGAACTAATAGTGTTCTAGAATATATCAACAATGAAGAGGGCAGCCCTTGAACTAGGCAGGCTAAGTACAGAGTGGGTTTACCATCATCAGTAGGCAAGTATAGGGTTAGATTTCATAGATTATATTATATCAGGTCGTGAGATACTAGTAGTCATTATTATACACAGAGAATCGGATTCCTTCTCCATCGACTCAACTGGAACGCTTCCTTATTTCAATTCAGGCCACCACAAAAACTCTCAGCTTTAACCTTCAAAGACATCATGCTGCAGCTCAACGCCAAATTCTCCCGCCATTTCCTTCATGCGCTTCTCAACCTCCGCCTCCATACCCATTCCCCAGCCTAACATTTGCTTCAATTTGAACCAATAAAAGGCAATGTCCGAGACCAACATGACCATCTCAAACACGGCGTGACGCATATAGAATTGGGCTCGGGCTATCAATGGTAAATTCTTTTCCATGTATAAGCTGCGACTAGCCCACTCGCCCATTAGCTTGACGCGGTTGACAGGAGATCCCATGTACTGGTTGTTGCCTTGTACGATGCGCATATTACGGCCAACGAAGACGAGTTCCTTGGGAAATAACTCCTCATCACGCAAAAATTCACGTGTAGTGCGCTTCATGCGTTCGCGTGTGAGTATCTGGCGTTCGGTCTTGGACTTGCCGTTCAACGAAGCTAAGAAGGCCTTGGTATCCTCCCCTTGGTATGGACGCAGTAGTGTGGCGCTGGCAAAGACTTCGCTGGACCCGATGCCCCAGGCAGTGCTGATACGTTTGATGGTGGCCATATCTAGCGTCATCAACGCCTTCCAGAACTGGGCGTACTGAGTGCGGAACTCGGGTCGCATGTAGACATACAGACCGTGGTCAATGAGGACAAGCTGAGCGCGACCGTTGGGCAGTCGCCGCACAAACATGTTGCCCGGATGGGGATCACAGTGTACGACGCCCCAGCGAAAGATTTGCGCTGCGAAGAGATCGATCATGGTGCGCATGACCTCCTGGCGCGAGACACCGAGACCACCCGTCCCATCAGGTCCGCGCCACTCCAGGCGCGGTGGTTTCGTGAGAGAATTTGGTGGTCCGGCAGACAATGGACTAGAGACTCCTGGAGAAGAAGAGTTGACAGGATCTCGCCATGGTGCGGTTATGGCGTCGCGGTCGTGTAGACGGACGCCTTCGATCCATTCCGCAGTCAGTACACGATGGGTAGTGAGGTCGTCGTGAATAGCTGGGATGTAAACATGTTCTCTGAATAGAGGCTCTGAAGCTACAAGATTACGCATAGTGGCAGTGTTCTTTGCTTCATTCAGGAAGTCGGTCTCGAGTTCCAAACGCTCGCAGATGTATGGAACAACAGAGTGTAGTGGCAGTTCAAATGCCCACGAGTAGATCTTAGTCATGACTCTGAAGATACAAACTGTCAGTCAGTCTTCCCAGTTAAAGCAAATATCAAATTTATAACCTGATGACTTACTTGAACGTCCATAGATCAAAGGCTAGTTGCTTCTTGATCTCGCGCTTCTGGATCTTGATAGCGATCTCGCGTCCATCGCCCGTTCTAGCCCAATGAACCTGTGCCACGCTAGCACTAGCCCGTGCTGTCTTCTCTATGACTCCCTTTCCCGGCTCACCTGCAAAACTGACGCCGAAGACATCCTTGACCGAGCGGCCGCCAAAGTCCTCGCGGATAACGGCTTCGACATCATTCCAGGAATTCTGCGGCGCGTCGTCGAACATGCGAGCAAACATAGCCTGAAACTCGGGCGGTAACACAGCCGTCTGCATGGCAATGGCTTGACCAAGCTTAAGATACACACCACCATTGGTGCGGATAAGCTCTGACAGCCGCTCGGCATTGCGTCGGTGGACATCGTGCGGCTCACCGGCTATCCACGGATCAGGCCGGAAGTTCAGCTTGTAGTCGGTTGCTACAGCCATACCAACACCAAATGTCCGCAGCGAACGGATGATTCCGCCGGCGAAGAAGTGGCGGTCGCCGAGATAGATACCGCCGCCAATGGCCGAGGCAGTAGCAAGCCGGCGTGTCCAGCGCCATGGTGCCGGCCATGATGACGGTCCATCACGTGATCCACTCGCGGATATCGACGGCGAAGACGGCCCTGCCGATGATCGAGAGACAAGGTTGTTATGGAAAGGCCGGATACAGCGGCGCAATGGCAGCCTCAAGCCCGATGCCATTCGTTGCGACATTTCAGCTATTTAGCGTCCGCAAAGATCGATCACACAACTCTTTGATCTGCCTGTCTCCTATCTCTGGCAATATTTCTGCAATCTTCACGACGTGTTTATCTTCGAATTCTCGCAAATTCACAGCATCGGTGGGCCAGCGAAACTATGACGAAAGCTGTGATGGCGGTCATTCAGATCTCGGCTTCGTCTCTTTCTTTGTCTCTTTTTTTCTTATATCTCTGATTTCTTTTCTTCGGTGTCGAGACGAAAAAGATGGAAAGATAGAAACCGAAGATCAAATCTCAAAGTCATGAAATTAGAAATTTCGCCGCAAATATGAGGTTTCCACATTCATCTCAATGGTAGTTGCCTAGCTTGGGCGGTATTCTTTCGTGGTAAGACGAGATGACGGACATCTTGATGTAGTTAGCGGAGTTAAGAGAAGTAACCCCAACCCTAAGTGTCACTATCACGAACCTCAAATCTTGGGATTATCACAGCGAAGAATACTTTTTGTACAACTATTTCCAGTCTCTTTCCTTTTCATTAGCCTATCTGGGTCCAGCTCTATATTCCTATGGATCGACAGTACCTTCCGTTCCATCTTTTCTTCAGGTCCCAAAGCCACTAAAACACTCGATATCTATGTTCTTGCCAGGTTCTGAAACGATACATTCAAGCAAAAAGCCCCGGGAGGAGGAAGACTCTGAAGGCAGCAAAGGAAAGAAGGCCTAGAATGGTCTTACAACTATAGCTTTCGCATATGCCGTTCACAATGCATAAGCATCGACACTTGACGCAGCCAGGATCAGCCTAAGCTTGTGTATTTTTCTCTTTTGATTTATCCCCACACCGCTAAAGAGTGAATAAAATAGAGACAGATTCATGCAGTTCAAACTTCAAAGCCAAGAATTCCCACGATCTCTGCTTTAAAAAAAAATACCCTCGATCGATTTAGCGAAGACCGCTAACTCCTAGCGAGACCGTACAATCTTTTTTCAAAAGAGAGCACAAGCGCTTTCAAAGTAACGGTATATAAAGAGCGGTTCGTTGGTCAGCTACTGGAACAGGGGAAAATACCAAGAAAACCAGAAGGCAACGGTAATTACTCAGCCCTTTTCTTTTAAACTTGTCGTTTCTCAGACTCGCTTGAGTTCGATAACTTGTGAATCACAAGGGTTCAAACCCTAAAGAATGGGATACCCAACAACTCAGCTCCTCACCGCGCAACGATAAAAGTCGACGATACCATGCAAGTGGGAACTTGTCTATCAAGGTTATACCAATATACGGTGTAATGTAAGATATGGCTCGAGGGCTGGCATCCGGAACCAACGACATCATCGGTTTCTCCAGCGCTTAGAGCTGCATATGCCAAGTGATCAAGTCGTAGATTTAAGCGAGAGAACCAAGAGGAAAAGAGCCAAGAACGCACGGTAGATGGCCAGAAAACCATAAAAAAAACTGCGTATTATTGCTCGTAGAGAAAGGTTTAAAAAAGGGCTGGCGAAAGCACGGAGAATGAGACAACGAGAGAAGAGAAGAAGTCACTGCTTCCCAGTGGGATGGACAATGCCGATTGGCTAGCAACTGATGTAGGTATGTACGATTTCTTGCTTTGTAGACTGGTTCCTACTTGGCTTCAATGTTAAGCTGAAGCTTCCTCAGCTGGAGTTTGTTCCTTCCGGCTGTTACAAGTACGGCTAAGCCTTTCGTATCACATATTCCTCTGGTAGGAACAGATGCTACTTAATTGTAGATATAGTTGTGTAAACTCAAGCTGTTACTGCAACGTTAGTGCTGCGTACTACGAAAGACACTAAATGGGATAGGCCATGTCTATAGCATGGAGCTTAGATAAAAGTATGATACTCGTGCCGCAGCATGTTTACCAGTAGTTTGGATATGCTGATACTGACTAGAGACCGGCTGCTGACTAAAGTGAAAGGTAGAATGGTGCCTATAGTAGAATAGGGAGGGTGGGAGGCATCCATTTGTTCCAATGGGCATTTCCACCTTTTCAAGAGACACAAAGAGAGAATGAAAACACACAAACAGCTGCTTGGCGGGAGGCGTGATACGAAGTATACTCGAGCAGAAATATACATGATCCGCCAACAGGTTGCATGAAGCAAAAAGAGAAGGACAAAAAGGGAACTCGAATATAGGTTTGCGTTACTGTTACTAGATACAACACGACGCTCTATGCTGTGCTAGTATACAGACACATGTAGTACGGATAGTTTAGCAGTAGAAACGCTTCGTCAGCGCCTTCTCTAAATAGAACGGCAAGACTTTGTCCAACATATTCATTCGTTTGTTTGCTTACTTCGTTCTTTTGGCGTCGCAGATTTAGCCTCAGGCGCTGTGTCAAAGTTGATGTACAGGCTTTTCCTCGAAAGTGTTCCTCACTATAAACCAGGAACTGCTGCGAATACAGGGGGCAGTACTGGAATTATAGCGCCTGTTAGAGATAATGTTTTACCTGTTACAGGGGGCAAAATGCCATAAGAGAAAGAAAAGGCTTGTAATAACGGACTAATAAGTACATATTATTGCTCCTCGCTGTAACATTCCATACAAAAACATTCTGCCTGGATATTTCTCAACATACGACAGTACGAAACAAAGAAATGATAGTAAGGGCAAATCCCCTTTTATCTTCCCTTCTACTACTTAGATAACATAGCACCATAACAACGCCGCTGATATCTGGACAAGACGGGCCGCCCTAGACAAGCATAGCTATAGGACAGACTAGAACATGGCTCAAGCTTTGCCTTATCCATCATCCGTTTAGGTTGTATTTATCTGATATATGCTGTATGCATATGTACAGATATGCCCAGAAGAGCCTCAGATCTCACAGGAGTCCCGGCTCTACATATAAACTATGCGATAACGCCCGTGACAGCAGCCAAGCCGTGCCCTAAAGAAGGGAAGAAAAAGGCCTTCTTTTGTTTCTTGGCTACTAACTGGTTGTTCGATTTCTACTTTTTGAACCGAAAAACCCCAGGATGAGGAGCTTAGAGGAGATCGATTTTTATTTTAATTTAATTAATTAATTTTTATTTTTGCATTTCTATGACGTATGAATACAAACGAGGTTGGACCAAATAAGGTCAAAATGCACTTGGCCAAAAGATCTTGTCTTTTCCCCTCTTTGAATATCTATCCGTTTGGGCAAGGGAATAAGAGCATACCTAAGGCTATATAGAACCCACGTAAGGCTTCTCTTGATAGACAGTGAAATAACAGAGAATCACCAAAGAAATAGAGATATGCCCGTTGAAGGCTGAAATTGGAGAAAAAAGGGGAACTAGGCTGGAACATCGTAGTTTGCTGTGATGAGCTTTTTGTGGTAGGGGGAAAAAACTCTACTTTATTCCGTCATATTTGCTACTTAATAAGATTGAGTATACGTTTTGTTTATTTACACCAGCCATACTACAAGATGATGTTGGACGATATAAACGATATCAACGACGCTGACAATCAACGGTAACGGTAAAAGCCACAACAAGCCAAAACACTTGTTTATTTTCCACTTGTAAATGAGAGTCTCGTGTTGGTTGTTGTCTTGCGCTACATGTGTATCAGTACATCTGAACTTGTAAGCACTATAATCTTCCTTAGGCACTGTCCCGAGATTAGATGTGCAGCTGGATCACGCTTTATATTCGCCCTGTGTCCGGAGATGTAGTTCCTGCATGAAAAACTTGACGGGTTTGGCGTAGATCTACATCTTTGGGTATTTGTTTCTAGAAGCTACAGATGATAACCTGGGAAAGCCGTAGCAATTTCCACGATACTAAAAAGTTGATAGGTTCCTGGAATATAGGAAGTGCTCTTGGAAATCAATAACAAGTAAACGTACATTGTTCGCTTTGTCACATCGAAAACGACATTGTGGCTTCTGGTGTGTTAGTTTCGCTGAAATTATGAAATCATCACGAGAATTTTCTTTCCTTTCCGCGGGGGAACAGAAAAAAAGATATGAAAAATGACTGTTTAAGCAGAAATCTGGCACGCGGTACAATTTCTGAACCATGGTAGAGCCTTTCATATTCGTTTGTATAGTTGTAGTCTTTTGACCACTGTATAAAACAAAACAGCCCGTCTTTCGGACTTTGATGGGAGAGCTTCTGTTTTTCTTTTCTTATTTTGTCTAGTCAGGAACCCAGTTAAAAAAGACATAACAATCACAGTGCAGTATATTACAGATTACATAATACATTTGTATGTAATCTGTCTACTGCTGTGTAATCTTTCCATAAAAGGACGCGCCTGTCTTTGCTCCGCCACGGTCCTGTTTTAGTTAGTGTTGTGGAGGATATGTAGATGATGAATATTGATTGTACTCTCCCTTGCTTAACATGATGGCGCAAGTCAAGTTTCTTTTGTTGCCTAGGTTTTATTTTCGCCCGTCCAGCGTTGAAGCAAAAGGGACAGCGAGATTCAGCTTACTCTATATGTTGTTCTTGTGATTGATTAGCGGAGTCGTTCTTATTTCTTTTTGGTGTCTGAATATTAAAAAACAGTCCAATAATTCATCAATTTTCACCTGCAGAAACTACCCTGCCGTCAGAACCCTGTACCGTGCAAGGCACAGTATCACACGCGGCGAATCCATCCAGGCAAAGGCATGAGCGCCCCGCTCTTTCCTTCTTAGTTTTTAGTTTTTAGTGGAAGGAACAGGAACGATTATCTGCTCCACATGAGCACACTATTGGAGATCGCAGGAGAAAGAAATAAAAAGAAAAAAAAGCAAAATAAGGAGGGTTTTGTGTCGTATGTTGTTATTGTTATATCACATAATCATAGCATCGGCTTGAATCGACACTATAGAAGACTAAAACATAGCAAGAGCAACCAAAGAACAGCTGGTCGTGGTAACTGCTTGGACCTGACCGGCTGGCGTTACTGGTTAGTCGAAGCCCTGTACATTAAAATGGCTGTGGTCTATCTATTCTATGATTTTATCATACTTTCTGCACATCACACGAAATATTTATTTATATTTATTTTTTGGATTTATTATTATTTATTCTCCGCACTGGCTCGCAAGTGAACTGTCAGCTAGAATTCTGATACAATGCAAATCACAGCACCCTCTATTATTATGATTTCTGGATTATTTCTAACTATTGTATTTTGGCTATGCTGGTTCGGTTTGTAGTTCTCTTTTCACTAACCAAACCAAGTAGTCGCAGCTACTCTTTTCTTTTCTTTTCTTTGTTGTGAGCCGTCTTTCTTAACCTTCCCATTCCTACTGTTTTGGGACGTTCCTTTCTTTTTTTTTTCTTCCTTTCCTATGAATGGTAGTTTCTACTTTTTTTGTAGTGAGGAATTCTCAGTCTCTGTCTTTCTTGGCTTTTGCAACTTCCTCTTTTGTCTATCTATCTATCTCTCTATTCTCCATCTGGAGTAGTTGCGTAGAACGGCCTCTCCTTGATCTGTGGGTTCTTTTTTTTTTGTTCTTTTTGTTTTGTTCTTCACTCACTCTCCTGATTTTTCTTTCTTATATCTTTTATCTATCTATCTATCCTCTCCTTCAAGCTTCAAAGACCTTCCTTCGACACCAGATTTAGCGTGGCGTAGCTTGCGGCGTTCCACAGCATTTTTTCCACTCCAATAGAATCTCGCGATATCTGCATATTGGACGACGACTTGGACTTCGACATCTTCCATATAATACGAACCAGGAGGACCCGAATCCCTTGTGCTACAGCGCCCGATCTGTCGATATTTCCTTATATTCTGCGATTCGACTAGGCACGACTTCTTTTGCCTCTTTATCTGGCCTCGCCTGTTCCGCCAGCCCTCATGATCTGATCTAGCACCGGCTATCTTTCTATACAATCGAATACCCTTACTTGGTGGCTCTCAGTCTCTCGATCCACCGTTCTTGGCCGCGTCTTGACGACGCTGGCTTCACTCGGCTTACCGCACCCTCTATCAATCGCCTCTCGGATCTTGCTCTTCTGGAATCGCCACCAAAATGCTGCGCCCTGCGACTCCCGTCTCGGTGCTTTTGCTGGTGGCCTTTGGCCTTTTGGTGCTCTCCGTTCTCTCTACGCCGATTATAAAAGCAGTGCCGTTGGGCACATTTGACGGCTATAATTACGGCGTCTTTGGCTACTGCAATGGAGACGACTGCAGTGGCATTGAAATCGGGTACTCAGTCAGTAAGTAACAACCACCTAATTAACTATCAAGTCCATAGGTTCGGGCCAGCCCCCGTAGTCTTATTATTTCGTACTAACAGGCCTATAGCCAAGGAAACCAGCAGTTCCGATTTCAACCTCTCTGGCAGTACTCGTGATACCCTAACGACCCTACTAATCGTACACCCAGTGGCCGGCTTCCTAACCCTCGTAACCCTCGTCATGGCCTTTGTAGCCCATCTCCACTCGCCTGCTCACTCTGCGCGGTACTTGCTTGCCGTCGCCATTCTGAACTTCCTGGCCTTCTTGGTCTCCCTGCTTGCCTTCTTAACCGATGTCCTCATCTTCATTCCTCATCTGGGCTGGGGCTCGTACGTTGTTTTGGGATCGACTATCTTGCTTGGCCTTGGCTCAATTATGACTTGCGCCATGCGCCGCACTTTAGTCAGTCGCAAATCGCGAAAGAAGCGCATTGCTGAACATGCTGAGATGAGTGGTGAAAACTACTATAACCGCGAGAATGCCCTCAAGGCCGCCAATGCCGAGCCTGAGCCAGTCCCGACTGTACCCGCCTTCACTAAGGGAATCGCTGGAGATAAGCCTGCGGATGGCCTGCCGGCCTTTGCCACCTTCGAGAGCCCTAAGAAGGCCCTCAGCCAGGCCAGCGATGATCGTGTCCCGCTTACTTCGCAGAGCCCTCTGCAGAGATCGATCTCCGCCAACCAGCCCAACGATATCACCCGCCCCCCATCAGTCAACATGGGAGGCTACGGTCCCCAGCGTACCGGCTCTGTTCCTCCCCAGGTCGACCAGTACGGCAACCCTATCGATAACCAGCAGAACATGTACAACGGAAATCGCAACCCCTCTTTCGACCGTGTCAACTCGCGCGGCCGTGGAGGCTATGATGGAGGCAATGGCCGCGGTGGCTACAACAACGGCGGCTATGGCCCTTCTTCTGTCAATGGCAGTCCTCCTAGACGCGGCGGTGGCTCTGGACGTGGTCGTGGAAACTTTGGTGGTCCCCGCGGTGGTTACAATGGTCCTAACGGCACCCGCCAGCCTCCCCTAGGCTACCAGAACGACAACGGTTACGGCCAACAGGGCTATAATAACATGCCCCCCGGCGACCTTATGAACCAAGGCTACGACAATAACATGAACCAGGGCTATAACAACCAGAACTACAACAACGCCGGCTACTCTACCGAAAACTATTCCAACGATGCCTACAACAACAGCCGCTTTAACAATGTCCGCCAAAACACAGCTCCTACGCCCAACAGACAAAACAGCTACAACGCAAACTTCATCCCTTACACTCAACGTCAGCTCTCTATCGACAGCTACAATGCCCTCAAGGTTCAGAACCCCAACGCCAAGCCTCAGGACTTCGACTTTGGCACTGGTGTCGACAGCAAACGTGTGAGCCTACCCAGAGCCGAGTCTCCCCCTCCTCTGCCCGCTGAGCTTGAGCAGCTCGTCTCGCCCATGACCGACCCCATGGCTAGTGCCATTGAAATGGACGCCAGCCCCGCCATAATGCCCCCCTCTGTACAGCAGGCCAGCGATGCCCTCCGTGACGATGGCAATGATGCGTCTAGAATGCCCAACCACCTACAGCAGCCTCGTCTAGGCGACGAAACCCGCCAGACCTTCATCAGCGACGTGAGCAAGTACAGCCAGGACGACCCCAGTGTGACTGCCAGCTACATGCAGCCTAACACTGCAAACGGATGGTCGTCTGCTATGCGTCCTTCAGCTCTACCCGCACCGTTAGCCATGGGCCGTCAACCATCGCCGGCCACAATTCACGAAAACGAGGCTATGGATGTTGCCCCCCCTGTAGCTTACTACGAGGATATCGACCCGCGCTTTGCTAGCAATGCCAACATGACTCCGGCTCAAAACAATGGAATGATGATGCCCCCACCAGAGGTTACCATTGACGATATTTCCGCTATCGGCGGCCCGCGTAGCCCCGGAGCTGAATCGGATGTGTCAAACTTCACTTCTATTTCGCAACGGGGAATCAACCCTCGCTGGAACCCTAATGCTCCCCCAATGCCGCCATTCGGAGGTAGAGGGCCTGGCGGTCCCCAGGGCCCTCCCATGAACAATATGCAGAACAATATGAACAATATGCAGAGCAATAACATGAACGGAGGAGTTGGTCCTTCAGGCGGCGGCGGTGGTCCGAGAAGACCTTCGCCGACTCAGCAACGTCAAGATATTCTGCTCAACAGCAATCCTGACTTTGCTCTTCCTGGACGGCGTTAATTGACGTCAAAATAAGAAAACTTGAAGTCTACTTCATGACTTTCTTTTCTTTTCGCACTCTTTTTGTTTTCTTCCTTTCATCTATTGTCTGCCGTTCTTTTTTTTCTTTCTTACCCTCCTTGGGTACATTCTTCATGTTTATTCCTTCTTACTATTCAAGATGACGAGATTTGAAATGCCCGTGTTGTTTTGCTATGGCTTCCGATCTGTTGATACCCCAATCTCCCAAATACTTTCTTTCTACATCTTTTTTTTATTATTTCGTTTGAAATTATCCTTCTATACCTTACCCTTGTTATCTTTTTTTTTCTCCTTTTTTGGGGTTCATCTACACATTCCCAAGATGCATCTACAAGCGAATTTGTTGCATATGCATCTACTTGATCTTTTTTTTTTATCTTATTCAATTCTCCGCATATTATTCAGTGGTTCAATCACTAAGTGGCGCTTTTTACACCTTTTCTGTTTCAGTTCTTCATTTATTTTAAACTTAAACTTAGTCCCAAAAGAAAAGAATAGAAAAATAGGAAACTATTTTACATATCATATATATAAATGTCTAGTGATTCTTATTTTCATCTCGTGACATAATTCATTCCCGTGAAAAAGTCATTTTATTTATTTATCATTTTACGTCTTTATTGAAAAACAAATGAAAAAGTCATTTGTTTTGTTAAAGATGATTGTGGATTAGCTAGTAAGGGTTCACGGTTCACCTCCCAAATTGGGCGGTCGCTGTTAGGACTCAATAAGCGGGTACGTAGTGTTGCACAGGTCATGTGATGAATGGTGTAAGTCAACGACATACTATCTGATGGGAAGGCAAAATTCATTTAATATTAAGAATACTACTAGAGAGATGTCAAACTGAATATTTTCTGCCTTGCCATACTATCTAAAGGCTACAATTACTACAATTCCTAGATAGAAGTAGGTTTCTGCCTATACTGATGCTAATAAATTTGTTTATTTCTGCCTAATTACCATATTCTATACTCACGATCTTATGCCATACTTCTTGACAAAAGTAGTTTCCCAAGGAGCCCACAAAAGTAAAAGAAATTTGAAGCACACATCACATGACTTCTTATTCCCCTTTTGTTTATTTGTTTTGATTCTATTCGATTCTTCTCTTATCATTGAGGAGGAAGAGAAAGCAGTCAGCTTTCTTATGTTTTCTTTTTGGATAATTTTACAGAGAACTAAGATAGTGGCTAGGAATAGGGGTTTTTTGGTGTAGAGTTAGCTCGCAGTGAAAACAAGGCCAACGAAATAAGGCTGATGGAAGAAACAGTGGTTAAATAATGAAAGTTTTTTCAATGATGATACGTATCTACCAATGGTTGAATTATAGTGATGCATTTTCTGTAAAAGTTGCATATAGTGATAACTCAAGTATGACTTCCTTTTATTGTGTTGCTTCCCGTTAGGGGCTTTGCTGGTGCTTTCGTTCCCACAAAGGTTTGCGCTCTAGCCAATACTAGCTATCAAATCTGGTTGTTTGTTGATGCGTTGTGGCTTTCTGTCCTTTCGTCGGAGGTAATCTTTATTTATCATGAGAAGTTTCTGCAGTGTTGTTTTGGGTTGCTTTATTTATGTTTGGGGCCTGTAGGCTTTTCATCCCTCAAACATCACCATCCTTTTTTCTTTTCATCTTTGTCTAAGAATTCTATACGATTTGCACTCGACTTCAAAATTATAACATTACATCGAACTCGAACTCTAAACCATTTTATAAATACCGTGAAATAATCACCGGAGACGAACACGACAACTTCTGTACTCAGTCACGACCTTATGTCTCTCGACACGAAACCTGCTATACTATTGTTGACTTATCCCCACAAGATGGTGCGTCTCTACATATACTATATACAGAACTAAGCCCGTTGTTCTGTATCTGTTGTACTGACTGACAAGTTCCATCTAGATTGACATATGCCTCAAGCTAGTGTTCCCACCTCCTGGCTTCGATGACTTGATGCCACGCTATATCGATGCTACCCAAGAGGCAAAGGCTCTCCACGCCGGCCGGCCTCACAAAGCACCTCCCAATACTTGTAACAAGCTACTAGAAACCCAGGCTTGGGTTATGGGCAACAACGAGCTACCTGCCAATCCCAATGTTTACCTTGAGTGCCCCCAGGCAGACCTTCGATTGGCCTATCTGGATGCCGGATGGTGGACCCGTGTGCCGGTAAGTTGACCTATTGAAATTAAATTGTGGGCTATATTTTTGTGCGCAAGGTACTGACTGATACATACTACAGGGAAGTGAATTACAAGACCCATATCTCTCTCTAAGAAAGCCTAGTAAAGGAAGTCACCATAGCGGCCCTTCTAGTGTCTCTCCTTCCTCTTCTGCGTGGGACAACCAGCCTATCCCACCCTCTATCCCCCCAAAAATCCCAGCCTGGAAAACTCTGTCTTCTTTTTCTTTTTCTTTTCCTCCTCACCCGCAACCTCCATACTCTACTTCATCTTCTGCTTCTACCATCCGCACTGCCATCAACCAATCTGCTCGTAAACGCATCAAGCTCAAGGAGCACACTCCTGCTACCATCAACGGCTTGCAGAACACGAATTCTGCAAGCCATCCCTTCTCATCAATTTCGTCATTTCATCAGCTTGTCAAGGTATGTTTATCAATTCATCACTACTCATCCATCATTCTTGTCTCGTATCATCCTTCATCAATATTTCTAGCCTGGGCATTCAACTAATTGTCATCTAGCCTCAATTGGGTCAGGCTGAACAGTTATCTCGCTCGGAGGATAGGGTTGTCCCAGCCCATTTTGCTAGCTCTGGAGATCATCTTGTCTATCCCACCACCAATTCAATATTGCCATCCTCTAGCCAGGTTTCTACTCAAAAAGAATCACGACTATTCAGAGCCAAGTCCCGTCTCAGCTTTTACATGCCATCCATTGCTAGTCCGCAGTCTAGTAAGTAGTTCGTCCCACGATTTTCTTAGCCTTGAATACTGTGAAGGAGATGCTAACGTTTTATTGCCACTGGAAACTTAGATTCTGAAGAAAAAGTATAGATCTTTATGGATCTTCCCTCACAATTACCACTACTCGGTTTCTTTGCTCCACTAAGACTCTACACCTCAAGTAGTGTAAGTTTATTGCCATCACGACCTCTTTTTACCTTATACTTGAGTTCGACTGGGTGTAGGGACTTGCGATATTGGTAAATTAGTCTTCGCGGGGGAGTTTGAGCCAACTAACTATGCCCTGTAGTGAAATATCTATCCACTCGTAAAATTAAAAGGCGGGCAATTTTCAGACTAGTAAGTATATGAATCAATCATGGCATTATATACATAGAATGCCATAAAGTTCCTCTTATATTACCATTAGCCCCGTCTTTATCTTGCCCCACATTCACTTATAACGCCTTTTTCGGTAGCTTTTTAGGACTTTGTATCACCGATAATTTAGTTACACTAGTCATATCTATGCTAGGTTGGAACTGAAAAGCTTGGATGTAAAGACTCTTAATACCGACTTTGGCTTGTACACTGGCTTGTCCAACTTGCTTTTACTTTCTGCTTCAATATTTCCGAGCTTTTGCGATCATTGCCATACTGATTAACACAAAGCCCTAGACAACGCCGTTAACATCCTTGATGGATCTTCTTCATCTCGTCTTCTTCTTCGGATTCCTAAACTATTTGTCTGTCTGGTATCTAACCTGACTTCAGTTAGCGACTTGATCCGCACCTATCTTCTGATTCTGATCATTATCTTTACGGCTATCAACTTGCTGATATCCTTTCTTGTTTCCACCCTCTTCGTCGTGGAGTAAACCATTCCAGCTGCTAGACCACAGGCGCAACCGTCTATTCTGCATTTTTGCCGTTATCGAGCATTCATCACTATTCTCTGCATCCAGACTTAGTCTGAAACTAATATTAGTTGGTATCATACTGGCGAATTGCTTCCCGAACTGATACTTCCGCCCAAAAGAACCCCCCCCCCCCAAAAAACGAAAAGCGAGAAAACATTCAGCATCGTATACTCAGTCTTTTGTCTCAAGTTTGTCTTCTATTGTTGGTCCCTTTTTTTTGGTGATACAGCTAGCCAAAATGGAGGCAAACCAGCATTACAAGGCTGAAACCTCTCGCCTGAGGCATGTGACCAAGGAAGAGATCAACGCCGTCATGGAAAGACTCCTCCACGCTCGGCTATCTCTCGAGTTCTACATGAGAAAGTGCGGCTTCAAAGTTGTAGACGATGTTTATCCCGAGGCTCGAGAGTCTCCTACCCAGGCTCCCCCTACCTTTGAAAAACCTGATTTGAGAGATCCTGTTTTTGAAGGCCTTGGCTTCAACTCCACTCCTCACACGATCCCTGTTCTTAGAGACTCTGCCATTGAAGGTCCTGCCCTCAAGTCTGCTCCCCAGGCCCCTCCTACCCCCGGAGAGCGTATCTCCAAGTGTCCTATCTTTGGAGGTCCTGGCTTCAAGTCTACTAAGACTTTTCCTACACTTAGAGACCCTACCTCGAGCGGCCCTTTTTACGAAACATCGGGCTTTAATTCTACTCTTCGTGAGGCATCTTATGAGTTTGGGAATAGCCACTCAATTGTACCAGCCCTCTCTGCTAAAATGGCAGGCAAGCGTCCAGTCACAGACACAGGTTTTCAAGGACCTCCTCGCCAGTCTGTTTGCGCCCTCTCGTGCTCGCTTCTCTCTTGCAGTACCTCACCTCGTGAAGAGCGTACTGTACGACGGATAGCAAACTGGAAGGCTGCTAAGACGGCAGCTGCCGCAACTATATCACGCAAGTCTAATTTGTCGACAGATGGCAAAGCTGGAAGTAAAGCTAAACTATCTGGCAAGAAACTTTCTAGTAAGTCACTCTGTTATCCAAAGGAAAAGAGAAGCTCGCTGACTATCCAAACTTTCTAGATAATGTAAACGCCGAGGCAAAGGAAGTCTCGTTATCGGCAGGCTCAAAGGTTAGGACGAAGTCGATGTCAAAAGTAGGCAATAAGGAGACAAATCAGCCGAAGGCAAAAGGAAAGCCTAAGCTTGCAAGCAAAGATATAGAGGCCAAAGTTGTGCCAGAATTGAGCCACGATAATTTTGGGAAGCAATTTGGCTCCTGCCGTTCCACGGTCCTTCCGGTTTTGGACCATCAAAAGTCTAGAGACAAGAAACAAACGGCGGGTCGGTATGGAGGAGACTCTCGCCCCCTCTCTTTTGTTTTCCCTTCTCCCCCTTCTCCTTCTTTTTGTTTTTCTCCTTTGCTTATTGCTTTCCCCAAACAATCTGCATCGCCTCTTTTTGCTTCGATGCCTCCCGATCCAAAGAGCTCCGCTTCAAAGACACCCGCATCTCAGCATCGTGCTTCTATGTCCTTTGCATCTCACTCTACTGGTGCCATGCCTCAAAGCATTCCCATCCGCACTCATGCTTTGGGAGCCGCTTCGGGTTCCCAGGGTATCAGTAATAACAACAACAGCTGCAACAACAACAGAAACATGCCTTTGGCCGGTAGTCCCTCCTCCTCTCGTCGTCGGAACCGACACTCTCGACGCCGTCGTAGGTCATCATCAAAGAGCACTTCTTACAACAGCGGCGCATCTGCCAACACCCCCACCCGGCCTGGTTTCTCCTCCGATAACGGCCCGGGCTCTACTAATGTAGGTATGGCTACTATTGATTCTACTGCCCCTTCTCATCATAGTCTGGGCGAGGCACAGCCCGCTTTGGAGTCAGTCATAGAGACTGAGTCTGTTGAGGGACCCTCATCATCCGAGATGAATGTTTCGGCATTGGATACACTATCCACCGTAGCGGCCGGCTTTGCTTTGGCTGAAAGCTACGCCAGTCGCATAAAAAACCTGGAGCCTCAGGAACCAGTCAACAGTTTCCAGTCCACCACAAAGGACTATAACATCTATGACGCCACATTTACCGGTGGTGAGCCTACTTCTTTGTATTCTGTGGCCTCGCCTACGCCTGCACCTGCCGTTATCTTCGGCAATGACGATGGCAATAGCGACGGCAATGCACAGTTCTCTACTGGCCAATCTAGTTTCTGGGGCATGGAACGCAAGGCAACTGCCATGTCCGGCCATAAGGGTATCGGCCCTGACAACACGGCCAACTTTACGTTGAGCAACGCACAAAACGGTTATGTGGGCCGCACGGCCGCACCTGCCTTCACTTCCGTTGACTATTCTGCCGAAATTCCCGGGACTGCCATTTCCGATACTGTAAGTCAAAACAACAACACAAAAAAAACAAAAAAACCTACTATAGCCCACCCACTCCTTTTACCTTACAAAGTTCCATCAACAATGCCTCTCTACAGCACAACCTCATTAGTTTCCAACCACCAGAACGCTAATATCGACATGAAACCCCATTCTCAACAGGGACGCATCTATCCTTCTGGCTCTAGCCATCATTCCAATAGAATGGCTACTAGCTATGCCACCTTTGCCAACACGGCCGGCATAAACCATCCCACCCAGACTCCGGCGAGCCAGTCTCAAGCCTACACCACCCCTAGCGCCGGTTCACGCTCAAACCCGCTTCCTAGCCCACTACCAACCCAGATTCATCGTCCCGGGTTCGGCCAGATTGGTTCTTCTCATGCGCATCACGCTCAAGACAAGATGGCGTCTGGTGATGGATATTATAACTCCGCCAGCAACAACAATGACATCCAACCTGCTATTAGTGCTGGGCCCCAGCCCTCCAACCAGCTTGGCATTATGCCATCCTCCTCCGTGCCCATGGGGATGCAGACCCCCACTCGTAGCTTTTCGCAATATGGTGGTCAAGGCATTGTAGGTAGTGGCAGCCGGTCGCAGCAGCCGCTTGAGTCCCAGCATGCTATGGGCATCACATACGGTCAGGGTACCTCACTCAATCGGCAGCAGCCTGTGGCTCAAACAGCCCCTCTTGCAACGCCGTTGCCTACTCCGGCTCGGAATTTGCAACATACCCGTTGCTACTATTCTCACAAGTTCGAGCATGGCCAGAACCAGCATTGTGATTATTGCTCTTTTGAAGAAAACGTCCCAGAGTACGCAAAGAAATCTCTTGGAGCCTCTTGGCCCATCAACCCACAGTCCGTTGAAAGATCCAACCGAAGTTTGATGTTTGAGCCATTGGGCAGTGGTAGAATGAAGCCTCCGATGGCTAAAGTTGATAAGGAACTGGCTCAACGCCAAGCTGCCGCTATTGGTTCGAAACCCCGATTCGTGACGCCGATTCCTAATGCCCCATGGCCATATGGCATTGGGAAAACTGCTACCCAGGAGATGAAAGATGAGTTTACGTCCAAGGCTTGGCCGCTACACATGAGCTATGAAGAGATTCGCGTCATAGAAGAGAAACAGAAGCTCTACCGTGAAGGGGTTTTCTCACCGACAGAAAATACTTCCAAGCTATCGCCCGAAGATGAGAGGGCAGAGGAGACTCCGATGACCTACCATCGACAGCCGAATGAGACAGACCAATTAGCTGAATATCGCGCTAGCCCCGTTGTGTACCCGTTCGTCAAGGTAGACGTGGGTTATGACGTTGGAAAGAACCCCAAGCTTCGTAGCTATACTTCTAGCCGCAACTTTAGTTCCGCCACTATGTTTTCACGTGGAAGCACTGATAGAACTAGCCTGACCGAAGCTTCTAGTTCTACTATGAAGAAAAACCCGTTTGGTGCTGTTGGGCAGCATCTTGATGACCTTCGTTTGGCTTGCAAAAGCACAAACAAGTCAGAGGCCGCAATGGCTCAAGAGAAGCTTGACATTGCGCGGGCTAAAATAGAGCAGTCAAAGGGTGATGAGGGTGGAGACTACCAGCGTCTGGGTAGCAAAGCTCTGCTTCCTGGTTCTGTCCCTGATGAGTATTAAGTTAAGGTGGTATGTTTTCTTCTTTTCTTCTCCTGTGCTTTACCTTTATTTTGCTTCATTATCAAATGATCCGAAGGTTTAGTGTCGTGGTGTTTGTTTGCCTTTTGCCTTCTTCCGCATTTATGTGGGAATCGAACCTACATTTATAGAGCAGTTTTGTGTTATTGGGTGACCAGAGTTTGTGTTTCTTTTTTCAGCTTATAATTTTATCACGATTGGATGAAGGAGATTTGGATTCTTTTTTTACTTCTTTTCTTATGGCGATTCTAGGAGAGCAGACACGGTTTATGGACATGGTATTATGATATAACGATGGGAGGACGCTTGAAGATGATACACTTTGTATTGATTATAGTTTATGCGAGGAGGAAATGATAATATGAGTTGTCTGTTTTTTTTCTTATTTTATTCGAGATGTTCAACTTTGAGTGATAGCTAGCGGATTGTGCTTAGAATATATGTGTATGCATCATAGCAGCAAGATAGAGAGAGACCAAGATATGCCTAGATTGGTTTCTATCTAATGCTGGAGAATGAATTGAAACATTTGATCTGTAACTATAGTATGGTGGTACCAAATTGGGTATGTGAAAACATTAGGGTTTTTTTAAAGAAAAGAGCAAAATTAGTTTTCTTGGATTTCTTTTTAAGTTGTAGAAACAAGCAAGTACAAGAGAGAGAGGGGGAAGAAGAAGACAAGAGAGGCAAAAGCGAGTACAGTTAAGTCATTGGTGAAAGATTGCAAGAGTTCTAGATGCAAGTTGTAGACATGCATTAGAGTTGATGATATTTGTATAACTATATGCATGTACATATATATGTACAACGATGTATAGTTGCAGGTAGTTGGATAAGCAGGAGAGCAAGCAAGAGGAACATTGAAAGTGCCGTGCAGGATGTGTGGCGTACAGTATGGATACTCGATGTGTGATATGATGTGATGTGTTGTGTACTGGAAAGGGAGAAGAAGAAGGTAGAGCACAACGTAAGGGAGAGGAAGAGGTGAAAGAAAAAGGAGGAGGGGGGTGAAATATGTAACTGAAATATTCTCCTTATATATTGACATATGCATCATGTCTGTGTCTAAAAATGTCAAGTTGATGTACTAACTATCATATATATCTATATTATTGCATATGCATGCTATGAGTGTTAATGTGCGTTTTGTGACAAGGCTAACGAGCTGATTGTAACAAGGACGGCAGACAAGACAAGACGGTGAAAAGAATAAGCACAAGAAAACAAGAACAGAAGCGCACATGAGAACATGCAGAACAAGAGCATGCGGAGATGAGTTGGCATAAGCACACAGGAAGCTATTTGGGCGTTTTTTTCAGTTCTTTTCAGCTTATTCTTTTATTTTCTCTTGGTTTAGTTTCTCTTTGTTTATTTTAGATATTTTAGATAAATACCGCACAGACCTTAATACAGCAAGATCGAGATAAGATCTCAGTAAAAGACAAGGAGCAGTAGTAGAGAAAAGCAGAGACAAAAAAAACACACATGTTATCGTTATTTTTTCTTCTTTTGCTTGAGTTCGGTTGAACGAGCTAAAACACAAAGAAGTAATTCTTAACGAGGCAAAATTAGATTATATTCTCGGGCTGATGGCAAAATTGTATGCTCAAAGACTTGGCAAGACGGAAGAAAAGCGGGAGAGGGGCAGTTTTCTCGTGATACCAACTTCACAAGAACCGGTAGTAGTTCAGAGTAATTTATTGGGAATATTCTTCAGCCCTTCTACACGATCTCATCAAAAAAGCTAAATTGGTCTTTGTATTATTGGTAGATCGGTATATCAAGTATTCTATCATTGGGGAAAAAAAAGAAAGAAAAAGGAACCACTAATAAATAAACTTTCTCAATAGTTCAGTTGTTGTTGTATTTCCGGTCTCTGTTGATTGAATGCTTATTTCCCCAGACTTTTCTTTTTGTATTATTTTGCTTGGCCATCCTAGTACTATCAACTATCCGAACAGTGTTTTTCTTTTTTTCTTGAATTTTTTGGCAAAAGAACAACTAGCTTTTTGTTCTCCAAAAAGCGAGTTGCCCGTCAAATCAGTACTGGCCTTTTTATTTTTAATCACACCTTTCACTCTATCTCTCTTTTTTTTTTGCCAGTGAAACGCTCTATTAAAACATATCAAATAGCACAACAGCGTCACGCAAATCTTGGCCGCTTTGCCTTTGTAGAGCCAGGTCAGGTCCAGCTTTCTCTATTGTTGTCATTACCTATTTCAAACTCTATACCTTGTTTTGCTTTCCTCTTTTATATTTGTTGTTCTTGCTCAGTTCGCTTTCTTCTTCCTTATTTGCTTGAGTTCTTGTGGTAGTAGCTCATAGTAGTCACTGCGCTTGACAGTTGTTTGTTTATATTGTGCCCCTCTCCCCTCTATAAAAATCCACTTTCTTCATCGTCAAGCGGAAAAACAAACAACAACCCCCGAAATTTCTCAGAAAAAATAACATCAAGACGCAAAGGTCACATAACACGGACGATATTATCAATCGCAGATTATCTCTTATTCATCATCGATTGTTACTTTTTCAGCGCCAACCTGCCTTGCACTATCGAAACCCACACTGATCTTATCTTTCCCTAGACATTTAATTGCGCTGGTTTTTATTTTCCTACTATCGTCACTATGGATTTTCCAACAGGCTCGTCGCAACAGCAGCCGCCATACTATGGTCCTGATTCTGGGCAGCAGAATTTCACTCCATTCATTCAAATGAATGGAGTGACGCCGTCTAGTACAAACCCTCGCGGTTCTGAGGACTTTGTCCATACTTCGTCTCCTGTTAGTTTTCTTCGCTCTTTTTCTTTCTTCTCATTCTTCTCCGTCACATCCCTCTTCCTCCTCGTCATCATCCCAGCACAACCTAGCCCTGGTCCCTTGCCAATTCGGTCATTGTTTCTCTTGCTTTTAGTAGACGTAGTAATAGCCCTGTTTGCCTGCTTTCTTGTCTTGTTGCTCTTCTTTGATCCGCTAGAGCATCGTCGTTCGTCCGCTCCATTCGCTGCCAAGAATCCGAGACCGCAAGCATTTCTGCTGCTCCGCCCAACACTATCCGCACCGTCATCGTTACCATGGCTCTCTATAATTCCCATGTTGGCGCACTTGCTCACCCAATCTCTTTTTCTCTACAGGAAGTCTACGACACCTTCCTAGCCGCCGACCAGTACACCGCATCCAATCCCCATGGCCTCCCCAACTTCGGCTACGATGCCGCCGCAGTAGCTGCCGTTCAATTTAGCAATGCTGCGCCAGCCGGCGCCAGCTTTGCGCCGCCGACGCCGCCTATCCAGTCGCATACCGAACACACACCGCCCAGGCAGCAATACGCTGAGTATTCCGCAGCCCCGTCTAGCTCTGTCAATACCGTCGCCACCAACGGTGACCAGACCCCCATTCATCAGTTCCAGGGTCTGACCCCACCTGGAACTATGGCCTCTGCTTCTCAGGTACGACCAGACTACGAAAATATCTGCCCTCCAATCGCAAAAGGCGCTTTCGCTAACTTTGTGTCCAACCAACTGCAGCACCAGCACCAACAACATCAGCAGATGCATATGCACAATGCCAATGGCGAACTGTTACACGATGACCCCATGAATCGCCGAGGCGGCTCCAACTCCGATGACGATGACATGACACCTGCCCAAACCCGGCGCAAGGCCCAGAACCGTGCAGCGTAAGTTGTTGGCTCTACCCCAAGTCAATCAGCCAATCACAATCATAGCTATGGCCTATGTCTGGCCACGGAGGACTAACCAGTTGTCTATCTTTCGCAGCCAACGAGCCTTCCGCGAACGAAAAGAACGACATGTAAAAGAACTAGAAAAAAAGCTCGCCACTCTCGAGGCTACCAGCCAAAAGACTTCGTCCGAAAACAAAGAGCTACGGCGCAACATCGAAGATGTGTCTACTGAGAACAAGATCCTACGCGCAACCGGCGCTGCGAGCGGCTTCGGTGGAATCACGACCACTGGTCCTCAAGTATACAACCCAGAGTCATTTTATGACAATATGCTAGCGCTACATCCCAACAAGGCTCGCAGTCATCGCATCGTCACGACAGAAACTGGCGAACGGTTGTTGGCTGCTGCTGCCACGTGGGATCTCATCGTCAGCCACGACCTCTATAAACGAGGTATGCTCGATCCAGCCGATGTGAGCGAGCGCCTCAAGACGAAAGCACGTTGTGACGGCCAGGGTCCCGTGTTTTGCGAAAGCGACATAAACCAGGCCATCACAGAAAGTGCTTATAGTACAGACGGTGAAAGATTGTGATGATGAAAAGTGGCATGTTATCTACTTTCTATCTTTCTTTTCTTCTCTGGTTTATTTTTTTTCTTTGTAAAATCACTTATTGTTAGAGGACACTTATATGATCATTAGTGTTTCTTTTGTGCCTATTTCTTCCCACCATAGGCTTTGTGTGTCGCGATCATACACACTTTGTTTTGTTTCCCTTTTGACGAATACCGGTGTTTGCTTTTTTCTTCCAAGCTTGGAGTGTCATATTTACTTATAACATTTTTTGTCTCTTTGAATTTTAGCTATTATGTATGAATTTAAGCTGAGTTATCAAATAATACAAATACAACGTATACAAAACTAAAGCAACAAGAATGATATGTTTTTAGTATATATCTTGGTATTCTATTTTTTTGGGTTTATCTTTTGGAAATTTTGATTTTTAAAGTTATAACATTCTACGTAAGGAAAAAAAAAGACAGAAGGGCATATAACTTCGTTAAATATGGCAAACACAACTTTTATGTGAACGTGAGAAAAACTGCTTCAATCTAGAGATGTAAATAAGAGAGGACATGAAGCAGAAAACACGATAATGTCTTTTTTGTGGTTTTCATAACTTCTACGCCTTCTTCTTGATCTCATCCTGGCCCTCAACCCAGGGATGCTTGATAGTCAAACACCAGATATCTAGATAATCACAAATCGTGACGATGACATCCACGACAAACGACGAGTAGATACCGAGGGCAAACCCAAACATGAGGAACATGTAAGCGACCTGATAAACGCCATCTCCAAGAGCGCTGGGCCAGCCAAAGTATCCCGTACGAGCGAGCAAGATGGGGCCGACAGAATCAAGGATACCGAATACCAGAGGCAAGCCAAGGACGTTGAAGTAAGGAAAGTCGAGCTTGACGAGATGAGCGGTAATCATACGGCCGACAGAGTACGCATTGATGAGACCAGCAAATAGCAAGAAGGGGATGAGGTGGTTGTACAGGATCACGGGCTGCAGGAAGAGATAGGCAACGATGAGGGACCAGATAACGAAGAATGGTAGGAGACCGACGAGGGCGAAACGCGAGCGATCGCCGCGGGCACGACGGGCACGGATGACACTACGTGCGGCTTCGATGGTGTTGAAGACCATGACCACGGTACCCACGATAGTGTGCCAGCCAGTGAAGCTCAGCGTACACAGATAGTCCGGCAAGAACTCCGGAGCTGGCAGACCGAGGGTAGCCAGCATGGGTTGTTTCCAGAAAGAGGCGCCGCCGAGGAAGCCGGTGGTGGCGTAGATGGCAACTAGGATGAGTACGCCTTCAACGGGTCCGTTGACGATGCCTAACGTGAGGGTCTTGGTGTGGTATTCGTCCCACGTCTGGATGTAAAAGGTGAGCGAGGAGAGGAACAGGGTGGCTACGGTCATCCAGCCTTGGCCCATGTTTTGCGTGGCGGCGAAGATGATGACTTCGAGGGATGTGTTGAGGGCGTCGACGCCGTGGTCGAAAAGTTCTCCGAGGGGACCGCTTTGGTGGGTTCGGCGGCTACAGGCCTAAAGTTAGCATGTGACTCGAGCCATATATAGTAGCAATTTGAGTATCGAACAAGACATTCGCCCTGGGGAGATGGAAAGAATTCGAGAACTTACGCCTGTGATCCGTCTACGGCATCGAATGTCTGGTATAGAAACAGGCCTACTGCCCACGAGAAATACACCCACGGCGGACAATCTTGGTCCAGTGTCGGATTATACCAGAGTAGAGTCAGGAAGTTGATGACGACGAAACCAAACCCAGACAGCGTGATCAGGTTGGGCGCCATGCTCATAGGGAAGCACTTGATGACTACATTGGTGTAGAACGGCTTGAGGATGTACTTAGACGTCAACGAATAGTCGACGCCCGAGTATTTGTACTCTTTGAGAGCCGGAAGGCGATCTTGTCGCACGTAGACCATCTTCGGCCAACTAGCTGTGTATGTGATAGAGAGATAGAGAATGGAAAAATAAAGAAAAGGTAGACGATATCCAAGATGAAGAACAACTCGGGCTTATCGAAGACGAAATAGAAGAAAAGGAAGGATAGAAAATCCCGAGGTAGACCTGGGAGCTAAAGGAAAGCTATTCGTCCTTTTGTTCAGGTTAAACTCAACTAAACCTCAAGAGAGAGAGCTTCTGCTTTGTAGCATAAAAAGAAGAAGAAAAAAAACCCATAAAATGTGCAATTAGGAGAAATATGGTCCTTCTTATTATGCAAGAGCGGGCTCGGAATTTGACAGCTTTCTCTTTTTTTCGCAGTGGAGATGGGAAATTATAGTTCTTTTTTTTTTCTTTTCCTTCTTTATTTTTGTTGTGGTTAAGAATTGAAAGAATCCTTGAAAATAGGGAATATAAGGCAAAAAAAAAAAGAAGATGTTAGTTGTAGGTATATCTTTATATGTTCAAGAAACTCAACTTGAGAAATAAAATGGAGATGTGGTCTTTCGTGTCACATATTAAAGAACACGGCAATAACTACAAACAAGTAAATGTCTGACCACAGCCTTAAGCGATGTCGAGGCAAGTTCTTTTTTGGCTATGAAGTACTATACAAACATATCTATAGATACTCTAATTATATAACACAATCATGATGCCTACAAAAATATGAAACTCGACATGGTAACTATATAGCAAATTAAACCGGTTGCCTGAAATTTATGATAAAAAGATAAAAAGACTGCCACACGTACTTCCTATGGTAGCTTCCTTTAAAGCTTCCCCCATTATCCCATCCATTGTCATCGCCATGATGACGCCACACAGCGCCCGCACCTTCCCGTCCAGAGATCGAAGGTCTTGTAGTGCAGCATAAAAGAACAACAACAAACAGCACGAAAAGCAGATCAACACGAAATAATCAATTAACATGCTGTATTTTCATATCCAGCTTCTTTTCTTTCTATCTGACAAGACCTCAATCCGAAGCCTAAAGCTTCTATAAGCTAAAGCTACAACTAAAGCTAAGCTATGGCTGGCCAGATTAGATATCTTGAGCTAAATAGCGATCTTTCCTTGTAATCTTCTTCCCCAACAAAATTGTTCCTCCTAGGCCGGACCCATTTTTTCCCCGATCCGATCTTGATCCGGCTTTTCACTACAATTATCATTCTTCTAAATTTCTACAGATCTGATATCGTTCTCAAAGAACGACACTTGGAAACTCCATAGAAGGAAGGTTGATTTCTGTTTTCCTTTCTTGTCTCTTTACCAAATCTCAACAAACAATGATTTATCGCTCCCAACTTCGTATTATTCCAAAGGTAATCCTCCCTTAGTACGGTTTGCTTCTATTGGGTCATAAGTATACATCCATTTTACATGTGATAGCCCCCCTAAATAAAGTACATACATGGAATAGACAGAAAATCGACAACATTATATGTAGTTATGGTAATAGATAATTATACATAATAATCAATACCACTTGATGTTTTTGTCGAGTATCTTCATGTTCCGTCACCATGATTTCTTATTCTCCAATTCTTCACAAAAGACATATAAAAACAAATGAATAATGTAATTCATCATAGCTCGAGTTTCCAGCTCGCCTCTAGGACAACGGACAATGTCTATCATATCTATCAGCAGCTATAATTCTCTCAAGCGCCTTTCGTCTTTCATCTTATAGTCTCCCACCCTCACTTTAATTTCTCGCTAAACAATAAAAAAGAATAAAGATAGTAACAACAGTATAACAACCAAGATATATCACACATAAAAAACAAGAAGAATGATTAAAAGCAATGCAAAGAAACAGACCTATAAGAGGAGGAATTAGGGAATAGTTGCAAATCGTGGGCCCTAAACTTCAACTTCGCCTATTCGAGACCAACTAGACTTGCGCTATCCCTTGTTCCCATCCCCGCATTGGTCCACATAGATAACATGCTCTCCTTAAGCCAACGCACTCAACACCAGCGCCGCAACATTCTCTTCTTCACTCCGTACAACAACCTTTGTTGTCACACCAGTCTTGGCTGAGAAAGCAATCCGCACACTAGCCACAACCTTGCCGCCAGTGATAGTCTTGCCAAGCAATTTGAGTGTGTGTGTGGCCTGGTTGATGGGAACATCGGTTCCCTCCAGTGGCTGTAACGATAGTGCCTGTGCGATTTTCTCCGTAGCATCTGTGAATCATAATGTTAGCCGTTTTCATTCTCGTCATACGTCATACCAAATATTGTGATATTGTTCAGTGATATTGAAACTTACCGGCTATGCTCTTAAGATCGCTGAGCTGTAGAGTCTCAGTAGCCTCTTCTCCAGAAGCGCCAACTTGCTCCCACAGGTGGTTAAAGTTGCCAGCAAATTGGGGAAGAACGTAGTCGCTACCTGAAACCTCAAGCTCAGCAACCTCGTACTCGTCGTCGTATCCTTCGTCCTCGGGCTCGCTGGTTGATGGGTCAATCTCCTTGACAGTGAACTTGAGGACGTTGGAGAACGAGCTGACCGGCAGCGCACTCTCACCTCCAGTCTTGCTAAATGCAACATACACCTTTCCGGGTACATCCGTCTCCAGCTTGGCGGCCGGAATGATGAATTGCTCTTCTAGCTCTTCTTCGGCATCGGGAGTGGCAACAACTGTCACATTCTCCAGCACTGTTGATGGCAGAGTGTTCTTGATGTCGTATTGCAATACAATGTGCTCCTTGAAAATGTGCTTGACAACGCTGACAAAGTACTCGGTCTCTGCCTCAGTCAGCTCAACAACAGCAGACGACTTGAGGACAGCACCAAACTCTGCCATCTCGGGGATCTGTAGTAACTCCTGTGCGTAGCGTTGTGCGGCCGCTGAGGCGGAAGCAGCGGCCTCCGCGCTGTTGTTACTGACCTTAGTCGGGCCGGCCTTGACAGGCTTAGCTGAGGGAGTGGATGCCGTAAGCTTTTTGGTGCGGTCCTCGGCGTCGGCCTGTTCCTTGGTGACGGTGGGCACCTTGGAGATGTCAAAGGGCTCAACAAAGGTTTCCTTGTCATCCGAAGTGACGTATACGACTAGTTGATGTTCAAAGTACTCCAAAGAGAACACATTGTCATTCTGGACGAACTTGGCTGTCAACTCCTCATCTTCATCCTCCATTAGACGCAGGTTCAGGGCGGCACGATCACGGACTTCATCATCGACATCATCCAAGCAACGGGTAAGTAGGACGTGGACACTCTTCTTCACCTCGGGATCCTTCTGGCCAACACCGAACTTGGCAAGGGCAGTGACGGCAGCAGCGCGAACTATGGAGTTCTCAAGCACAACACGATTGTAGATGTATCGGATGTACTTGGTGGGCTGGATGGTCTTGGGACCCTGTTGGCCAATAAGATGCAATATCCGAACAGCCAGCTTTGTGAATTCGCAGTCTTCGATGAACTCGCACAGATGCGCAAGAGCTTCCTCCTTGGAATCGGGGACAAACTTGATGAGGTCAAACATGCTCTCAACAACTGAGCGTTTAAATTCATAGCCGCCCTCATCGCGCAAGATACCGCTAAGGAATGTCAACATACCTGCCTGCTTATTAGGGAACTTCAGGCATAATGTGCGGATAGCCTCAACAATGGTAATCTTGAACTCGTCAGAAATCTCGGCCATGAGCTTGGAGATCTGCTTCATGAGGCGGTCAACGCTAGCTTCAGTACCAGTCTTGAGCAGAGTGGTGATGGCAAAGGTGGCAATAGACCGGTTAGTGTTCGAGATGAGCAGCTCGATATCGGGGTTGCAAGGGCTGACGGCGGAAGGCTTGAATGAGGCAATGTTGTGGAGGATACGGAGAGCAGCAAACTTGGTAACAGCTCTGGGCGAGGACAGGAAGAGCTGTAGAGTGTGGACGGCCTGAGTGACTTCGGTGTCGCTGACGTCACGCATATCGCAAATTGCCTTGGCAGCTTCGAAGTTGACCATTTCGCTTTTGTGTCTCAGCCAGCCATCGAGCAGTTGCATCATTGGCTTCCGTAGAGCGGCGTCCTCCTCAGCAAGCTGAGCGGCAAGACGCACAAGCATAACAAGAGCCGCGGGGTTCTTGACAGCGCCAGGAGCGCCAAACTGCTGCACCATCTTGACTAGAGCCATGCGGTCGTGCATGCGCATCTGGTATAGGAGACCAATAGCGTGATATTGGGACATGGTCGAGTTGTTAGTGGGCATCTGGTTGCTAGATGAGAAGCCTAGGGAAAAGCCACCCGAGGACTTGTTGGAGGCAGCGGCCTCCTGAGTCTCGCTCTGCCAGCGGCGGACGACATCGCGGGCAATGGGAAGCAGGTGGTATGAGGAAACAAGGGCGGCTGAAGAGACGGAGGGGTTCTTGTCGACAATGGCGGTCTTCATGACACGTTCGATGGATTGGACAGTCGAAGCCTAGAGGAGGCAACTGTTAGTATACGAGACAACACAGGATAGCAAAAGAAAACAAAGTATGTTTCTTTAATCAATATAAGCTTACGTCAATGATGCGGCACAAAGCGCGAATGGCATTGGGGCGGTAAATAGCATCAGTGCCACCGCCAGTGTCCTTCATGATAGTACTGGTGACCATGATGATGTCCTCAGCAGAGCTGGACAGCTCCTTGATGACAAGGTGCACCATCTGGCGCAAGCTGGCATCTTTGTTCTGGAAGAGCTTCGAGATACCAAAAAACAGAGTGGTCGCTTCAGTCGTGGGGAACTTCTCGCCCATGTAGAGCAGAAGCGCAATCTTGGTAAGAAGAATCCGGCATTTTCTCGGTTGGATAGGCGATGAATTGAATAAGCGGGCTGCATTGAGAGTTAGCCGTTGTGTCCTTTATCACTACTATCGTCGCCGCCGCTGGCTAATTGGCCAAAGGAACCCGCCCCGTATGCACAAGGAGCTTAGCTTCATGATAGCTGTCGATAGCGATAGGGCGGCGCCGGCCTCTGGATCGGTTAAAACAAACCTTCTTGAAACACTTGTGTACGATCGGCCTTGACTAGGCCGACATCTGCGTCGTCGTCTTTCTTGCCGTAACTCATCGTGTGCAATTGGGCGGCTCCGGTGGATTTATTTCGTGATATGGATGGACAATGGAGGTCGGTGGATTCAAGGTCCAATCCAAATCCAAATCCAGACATCGACACGTCTCACTTCATCCCGCCTACTAAGCCAGCTTAGCCTGCTATTGTCTATCAGCTGATATGTCAGCTGACCTGGTGCTACCCTGGCCTAGCCAAGCTCGTAAGCTTCGAAGGTGGGTCTGGGTTCTGGAGCTATGCCTCTTAGGGTTTTTAATGGTAGTTTTGTGCTCTGCCCCTGTTTCTTGTAACCCGATTTTGACTATCTGTAATCCTACCAATCGTGACAAAATGTCAACAGTGTTGTCGCCCTCTTGATTCTTGATCCGACAAGCCAATCGTAGAATCAGATAGACCCGTGTTTTCCTCTTTGAGGAATTGTTATTTTTATTTATACGAAGAAGTCTTCCTTCAAGTCGAAGCCAAATCACTCAAAGGCTTCGCATTTTCTAACCCCGGCCACTAGTTCCTCGATATCTATCTAGGAACAACACAAGTAACATCGCTCGCTTTTGCCAACTACCATCACTCTCTATCGTATTTATGATGACATAGGAACCGACAGTCAATCTGCTGATGTTCCTTTCACCCCTCTCATGCTATCAAGTCAATTAATGAACTGAATGCTATACAGCAGAAAGGAGATAATCTAAAAGCTTGGATTTCAAAAGCGGTGACACCAGATACACGTGAACAAACAAAAATCGCCCGTACTATGTAGGAAAACCAGCAAGCACAGCACATTTTTTCTTCCCTTCATACCGAAATATACAAACTCTAATCTCAACCTACATGTAAAAGGAAATGATATTCATCAAGATGCTACGAGCAGAGCTAAGACAGCATGACTCCGCCTATATAATACACCAATGGCCTAGATAGACCTCTAGTCAATGAAGCTGATGAATGGGTAGTGACTGATTACCACTGTTTCAAGTCAAACACCGCATCGTTTGACTACATACAATTTTCATGTACATAAAATATGTGTGTAAACACAAAGCGGTGAGGGGAGGCGCATATTCAAACACACAACGCATGTTTCAGACCGATCGGGGACCTTTTCGTATCAACTGTAAAGGCGACATCCAATGGTCATGTTAATCATATGTAAACAAACTCTGATAGGAGCGACTAGAACGTTGTCCACGGGAAGGTGCGCCTCTAGAAAGTGAGGCTTTGCCTAGGGGATTTGTATACCAGCGGCTGCAGATTCATTGGTTGAATGCCTATTTCTGCGTAAACAACTCAGACGTACATCTCTGAGTAGTTGCTCACGGCGCCGCCACATGGCTTGAAGATAACAACAAGTTTAGCTACTATACATGATATATATTGAATGGGTGAGGAGGTAGCCGTATCGTCAGCATGAGAGATGGTTTCTACGCTTGAAATAAAGCTTCCGAGTCTGTTTGATGAAGCGGGGGGGAAATACAGCGTTCGCCTTCCTCGTCAGCTTCTCCTCTAGGTCCGTCCTTGTGTTGTTTGACGATAGGACTGTGACGGCCACCGCCTTCCTCAACCATCGAAATCGAGCGTCACCCCTCTTTTCGCTTGACACCCAAAAGCAAATCAGCGTGAAGCCTGTTTGCATTCTTTGGCTCCTGCGCCGCTTGGTCAAGGAAGGGATGCTATTTTTCTCTATTTTTTATAATTTGGCTGCGGCACGTCCGCCCTTAGAAAAACTATGAAGGCCGAAGCAATCGCTAGAGGAAGGAAGAAAAATATTTTAAGGTGGGGCATCGAGGGGTGATGTGAAGTATCTGGTACTTTGCGACTAGGCATAAAATACATCTATTGGTACGTTACCACTACTTTTTGCTGCTAAATGAATGGGGCTTTGTGATCTTAGCCTGCCCAATGTCCAATGCTGATTGTAGCAAATTTTGCACAACGGGACTTTTGGCATATTGGACTGACTTCAGCCGGCCTGTGAACCAGACTGCAAAAAGGCCATCTTTTGACAGTATCCTATCGAAAAGGAACACACTCTGTAGATATTCAATCACACTATTTACACAAGTAAATACATAATTGTAGATAAACAAAATGGTAATACGTGAGTCAGGCCTCAATGTTTTTTGTTGACCTTTGTTTCTGGCTAGATCGGCTTTCTAGCCAATAGTCGGCCGTTGGAAGGACCGTTAGGTATCTACGATTTTTAGAAGAAACTATTTGAAGAAACTACCTCCATCAGGGCGTGTCCAGGCCAACAGAGTCGTAGTTTGAGGCGCTGTGATTGGTAGTTACTGCTTAGATCCCGTTTTAGGGCAGTATTTCTTAGACTTGCGCACACGGTAAATATGCCCCTCGCCCCACATTTTAATTTTTCTGCCACCCACCCCGCTTTTGCCTCCCCTCCGCTCTAAGCTCTACCTATTTAATTTTCTCAGGACGCCCACCTACTTTCAAAACTTTCTCTTCTTCTTTTTCTCCCTCGTCTGCACACCGTGATTCTAAGCAATCCATCTGCAAATTTGTGAGTTGCCTTTCTCTTCTCTTTCTTGTCTTCGACGATTGATTATACTCGTCCTGGGTTCCCTTGTTGTTTTGGTAATCATCATTTGCTTGTACCATCAACAGCTATCAATCCATCAAGAACCACCATACTAACTGTTCACCTCCTCACAGTCAAAACAAATCTACATATCATCCAAAAATCTGTCAAAATGGGTAAGGAAGAAAAGCCTCACATCAACATCGTCGTTATCGGCCACGTCGACTCTGGCAAGTCGACCACTACCGGTCACTTGATCTACCAGTGCGGTGGTATCGACAAGCGTACCATCGAGAAGTTCGAGAATAAGTCTCCCCCATCCAGTCCTACATACTCTTGATATTTCATACGTCCGTTATATGGTTTCACTCAATGACGAAAACTTAACTGTGCACCGGTTTCGAATTCGTTGTTGGATCGAAATTTTGTATCCCTACCCACTTGAACAGGCAATATTTTTTTCAATTAATACCTATACTTGCTCGAACCCCACTAGCCTAGGATTAAACTCCTGGCACTCCCGCTTACACAAATATTGCTCATGCATTGTGTTTATGCATGCCATATCAAATCACTTTAACCAATTCACGTACTGACCTTCTTTGCACAGGAGGCTGCTGAGCTCGGTAAGGGTTCCTTCAAGTACGCCTGGGTTCTTGACAAGCTCAAGGCCGAGCGTGAACGTGGTATCACTATCGACATTGCCCTATGGAAGTTCGAGACCCCCAAGTACTATGTCACCGTCATTGGTAAGCTATTAAAATCAGCTCTTGTAATACTTTATCGAATACTAACTGTCATAAATAGATGCTCCCGGTCACAGAGATTTCATCAAGAACATGATTACTGGTACCTCGCAGGCTGACTGCGCTATCCTGATCATTGCTGCCGGTACCGGTGAGTTCGAGGCTGGTATCTCCAAGGATGGCCAGACCCGTGAGCACGCTCTGCTGGCTTTCACCCTGGGTGTCAAGCAGCTGATCGTTGCCATCAACAAGATGGACACCACCAAGTGGTCCGAGGCCCGTTACCAGGAGATCATCAAGGAGACCTCCTCCTTCATCAAGAAGGTCGGTTACAACCCCAAGACCGTCCCCTTCGTCCCCATCTCCGGGTTCAACGGTGACAACATGCTGGCTGCCTCCGCCAACTGCCCCTGGTACAAGGGCTGGAACAAGGAGACCAAGGCTGGTTCCGCCACCGGTAAGACTCTTCTGGAGGCCATCGATGCCATCGAGACCCCCAAGCGTCCCACCGAAAAGCCCCTGCGTCTGCCCCTCCAGGATGTGTACAAGATCGGTGGTATCGGCACGGTTCCCGTCGGCCGTATCGAGACTGGTGTCCTGAAGCCCGGTATGGTCGTTACCTTCGCTCCCGCCAACGTGACCACTGAAGTCAAGTCCGTCGAGATGCACCACGAGCAGCTGACCGAGGGTCTCCCCGGTGACAACGTTGGTTTCAACGTCAAGAACGTCTCCGTCAAGGATATCCGCCGTGGTAACGTTGCTGGTGACTCCAAGAACGACCCTCCCCAGGGTTGCGCTTCCTTCACCGCCCAGGTCATCGTCCTGAACCACCCCGGTCAGATCGGTGCCGGCTACGCTCCCGTTCTGGATTGCCACACTGCCCACATTGCCTGCAAGTTCGCCGAGATCCAGGAGAAGATCGACCGCCGTACCGGTAAGTCGGTTGAGGCCAACCCCAAGTTTGTCAAGTCTGGTGATGCTTGCATCGTCAAGATGATTCCCTCCAAGCCCATGTGCGTTGAGGCTTTCACCGACTACCCTCCCCTAGGTCGTTTCGCCGTCCGCGATATGCGCCAGACCGTCGCCGTCGGTGTCATCAAGGCCGTCGACAAGTCTGCTGCTGCCGGTGGCAAGGTCACCAAGTCTGCTGCCAAGGCTGCCAAGAAATAAGCGTCTTGACTCTGGCTAAAGATAAAAAAATACTCGGGTGTTTACTGTGGATACTTCATAGAGGGACTCTTAAAATAAATACCAATGAATGATACATGATCAAAAATAGTTTAATATTATTATGCACGTGATGTGGAAATGTTGACTACAAAAATGTATTAGCACAGTGGGTTGTAGAAAGTTTTAAATAAGAGACGACTACTTGAACATCCCTTAAAGTCTGAAATGACGCAGCTAGACCTATTGGGGACATTCTTTTACACCGCCATCCGTTTTGGGACACCACTTTCTCCAAAAGAAAGATTTTCAACGAAAAAAAAAGACGTCAAGACAGCTACTGCTAAAATCATAAAATGAAAGTTAATGACTAAATGACATGTTTATGGATACAAGGAAATATTGATATTAAGAAAGACTAGAAGGAGATTATAGGCAAGGAGAAGGCAAGAAGATGACAGATCTTCATGTACATGATATTGTAATCATGACAATTGATCATTCCTCCATTGTCTAAAGTGAATCACCACGCTCCCAATAACTCAAATCTCGTCGAATTGATGGAGTAGTTCGATGAATGCTTCTGAGAAGTCGGTCTTTAGCATAGACATAATTCTGTGTTTTGACTTGCGTTGTTGGTCAAAAAGCTGTTGATGATATTTTACGAAGATAATCAAGATCTTTCACGGTGTTGTTCGAAGACCAAAATTCAATTTTTCAAAATTTAAGGTATTTTATTCGTAAACCCGACAGAAAAAAAAGGTGTGTCCCAGATAGGTTTAATTCAGACTTTTAGGGATTAATTATTATACCTCTGACATAGGAAATATAGATAAAAGAGGTTATATTGATTGGTTTGTGTGGTTCTAAAGTACAGGATATGTTACAGAAAATACAAGACTACATGCAAAAAACAACAACAACAAAAAGAAGAAGAATCATAACAAGCAAGCACAAATCTAGCTGCCATCCCTCGTCTCGTTTTTCTATCAATTGTAGCTATAGATAGTAGTTACGTTTTGTTTTGTTTTGGTGGTGGTACAGGGCAAGGAAAAATGCCGATTTTACAAACATTTCAACTGCCATTCTTCAATTTCTTTTATAGCGCCAGGCCATGACACTTGAAAACGGTAGAAAAAAGGATGGAAAAAGAAGTGAAAAGGGCTGAGGTAAAATAAGAAAAAAAAAAGACGTAAGGAAGAGATTAAAAGAGATACTAGCTCTTAATCAAAATGTAGGAGAATATGATTCAAATGAAGGAGAAGGGGACGAAGATGGGCTAGGAAGAGGATCCAGTCTCTTGTTCCAGGGGAAATAATGGCCTGTGGCTGTAGCATAGACTGTGCGTAGGTATTGCTGAGAAGCAGCCTCGCTATCGTCTTGAGCCTGAGGATCCATAGCCAACTCGACACGCTGACCACCGTGATAACCGGCCTCGATAGAGGTGTGTTTCAAGCGTTGGCCATTAAAGTCGGCGACATAAGCTTCCCGCATTTCCAGACCAACGAAGAGGAACTGTAGATGGGGGGCAGACTCGGTAAAGTCGACATGATCGTCGAGAGGTACGGAAAGATGTATGGCAGGTGGGGTACGTAGTGTTCCTTCGCTGAGATCTAGAATAGACAACTCGATGAACTCACGCAAGACGTCGTTGCGTACTAGAGCAGCGGCATCGAGCGCCTGTACGCGCTGTTGGGTAATCTGCACATCGACAGCAGCGTTGGGAATCAGCATATCAGCCTGGTGTGTTGCACGTACGCAGACGAGACGCTTGGCACTGTTGAGCCAAGTGATGGTGTCGGCAGTCTCGGGCACGGCGATGTGAAGCTCGAGTTTGGGGGCGGGCGAGGAGGATGGGTACGAGGCTGGTAGTGACTGGGACGAGGCGATGAAGTGTAGCACAAGCGTATGGGCTTCGCTAGCAGGACGGTCGGGCGATACGCGGATCTTGGCGAGCGAAGTCACGTGGGGTGTGGTCGGGCTGAGGAAGGATGGGGAAAATGGCCCGATAGGGGCGGGGATGTAGGAGGCACTGGTGCCGGCTGGCTTAGCGTGGAGAAGGTGGCCGAAGATGGCGGTGGTGCGGGTAGAAACGGGCGACCATTCGGAGTCCGGTGCTGTTGCGGGATCCGAAGAGGGAGATATGAGTGGCCACTTGAGGCTGTTCTCAAAGGCAGCAGGCAATTCGGGCTCGGTTGGAGAGGGCTCGGAGGGGGGCAGATCCGACTCGGGACCGACTTCAAAGAAGGGCATTGACGCGGGTTCTGCGATGGCCGGCTCAGCCTCAACCTCTGCCTCTGCCTCACCTTGTATTTCTAACTCGGGGATAAAGTCAAGGGGTCCCTCCAAGTCGACTTCAACGCCAGCATCAACACCTACATCAAGATCAACATCGATCTCAGCCTCGGGAGCCTCAGGCATAAACTCGGGAGCAAAGCCCAGATCGATCTCGACACCAGCTTCGGCTTCAACGTCGCGGATAATCTCGGCAAGGTCGGACTCAGGCTCAGACTCAACTTCGGTATTTGCGTTGGTTTCAGACTCAATCTTGGGCTCCGTCTCGGCCTCGCTCTCGATGGCGCGGTCGACCCCGGCTTCGAGCTCTGCTGCGAGTTCCAGAAGAGGCTCTGTCTCTATCGCTATAGCCTCGGCTTCAAAGTCGGGCACAAACTCAGCAGAGGCATCTTGATCAATCTCAATTGAAGCTTCAGCATCAGCTTCGACATCGAGAGCCTCCTTGAACGTAACAACTGGCTCATTTGACTCTTCAGATTCCATCTCAACGGCAATCTCGACCTCAGCTTCAGCTTCAATCTGTGCATCGACGCCGGCCTTTGATTCGGCCTCCATATCGATATCTGTGCCTCTGGTTTCTGGGTAGATCTCAGCAATGATATCCAAGGGCGCCCATCTAGTGACAGGAGACTCATAGTCGATCTGCTCTTCTTCCTCGATAACCGGCGGTGCCCGTTCACCGCTAGTAGACATTGTCAGACGCATCCACGACCCGAGTCTGTTCTTCCAGCCACGCTTCTTGGTATCGCTGTGGTCTTGGACCAGTAGCATCTGGGTGTAACTTTCGCCGGTAGGCTTAACCACGGCCACATGGGTCGATTCGGCACTAGGCACCAGAGCGGCATACATCAGACGTGTAACAACATGCTTGATACTTTCGATGCCCTTGGGTGAGTTCTCGTCCTCGACCCAGCTGACATCGACCTGTAGATTCAATAGGACATTAGTATAAGATAAAATATGGTCATCGCAGTCGGAGATGGAGCATACCTGGCTCTTGCGGTCGCCGGGTTGACTAGACTCAATCCAAGACATGGTAATCAGAGAAAGCTCTTTGAGTTCCGCCTTTGTCAAGTGGCGGTTGCCAAATAGCTCCAGCGGAATCACGCCACCACGCATACGAGTAGCCAGTTCGTTGATCTTGGCTAAGAGCGTCATGGCAACTGCATGCGACGATTCGATCGCTAATGTCTGATCGGCTGGCACCAATTTGATGCTATCGCCCTGGGCGAGATACCTGGTCTTAAGGCGGTGCATAATTTTAGTTTGAGGGCCTTGAATGACGAAAGAGTTAGTGAGTGATGCGATAGAAGGATCCTCTTAGGCTAACTTACTGAGAAGTAGTTGAACAGCGTGTGAAGCCAACTTGAGCTTCATGTAACCCTTGCCAAATTCTTCTTCTTGGATCTTGAGGTTCCACGTACGCAACAGGATGTTCATGACCAGACACTCTTTGTTGGAAAGCCGGGAGTAGTTGATCTCAAGGATCGACTTGGGCTGCCATGTAGGATTGCCCACAATCCAGTTGTAGTTGAGATCTTCGGCTTCTCTGTCCTTTGTTGATGGCTGCAGAATGCGCTTCGTCATGTGAAAGTCCGTGTATGCCAAGATACTGCTGACTGTCAAGCCCTGATCCAGCATCTTTCGGAGCTGCAAGAACTCGTCGAGGGATACGATGTTGGTAGCTGGCCGCAAATCATCAATATTAGCCACAAGCTCGGCCTCGCTCGGGTCGATGTGGCGGCCAGCCAGAATGCGCTCAATCTCAGCGATGTCTGGACTATCGTTATCGACCACTTCCTTGATCATTTCGATTTTCTTCGGCATCTTGGCTGCCCGCATGACGATGACCTCACCGGGCTTGCCCATCATATTGGCGCCGATGAGCTCCGGAGACAATGATACGCGCTGGTTGCGACGGAACCGCAGAAGGTGTGGTACCGAATCTTCTCGCTGGACCTCGGGGGGGATGTTGGGCAACGACTTGATCGGGTCTTCTGGGTCGGTTTCGTTAATATGGATTCCCTTTTCATGCTGGGCGTCACCAACAACTTCTCCGCTGACATCTTCCAGAACTGATGTCATCTTGACAGCTTCCTCTATCTCAATAGGGTTGCCAAAGGCATCGAACAAGAGGCCCTCGGGTGACATCTTGGAGAACGTAGGCTTGTAGTCGCTCTTCCGCGGCCGCTTCTTAAACTCTCTCCGCATCTTGGAAGGATACTTCACAGCCCGTTGATGCACAGCTTGCTCGTGCTGCGAAGTGACCCATTTCTGGTAATCTTCCCGCTGCTTATGGAACTCATCCTGCAGTTCTTCAGCCTGTGCCGACTCGACGCCGAGACTCGACGAGTCCGTGATCTTGATGGAGGGTTCTGCTTTTGATATCGAGTTTGCCTCTGCTGATTTTCCTGATTTTTGTTCTATGTCTGTGTCTGTGAAAGCCGTTCTGTTGTAGCCATCAAAATTGCCATGGATCATGTTCATTATTGATGCTGGTGGTTCATGGACTACAGAGGCTTGATCTGAAGCTCTCCGATCACCTCGAGCCAATCTGGGCGGGTTTTGAGCACCGAAACCAAAGTCCTGCTGTTGCCAAGCATTTGCCGCCTGTCTCTGGCTGTGCTTCTTGAGGTCATTCTGGAAGCCAAAGTCTTCGTTGACCCAGGCCTCGGCGCTTTGCCGAGACACCTCCAGTGGCTTCTGTCTAGCTGCGCTGCGGAACATGTCCTCGAAGTCCCTCATAGCCTCTGCGTCTGACTTTCGTGGCTTCGAGGTGTCTGCCAAGGGGGTTTCTGGTTCTTGCGTCGGCCGTGAAGCTGATCGTATCGTCGTCTCGATGTCGTCATCTCGGGCACCCCGCGAAAACGGGTCTGATTTGAGTGTCCGAAGGACTTGGAAGGCCCTGGCCTGCCGGACTACGGGCCGTAATGTTTGTTGATAGCCGAAGCGTTGTAGACAAGCCTGATAAACAGGCCGCCGAACTACTGCGTACATGGTTTACGGCGGCAGATATAGGATATATGGACGCTAGGAAGAAGAGAACGAGAGATAGACAGGCCAGAAAAGCCAGTAGACAAAGCCGCAGCCAGAATAAATTTGACAAGAGAAGCCGCTGGCTGCTGAAAATGGCGAAGAAACTAAGAAAAAATAGAATTATTAAAAATATTTAAAACAAAATCCAAAAATCCAAAGTGGGCTTAATGTAAATTTTTTGGAGCCATACATAAATAGTCCCAGAGCCAAACTCCACACAATATACATAGTTTGAATGCACAAAATAATGCACAAAAGAAGGCACTATAATAAATGTATAACAAACTTATCGATAAGAAACTGGCAGTCAGTAGTACCCTGGACCTGGTAACTGCTTTAATTGCTGGTGTAAGCACCCGACTTCACGATTTGATGCATTTGGTGATTTTTTGTTTTTATTTTTATCATAGTTCCCGTTCGTTCCAACCCCGCCAATTGCGCCTCTTCTACAATTCTGCCATCAAAGCTATCGTCGCCCATCGCCAATATTTAATTTAATTAATCTTGCTTTCTATTTTTTCCTACACAAGCTTAAATATGTCCAGTCGTAGACGGCGCACGGTTAGTTAGTCCTACGATCATAATGTGAACGTTCTGCCTCTAATATCTACTATAGCAAAACAATGCCGATAGCGAAGATGATGCTACTCAATATGAAAATTCCACATCTCAAGCCGCCTCTAACTTCATAATGGAGCCCGCCGACGAATCGCCGCTCGACAGTTCCCAGCAGCAAATGGTCAAAAACATCGTCCGCTATGCACTAGCATGTGATTTCCAGCGTCAGCCCATCCGCCGCCAGGCCATCAGGGAAAAATGTGTGTTTATGTTTATCCTTAAACTACAGAAACTTGGAACGCCAAATTTGGGGTCGCTAACTACCCTTTCTTTGCTATAGATTTGGCCGGCCATCATCGCATATGGAAACCAATTTTTGCCCATATACAAACCGCACTTCGTGAAACTTTTGGCATGGAACTTCGTGAGCTTCCTCTCCGCGAAAAACTCACCAATGAAGAAAAGCGCAAAGGTAAGACCAATGATGCGCTCTCATTTCGCTACATCCACGCCTAGAACATACATACTAATATATACCCTATCTTCTATATAGCCGCCAGTTCCAACAGCGCTCCCAAGACGTCCGATACCTACACTCTTGTTTCCGTTGTCCCCCAAAAATTCCGATCTCCGTCTTTAATCCCGCCTGCCAACAACCCAACCTCTGAGGCCGAGGCAACATACGCTGGTTTCTACACACTGGTAATCACCTTGATCGTTATGCATGGAGGTGAAATCACAGACGCCAAGCTTCGCAAATATCTAGAGCGCATGAACGCCGACAAGAATCTAGCCAACAGCAAAACCCCTGACGTCATTCTCCGCATGGAGCGCCAGTTGTATATTGTGCGCAAGGTCGACAAGGACGCATTTTCCAATGGTGACCTCGAAAGCAACACCAGTTATATCGTTGGCCCCAGAGGCAAAGTTGAGGTCACGCCCAATGCCATGGCTGAGTTTGTCCGTGCCGTCTATGGCGAGTCGACGCCAGAACTAGAGAAACAGATCTCTGTCAGCTTGGGAACCCAGTTGCAAAAGAGCAATGCAGGTGGTACACAGAGCGACGAAGACAGAGGCGAGGATGCCATGGATGTAGACCCGCCAAGCCAAGGAAGGTAATGATCTATATGTATAACAAGGCTCGGCATCCTACCACTGATACGACTGGTAATATGACCATTTATTTATGTTTTTAATTTGTTTGGTAATATTAAGAAACTAGTGACAATGACTAACGCAGTGTTGCGGAATAAAAAGAACAATTCTATCAGCAGATGAACAAGTGGCTGAAATGGTATCGTGAAGTTACGAGAAAAAATGGGATTGTGTATATCAAATTGTCAAATCGATCGCAGTCAAGCAAGTAGGGTGGTTATCGCTTTGGGTTCAGCACTACTCGGAGGTTATCATTTCTCATCGCGCATTACAAGATCTTCCTCGCGAGGAGGCGGAGGACCACAAGGCTGGAGCATTTTCTACAGAGAAAAGAGGTTAACTTCGGAGGAAACAAGTTATAAATCATAAACACAGCAATCTCGTTGTAGGCTTCACAATCACGTACTCTAAGTAGCTTCGTGCGCACAGAATGTAGCGGCTCATTCTCGGCAACCGCCATGTAGTTGACCATTCCAGGATGACCGGCAATCGACGATAGGGTATCACGCTGGATATTGGTGCGCCATTCCCAGCTGGAGATGTCGGGATGGCCAGTACCAATGTACTTGGCTTGGAGGCGCTCGAGTTCTTGTTGTGTGCGGAGTTTGTCGGCCTGAAATAAAGCAATGTTTTGTCAGTTTATCACGAACTAGCTATAAAAAAATTAAAATTAAAAAACCAAGTACTTGGGATCATACCATTTTGAGTTGGATCTATTATGCAGAGGAAAATAACAGAGAAGAGAAAAAGAACGACCTAATATTTCGCGATAGCTTTGCGACTATGCGACTGACAAGGCTGAATTAAAATATTATTACGATGTAACCACTTACGTTATAAGTTAGACCCACTCTCAAGGTAACACAAGCGACTCCCGCCACACTTCGCCACACGATTTCTACCAAAATGTGGCGCGTAGGTAGAGTCGCAAATGCGATCGCAAACCAAGCCAGTGACCCTGCGAGCTACATTAAGTCTAGTTTTTGGATCGCATTTGTCCATAACCAACTAATTTACATGTAATCCCGCCATTGCTAACATCTCCTGTACTCACGCTTCACTTGAGACATTGAAAGATTCCTGTGATTTCCCTTACAGACTCTTGTATACAGTCAACTACCTCAGCCTTACCGCGCAAGGCTATTATTGCGTCTACATTCTCATCTATCTCCCACTCTTTTGTCTCTTATATCTTCTCATACGCCCTAGACTTTTGACCCACCATGGGCGAGTACGATGAGCCGTTAATAGCGGACTGGACAGGCCCGCTCTACACTCTCAAAAAGACATGGAGTCGGTGTATTAGCGATATCAACAATATTAGCGAGGCCTGCTTAGAGAAGCACAACCACGGCATAAAGCAGCCGGTTGAAGAGAGGAAGACTGAATTAGAAGCTCTCCGCTGCCGGTCATGCCACAGCGCCATAATATACCGTATAGAACGGGTCTTCCAAACGTCATCTTCAGATGCGTGGTTCTACGGTCGCACAGAGTTCCTTAGGCAACTAGACCAGATGTTTGCACAGGCCCGCGCCTACGAAATAGACATGAGAGCCATTAGCGATCGCATTGCCGCCGAGAAGACACAGTGGTATCGTGACATGGTCACGCGGTATCCCTTCCTAATCGCCGTGCTAGAGAGCGCACACGGCACTGAAGGCGCAGCCAAGCTGATCGGCAAGAGCCAGGAAACAGACGAGCCACCATCAGCACCTTCGTCTTCTCACGGCTTCAACTCACGGTCGCCCGTCGAGTTCGAGTTTGAGGGCCTGTCAGATGCTGTTGCTGCTGCTATTGAACAGCCGCCAGGACGCACTATCGGGCCACAAGAGGTCGATCGATATGCAAGTGCACGACGTGCAAGCGAAGACGATGCAGCCAAAAATGTGGCTATAGAGTTCCTCTTCCACGAACCTAAGCTTGTAGTTCCTCCCATCACCACAGCCATACTAAGTTCGGCTTCTGGGGGCCTATCAGCGGCCAATGGCTCATCCGCAGCATCAGGCTTCCCATCTACAAGCTCATATTCAACATCATCGGCTACAAGTACAGCCAAGTCTATCTCTTCGCATGTTGCTGCCTCGTCGGCCGAAGCTGAAATAATGCTTCTTAGTCTATCTGCTGCTCCCGCCGGCCAGCCACGCCCCGGCACGGAAAAGTACGCGCAGATGTACCGAGACACCAGCATGACACTCGAGCGTCTAATGGGCATGATCGAAGCCGATCTACGACGCGCCACGGCAAACTCTGTGCTTCCCTCATCACATAAGGTGCCTGACCGACGCGCAGCCCTCGGTCTCGGCACCAACACACCGCTAACACCAGAAAAGCGTCAGCGTGTCGACGACCTCGCGCGCATCATTGAAGCTCACAACAAACGCCGCGGCGAACTACACGCTAAGCTTGCCCGGTTGGTTGAGCTGACGCGTGCCCGTCGTGCAGCTGAGGAGGAGGCAGCACGCAAGAAACGCGAGAAGGCGGCTGAGGAGAAGAAGCGCGCTGAAGCTGAAGCTAAGGCAAAGGCACGCGCAGCTGAGAAGGCAAGTACCACGACACATGGCGGCGATAAGATGGATGTGGAAGATCCGTATAAGATTCCGACGGAAATGTATCAGGCTTTGCCATGTATGGGATGTCAGTCAAAGGTCGATCCGAAGAACGGGCAGAATCTCGGCTGTGCTATCTGCGTACTCGGCGTAATGACCGGGCGTGTCCAGAAGCAAACTCTCTACTGTTCAGAAGCATGTTACAACAAAGTTCACGTAAGTATATCATTCTCTCTTATATGCATAGCAAATCGCGGTACAAATACACATAGGCTAACATATTCTCTCCCCTGTATCAGGAACTCCATGTACAGAAAGCTCATCCGTGCGAGAGCGGCACTAGCTGTATCCGTATAGCGTCTTCTACTCCGACGTCATCAACCACCGGGCTTCCCGGGACATCAACCACCTGCACCAACGGCGCATCAACATCAACATCAACGACAACGACAACAGCAGCAGCAGCAATAAGTACGACAGCTCTTGCACCACCACCACCTCTCGTCTCACCAGCGTCAGCGCAGCCTAACGGTGGACTAGATTCACGAACAGCAGTGGCATGTCTAATGTGCGATGTAAGACTTAAGCGCAACTCATTCTTCTGCTGTCTTGCGTGCGCAAAGAATAATAAGGATGCGCATATCACTAATTTCCACCGTGGGGATTTCCCCAATAGCAGAGGTATGCCGAAGACGCTGGTTCTGGAGGATTTCTTAACGAAGCGGTTAGATGCGTATGTGAAGGGATCAAAGATGGAGTTTTCATCCAGAGGTTAGCTTGGGTGCAAGATGATACGAGAACAAAAAGCATTGCGCCAAGTTCAAACATAGAAAGCTCAGGAACACTCGGTCTCTAGTATCAGGCTTACTAATGAAGAACTACATGATATCCATCCCCTATGACGGTATCTTATACTACGATCACTCAAATCTCCTACTATGAAGTGTATCATTGCCCAATATCTGCGGAATAACGACACCCGTTAGATACGAGATAGGGCAAAAGGATAGAATTAAAAGAAAAGAGGGTGTGGAAAGGTGAACACGGGTAGATTATGCATATCAGATCTACATGACACAACCAACTCACCGGTGAAGTTAGTCCAAACCGGCACTACAAACTATGAAGCACTCAAGTATCAGTATCTACTGAATCTCCTACCTCTATCTAATCCTTTATTATCACACATGCACATATATGTCGTTCTCCATGTTTGGTGTTTGATGCGTATAGCAAGATATTCAAGTATGTTTGGGTCAACCAAGATGACAGTTTGTCTGGTCGTCTTACAACTTACACCTCAAACAAAATCATCAGAGGAAGGACGTGGCACAGCTGTTTATTCCTTGCGTGAAGGGGGGGAAACTTCAGTTGTTCTATAAATCATGCGCTATATACATTATTCGGCTTATAACTAACCCACCTATCATGATTATGTTCTTTAACACCACTATCATGTATATAATGTCTCTGTAGTTGCAGTTTCTCGGGAAAGAATGAATGAAGGAAATAACAAGGGCAGGAACAGGGCTTTCAATGGTCTCGTTGTTCATTAGCCGAAACAACGGCGATACAAGTTTTGCAACACTTTGCTTGTTCTTGCCTAGAGTTTTGTTTTTCTTTTTCTTTCCTGCTTGTCTTCTATTATTCTCCTCTTTCCTCCTCCCTTTTCTATTCAACTCTTTGGGGGTCTTTTTTTTTCCTTATAGGAGGATTCTAGTCAGCTATCACATCTCAAACACTTGACATAGAGGCTTTCTCGCATGTCTGAACTTCCTTCATCCTTTTATCAAGTATGATTCCGTGTTAATCATATGCGATATCTTTGATATATGCTTGCATGTTTGTTTCTATTATCCCCTTCGACCTCTGCCCTACTCTATGTACCAACCGCAACTGCATTCCCCCTTCTAGTCTTCTAGCGTTACTAAGTATAGTATTCCTCCTCCCTAGTCAGGAGAACATTAAGGGAAGAAGAGCAAACACATATAAGGAAGAAATAGAAGGATATTTCCCTCCGAAAGAAAGAGACACAGCGGGTTTACGTAGTATTTCGTTCTATATGTGGAACAAGAAGCTTAGGCAAATGCCACGTAGTAGTAAAAAATACTACAAGGTACATGGTGTGTACATTGTATGTTCCCAATTTTTAGAAAGAAATTCAACTTCATGTTTCCTCAACAAAAGAAATACATACGAATTTCGACGCACTGACCGCCTTCTAGTCTTTTTTGGATTTATTCCCCTTCCTTACAATAGCGAAATGGGAATTAAGAGAAAGAACAGAAAATGATATGTAGAAGACAGTGAAAGAGATGTTGCTGCCAAGCCAAAAAATATATATATATATTACAGAATAAGTCTAAGCGTCAAGTTTTATTTGTTCAAGGGTTTGTCAAGAGTTTGGGTCACAGACGGCTTATTTGTTATTTTCTACATGAAAATAAATAAGCAAAAGCCAGCTCTAACGATTCTCTTTCTCTTCCTAGCACTTTGACCGGTCTAGACTCCAGATCACCGACTTGGGGTTGTTTCTTCCAGGTTTTTTTTTTACCTTTTATCAAGGGTAATTTTCGTACGAATCAAAGGTGATTTCCAAGAAGAAAAAAAAATAACCGTGTGAAGGAAAAGAAAAGAAAAAAAGTCGGATATTCTCCATCATTTGCTTGATATCCCTCCTACAATGACCAATGACAGGCCCAAACATCGTGTCAGTCAGTGAGCAACTGCGTGATCTACAAAAAGAAGGTGCTTTCCAAAATAGGAAGATGGAATATTACAAGACGAATCAAAGCTATAGAGAAAGGCAATTAGCAAAAAAAAAAAAAAAAAAAAAAAAAAGGGGTTTAGAATTTTAGATTATAACAGTTCAAGTACTTTGAGCTTATAGCACCAAATGCCTTTTAAGGTGAACTGACATTTTGGTAGTTTATTACTCATTATTGTTATTTTCAGCTCTACCTTTTATGAATTTTATAAATCAGATAACTGAGTAGAAACTTAGGCGGTAAATTTGATGTTTATTCGGGCATTCGATGTCCGCGCCGCGAATTATCTCTCAGTTAAATTTTCTTTTTCCTTTTTTCCCCTGGTATCAAGATTTTTCTTTTTCTTTTTTCTGAAACCAATAAATGGAAACTAAGCTAAAGCTTTTATGTTTTTTTTCTCTTCCTTCTGAGATGATTATTCAAATATTGATCTGCAGCTAAACTTTAGCGTTTCTGAATGCTAACTTGTGTTTCTTCTATGGGTAGGGTTGGTAGGGTTACACACATTGACAGAGAAAAGGAAGAGAGGAACTGGAACTTGCAAAAACGACAACATAGTTTAATTTCATGCAGGGCCCTTATGAGGCCAGGCCATTTTTTTCGGCTAAGGGGTCTGTTTAGGTTGGTGATGTGATGAGCAATGATTATTATGGTTGGATACATATAAAACTACAGAACAATTCACAAATCAACGAGCCGTGGGACCCTTGATTCAGCGGCTAAAATCTTTAATATCGATTAAGTAAAGCTGGGAAGATAAGGGGAGGGATGGATTGAGCCCGATGAGGATCTGACATTCTGTTGTTTAGCGTCATCTATCTATTCTTTTATTTCTGGTTGTTCTATATATCTTCATCCTGTTTGATATGTTGAAATCACAGCCATAGGTTTTGGCATTAAATGTTAATTTCGACAACGCAGAGACGCCAAGGCGGGAGCGGTGACGGGTGCTAAATTCATTTGATCTGTTTAGTATCATTTTATGTAATATACATATATTCTTCTTTTTTTTCTCCGTCCCTTTTTGTTTGCGGTTCTACAAGGCAGGCAGACAATCTTTTTTTTTTTTTGTTGTATGCGGCGCCGCGTGGATCTTTTTAAGTTCACGTCATCGTGCCACAGCATGATGCAGATATTCCTAGTATCTGGTTCTGGGTACGAGATATTCTCTAATCAATCATGTACAATATATAGTTTAGGGGGTTTTATGGCTTGGAGCTGGCAAGTATGGGATATATCACGTTAGTATGGACATTAAATACTTGCTTAGCTTAGTAGCCGTGGTTCGTCGGGAGTGGGTTCGTTCCTATGGTTAAAGCCGCCTGCTTAATGCAGGTACTAAGCACTAAGCTCCGTAAGAAGAGCCGAGAAATCAAGACTAGAGAAGGGCCTGTTGTTGGTAGACCTGGTGATGTTTAGCTGGACCCAGCATATGAACAGTGAGTGACTTGTTATTATCTAGGTATTGGTGGTATTTGTGGTATTCGTAGGTTGCTCAGCCGCATTAGAAATAACAAAGGCCTAATAAGCGGCGATATTGGCCAAAAGAGAAAGAAAGCTATGTGCCTTGACTTTGTTTATGTGTTTTTTTGGCGGATGCCAAGAAGCCGGAATTAAGAGTAAAAGGCACCAAGAAAAAGGATGGATCAAAAGAAGAACAGAATATGTACTATGGTTCCTCTTGTGGCTTTCCCTTAATGCCAATTTTTTTCCTGTAGGGCTATGCGTAATTTTTTATTTTAGTCGTATAATGCAGTAAAATGATGGGATTATAGAACGGATTATGGAGCTGCGGTCGTCTGATGATGGAAGCATAGATTTGGGAAAAGGAGAGAGGCTTTAACGGAACGCAATCATCTAGTGACGACAACTGAGATCAGAGAGGGTCAAGATAACAAACAGTATACGGCTATGATATCTTTGAGAGAATAAAAAAGAATACAAGGGTTAGTTATAAAAAAAAAAGAGCAAGGCGGGCGCTTGGGTCAGACGGAGGTTCTCGTTCTGAAGCTCTGTCCAATTACGAAGAGAAAAAGGGAAAGGATACCGAAAAGGAAAACAAGCAAAAAAATGAAAGAAATATATTGACTTATCATCTATCACCGTTTCCACATCGCTTTGTCTGTAATCCGTCTATCAAAGGTCCTGAGAGGTCAATTGTGGGGCAGCCCTTTTGCTTCTTCATCAGATCAGGCTAGTAGTTACTTTAGCTCTATAATTTTAGTTTGGTAGTTGCTGCAAGATGATGCAATAGGGACGATTTATGGTCTGATATCCAAGTCTGGTATGCTTTCTTATCATGAATCGAGATAACTTGATATTGGGTCTCGATATTTAATTCTGTATTTTTTAAGGCTTTGTATATCCAATATTCGAAGCATATGTTCGATGACGAGGCTATTTGTTTCAATAATATGGTATATTAGATACTAGGTTTTGCTTTCGATGACAAAGCTCGAGAGAGTTACGTCTACGTATCCGTAGTCGGCAGTGCAATAAATCAATGTATTTGTGATCATGATTTTTTTCTTCTTTTCTGGAAATGTGTTCTTTTTTTTCCTATTGGGAAAAATGTGAGTTTTATCCCCCTCCATTTCAAAGAAAAAAACAAACTCACCCCCACTATTTGAATGCAGTTTAAGTGTTTTCCTAAGCTGTCTTACATTTTTAATACGTTTTTCAACAGTACTTGTAGTCATCGCTGAGTTACTTGTTACTTTGACAATCACAACCCTAGGCATTGGGCACAAAGAGCCAATGAGAGGACGTGCCGACAGTTCGCCTCATAATTGGCATGAATATTGCTTTGTAATCTGGATACAACGACATGTACTTTTTCTTAAGTGTACGATGGAGAAACGAAGAAACGGAAAAAGTCCACACACTTCCAATAAATTATTTTTTCCCTGAGCACAGAGACACAAAGAAGGAGGGGGACATTGAGCATGAAGGGGGGGGCCGGTCTTGGTTTGTTATTGGTGTAGGGCTGTGCGCTGTGATTGGTTGCGTGTCCCTCAAACCCAGTGAAAAGGCTCTACCAACCAGAGCTTGAGCTTGGGTCGCAATAGTCGCAATGGTGGCATTGAATGTAGCATTGAGATAGCAGCAACAGAGTAGCATTCGCAGCAAGTAGGATAGACCGGAAGAACAAAGAAAGAGCAAAAGGCAAGAGAGAAGATGAAGGGGGAGAAGGGGGTGGTACTTGGGCGGTAACAAGTAGAGCCGAGATGTCAATACCTGACAGTACATGTAGATACAAAGATGCAGATTCAAAGACATGCTGTTGGTGCCTGGATATGCATTAAAGAGCAAGCATTCCCGCCTAGCTAGGCAAAAGAATAAAACAGGTAATAAAAAAAGCAGGCAGTAGGAGTCAAATTACGCTTTAGCCATGATTTCTAGTATCTTTTCTTCTTTGTTTATCTTGGGTTTATGGCTAGTTCTTCTTGTCTAGATAGGCTATTTGTAGTTCTACATGCGGGCTTTCTCAAAGTAATCTAGCCCCGGCTCAGATTTCAGTCGAAAGAAGAAGTGATCCGAGGGAATCAAAAGAAAAAAGAAGGAAACGCGTGTGACTTGATTTTTTTTTGGAGGGTCTTTAGTTACTTTTCTTCTGCCACTTGAAAAAAAGAGGCTTGATCGTCACGTTTTCTGGCCATGGCCGAGATTCTACCCTGTCTAGGTTAACTCTTTAGCCCTGCATATCAGTCTCTTTTTTTCTTTTTTTCTTTTTTGTTTTCTTCCCTTTTTCTAGTTCCTGTGTTGACTTTGGGTTCAATGTGTCGTGGTTATTTTATTAAACCTGATTAGACAGAGAAAGAAAGCTGCTTCTTGTTGCTGTTTATATACCTGTAATTGCAACTCACTATTGGTAATGGATATACCTTTTTATCACCATCTCAGTACTGATATGCTGTGTAATAATGGGTAGCCTTTTCTAGTGATTTGCATTTGCACCAGTACATTAGAAATGCCTATTCAGATAAGAAATGGTTAAGAGATGGACGATGCCAATCAAATACCTTTTCCAGTTCGTGTAGCAGTTCTTGGGACCGGAAGCGTCTCGATTCAGTTCAGGCCTTTCTCAATCCTAGCCTGTCCGTCTAGCTTCCGTCTAACTATGTATGCACATGTGTATCTAGCTGTACTAAACTACTATTGAAGCGTTGGCTTGAATCCCTTTGGGCCACCCATGTTCGTGTCCATGGCTTGAGGTAGGTCAGACATGGATAATCTTGGGACAGATATACTGCAAGAGGACATGGGTGTCGTATCTGAAGAGACTAGGCCCGGAAGAAATGACTGTCAGGTTTGATTTAAGTGCTGGTTTCTGACCTTTCTTTTCTGGTTGTGTTTTGGGCGGCTACAATGCCAGTGAACAGACAAGGTATCCTGAGGTACCCTGAAGTATCTGCGGGAGCACAAGTGAGTATCATGTTGAGTCGCTCTTCCTGGTCCAGCTTTTCTCTTTCGATGGGCCGTGAAATGAAAGAGGCCTTATCATACAGCGAATACAATGCTGACACTCATAGAAGTCGGATTCTCGTGGTCTTCTCCCCCACTCCGTCGTCTCCCCGCTATGATGTTCCTCGGCTCTATTGCTGTTTCATCTTCAGCCTGCTACACGTTGGGCGACGATGGTAGGCCAAAGCAACAGAAGACCAGAAAGGCGAAACGAACAAAAGAAAAAGCCGACCGATAGACTGAGATGGGCTGGATTTTCTACAGCCAGACGCGCTAGTGTTAGTGGCGACAGTTGGCTTCTTTAGAGGCTCACATGACTTGTACTGCGCAGCTCACACTGTATCTTTAGTGGCTGTTTAGGGCTAGATGGCAAACTGGCCGTTCTGGATTGTTCTGTATTCCGACCAGAATCCACTGTTCAGCACTAGCTTATAGCGCAGAGTTAGGACTCTAAACCTAAGAGCTCAATATATATGTTTGACACACCTGCTTTTTTTCCTTTTTATCTCTCTTCCACCTGATATCGACACATTAACCATTTCAACCCCCCATTTTGCAGCATTGCGCATCGTCAAGTGGCTATTATATCTGTAATTTATCTCCAGCCTGCTATCTCTCTGTGATTCATCATCATTATAGCTTGGAATCGGCCTCTCTACTTATATCCTCTCTGTTTTTGAGCTTGGCATTGACTGATACCTCACTCTTCCCGATTAATCGGCGAAATTCCCGCTCAAGTGTTTACTTTTTGCGACGTGCTGCGCCGCCATTTTGCGAATCGCATCAATTGAAGGCGATCTGCATCAATTCACAGCCTGTGTTTACTTTATTGGCCGTTCAAGTGTCAATTATTTGATTGCTTCGCTTTTCTCTATCCAAAACTTCGGCTGCGCTCGTTCCCCGGACGCTTCTTTTATTTCTTTTATTCTTTTATTCTTTTGGGCCGATTTCCCTTTTGAAAGTCAATCAAAGCTTCTTATTCTGCGCCCTGTCCTTCCCTGGTTCAAAGATTCGATCCAGGTCAATTCGCTGCATTAAAATACAAAATACCACTAAAACTGATAGCAGACCGTTTCTGCTGCCGAGACCACATCTTTAAATCGCTAATTTTCGCTACTTTTATTTGCCATCTTTTTCCCAACTACTCGCTCGTCTTAATTTTTATTTTATTTTATCTTCTTCCCCCCTCGCTTTTTTCCCTTTTTTTCTTTTTTTTCTTCAGTCTTACAACGCTTGAGAAAAAGACAATCCGGCGCGCCTCACAAGACTCACATCAAGCCGTTTTGTTTATATCTGGCCGCGGCCATTTCAATATCAACATCGCCATTTCCAATTCCCATTCTATCCAGTTACTGCTCCATTTCACGTCATATCGCATTCCAAGCAAGTCTTCATTTATACCATCTATCTGCTATCTATTCGTAGTCATCCCAGCTCCATCGTCTTGCTGTCCTCTTCTCTTTCTCCACAAGCCACACAACAAACATCGTGACAGTCGAAGCACATCTGCTGTTGCCGCCATTTTTGTTTCTTCTCTTTGCCCCAGACTCTACGTTATTTTATATCTTTTTTCCTGTCGCGATCATCGCCAGTTTGTTGCATCTCAACCCAACGAAGCATCACTCATACTCATCAGCATTACAAGCACCGCACTAGGCATTGCAGGCCCCATCTCTCGCTACTCACATCGCTACCGCTACCGCTGTCAGCCAATCGCCATCTTATACCCTTTATACCCTCAAACCCCGTTTGTCTTCTATTTGCCGGCCTATCCTGCATCGTGCGCCCGTCGCGTATGCTTGCCTCACGCCTCGACGCTTTCGATTCGATTCGCCTATCGAACATGAAGGACAGCCCTATACAGTCTCAGTCTCAATCTTTCCCTCAGGCTCTGTCTTCGCTCTCACGACAATCACCGTCTGCCGACCAGTCGTCCGTCCCTGACCCGTCCTCGTCTACCATGACCGTCACCATGAAATCCAAGTCTGCCAGCCCCGCTCCCCCCGCGGCCTCCATCAACAACAACAGCGACATGTCCTGCAACTCAGCCTCCGTCTCGCCCAGCACCGCTGTGCCAGGCTCCAGCAGCTCGCCCGCCGCCATTGATACCCCGGCCGATTCCACATCGCCTGTCAGTGTCAGCGCCTCGCAGGCTAGCACCCGCTTGTCGGCTTCACCGTCCGCCCCGCCTACCCAGGCCCAGCTGCATGTCCAGTCTGTTCTAGGCTTGAACCTGGGTCTCTCCCAGACCCCTTCCATCACCAATTCCAGCGCCAGCAGCACTACCAGCAGCGTCTCCGCCTCCACCCCCGCTGCCGCTGGCCGCCTGTCGACCATCATGCAGAACTCCACCATTCTGCCCCGGACCTCGAGCAGCCAGGCCAGCGACCACTCGTTTGACCCCGCTCCCCAGCGTCCCGTCACCGTTGTCATCCGTCGTCTGCCCGCCGGCACTCGGTCCGAGCAGGTCAAGTTTATGATGCTGTTCTGCGGCGAGGACCTCATTGACATTGAGATCACCGCGCTCGATCATGCTACTGAATGCGCTGCCATTGTCACCCTCAAGTCCCGCCATGCCGCCGAGGACGTTGTGCGCAACCTCAATGGCAAGATGAACAGTGAGGGCTCTGCCAACATGGCCGTCGAGATCACGTCGGCCACCAACACCCCTACTCAGTCCCACGGCCGTCTGCGTGGCCGCGAGTCGCCCGGTGCCATTGGCTCGGGAATGTCTGCTCGTGCTGCCTTTGGCTCGCTGCCCACCGGCGGCGACATGACCCGCCAGACCGGAAAGGAACTGATCAGTGGCAGCGACGACGACGACAGTGGCCTGGCTTCTATTCCCATGTCCTACGGCGATGGCCTCGGCAGTGGCCTTGGCGGTTCGCTGAGCCTCGGTATCCCTAACAACGGCATCCAGCGCCGCGCTACTGTGGCCCATGTCCCGATGATGGATTCTCTCAGCAGCCTGACGCTCAACACCAATCTGGCCTCCAGCATGATGTACCACAATGCCGGCAATGGCTCGGCATCTGCCATCTCGCCTCTCATGCCGCGTAATGCTCTGTCTCCTATGACTGCTGGTCAAACCACGCACCACATGCCCTTTGGCACCTCTCCCAGTGGAAACGCCTCGTACGGCCGCCGCAACAGCAACTTCCCGTCTGCCAACCCGGCGGACCAGAACCCGCCCTGCAACACCCTGTACGTCGGCAACCTGCCTCCTGGCACCACTGAGGAGGAGCTCAAGGAGCTTTTCACCCCCGTAAAGGGATACAAGCGTCTTTGCTACCGCGTCAAGGCCAACGGACCCATGTGTTTCGTCGAGTTTGAGGATGTCCAGCATGCTACCAAGTGCCTCAAGGATATGTACGGTCACCCGCTTCCACGCAGCGTTAAGCAGGGCATTCGTCTCAGCTTCTCCAAGAACCCTCTCGGTGTCCGCTCCGTGCCTAGCAACAGCAACAATAACAACAACATGGCTGCCAACTCGGTTACTCTGAACGGCATGGGCCATGTTGTCCCTGCCTTTGCTAACACTGGCCCGCCTCCCGGTCTTGGACTCGTGGCGCCTCCTGGTCTGGCTCTGGGTGCTCGTAACGGCATTAGTCCGCCTAGCCTGAACCTCAACACGAACCCATTTGCCAACATGAACCAGGAACTGTCGTTGTTTGCCATGTCTGCTACCACTCCCGGCTCGTCTTCTCTGCCGCCATTTTACCCGGCCTCGGCGTCAGTCATGACCACGAACCCCTGGAACTCGACGGTGACCACTTCTGCTGCTGGACTATCGTTCCAGACTACGGCTGGTTCGCCATTCTCGACACAGCCTATTGTGCCACAGCTTCTGCGTACTACCATGCCCCAGTCGTTCATGATGACTTCGGCCGAGTCCCCGGTATCGTCGCAACAGAGCGCAACTTCTCAGCCCAGCTCAAATGTTTTCCAGTCACACATGGCTAGCCGGTAAAACAAGATGGATTTATGGCGGATGTAAAGTGTCAGTTTTGGTTCTTCCCTTTTTCTTTCTCGATCTCTTTTGTTCTTTATAGCCATCAAACTTTGATTTTCGTCTTTGCTTGCTGGCGTGATGTCTGAGTGTATGCGTTGCTTTCTTTTTCTTCTTTTTTTTTTTCCTTTTTCCTCTTTTGTCTACTCCTTTCGAGGCGTCTTGAAGAAAAAGAAGAAGAAAAAAACTCTCACAAGAGTTGTTCTAACAGAGGCTATAATCATCTTCTTCTCCCCCTCCCTCTTCTTTCCCTTGATGTCTATCGCATATTCTTATTTCCCTTGTCATGCATCTTCTTGCTACATCTTACTATACGCATTGTTTTCTTCTCATCATCATTCTGCACAATTGCCATTACCATTACCGTATCATTTCCATGATGTAGGAAGCCCCAATATCACATGTTTTGTTGGTTTTTTATTGTTTCCTATTTATCTATTTTCTATATCTTTAGGCGGGTTTTCTTGCATCTTCTTACATCCATTCCTCCATATATCTTACTAAACCATTCCATGCACAACATCCATATTTTTATTTTTTTATCTTTATTTATCCTGCATCTCATTATTCATACCACCATTGGCGTTGTTATACATCATGGTTCTTTTTTATTTATTTTTTTACTTTGCCAATTGTTCTTGTTTATTTTGAGTCTTGCGTAACATTGTGTCCATGTCATTTTCCCCGGAGTTTCTTTATTCCAGTCTTTTATGTCGTATAGTTTTTTTCCCTCGAATTTCCATTCTATAAGCTGATATATATATATATGTAATTTTTTTTATTACTTGTTGATTATTATATGTGCTTTACTATTATATTCTCTGCTGTTTATCTTTATTCTTTTGACCAATTCAAAAATTTTATTCACATTTTTTGTAGCGTTGCGTATCCTTTTTTTCCCCTCTCATCATTGACAACAACGTATGTAATTCTTCGGTATTATCACATATTTTGATTTCCATTTGTTTTCTTCTATTGAATATTCTTGGTTGTTCTTTTGTAGTATCGTGTGTTGTAGATGTAATGATATTTAAATATGAAGTTTGTCTATATATGAAAGTATGATTCATATAATCGAAGTTCTAGGTGACATGGAGAGACCAGTACACTGTTATATTCCCAATGTACATATTCAACAATAGAACCAACACATCAATATCGTGTAGTATCGATGTTAGCTCCAAGATGCGATGAGACGTTGTACGAGTACATTCAATGCAAAGCGTTTATCTTACTTACAGCCATGTCAAGTGTCGCACACGCGCTACGATTTCCAATATAGAGAGAGGCATGGAGAAAATGTAATGCCACGAAAAAAAAAAAAAAAAAAAAAAAGGAATAACTAGAAAACAGCAGGAAATAAAATGAAAAAAATGGTGAATTGAATGAATGATAGGCGCTGTGGCTTGACTCGACTCGAGGGAATGAGCCATTTAGTCAATAAATCGAATTAGGCAATGCAGACGAACAGAGAAATAGCGGAATAAACAAGCAGTTGTACTATCAAAAAGGAAAAGAACCAGCATATATATATATGTATTGATGCAAGAATCCATCCATACAAATATGTACACACATAGCTCCGTAACTAGATATATCAAAGCAATGATAGTACATATCTTTTTTTTTATAATTCAATTTTATCAAGGTGCAAATGGAGCTCTTAATAGCTATGTAGCACCTCGGTATCCAGATACACAGCCCTGAACTAATACTGATACAATGTAAGGTGAAGGACAACCTACTTCTCAACAGTGACAGGCCACTGAGATACAGAACATTTGTTATGGTTTTGTTATATGCTATTCCTGCGCATTTCAACTTCTAATCCTCCGGGAAAAACCACCTCGGGAACCTGTCTCAAAACCTCCGAGCAGATAGTACATATCCATGTATGTACAAACATTAGCAGGGGCTGTCTGGTTTGATTTGATTTGATTATATTTAACGTCTACCCGATTTTATAAGACGCTACTGTTTGCGTACATCTTGTGAAAGAAGCCACGCTAATATATAACGCTATGCGCACATAACGCACAAAAATAACAAAAACCAGGCACAGAAGTACACGCATCATACTTTGCAAGAATTCGACGTCCACGCAAAGTAGTTTTATACGCATAAACCCATTGCGCAGGAGCCCGATTTGAGCGTGTGAGAGAATCAGGACAGCCCTGCTGATGAATCAAGAAGACATGGGCGTATATTTGTGAAAATACATACAACTACCTTTTATCGCGGATATGTACATACGTTGTATTAGTATGAGTATATTTCCCCCAAAAAAAAGGAAATGTTGATTAGTTAGGCGTACGGCATGACGTAAGAAAGAGAAGACTAGAACAAAACAAAAGACGATCTGTTTCCCCCCCATCTTTGTGGTCCAGGCCCGCTTAATTAAGTACAGCTAGCTGTACGGACGGCCCTATGACAGAATATTCCAAATTGGGGGCGTGCAATAGAAAAAAACAGCCAATAACTCTATGGACCAGGCTGAAGCTTACCACTATTCCCCCCTCCATAGACCAAAACGAGCTCTATCAACACGTTGAGCTGACGCCCAGCATGTATAGCAGGAATGGGGTAACCGGAGAGAAAAAGGAAAAGGACAAGAAAATAGAGGAAAGATAAGCCGACCGTTGTCTCTAAACGGTACAGATATACTTCGTTTTAGCGCCGCGGGACACATATAAGAAGCTGCAGCCTTCCACCAGCGTAGTCGGTATATCTATGCTTGTAGTCTTCATCAACGGGTTTTGTTTCCTGTTTACTAAAGGCATCTAGGACGAGCCCAGTCTGAAGCATATAATATATAAATCGTTCACATACACAACTTCCCTTTCCTTTCTTGGTTGTCCTCTCGACTTCAACAGCTTTCTATAATGTCAAACCTACCCACCCTCACACACAACCCGATCGATACCAGCAAGCCGCTGGACGCATCCTGGCTCAAGGGCAAGAATGTGCTCGTGACTGGCGCAGTCAACGGCATTGGTGCAGCCACCGTGAAGCACTGGGCCTCTCTCGGCGCTAACATCGTCATTGGCGACATCAACGCCGAGGGCGGCGAAGCTCTTGTCGCAGAGCTACGCTCGGCATATCCCGACAGCTACTTCATCTTCCAGCGCTGCAACGTAGTCAGCTGGGACGACCAGCTAGCACTGTTCGAAACGGCCGATAAGGTGTCGCAGGATCGTGGCATCGATGTCGTCTTCTCGAATGCTGGCGTGTGTCCTGTTGAACACTGTATGGCTTTTGAGCTCCCCGATGTGCCGGAGGGTACGCTGCCCACCAAGCCTAACATGCTGACTATCGAGGTCAACACCACGGGCCTTGCATACACGGCTCATCTCGGTCTCGTTTACCTGGGCAAGAAACGCAACGCACGGCGTATCTCGTCCGGCCTACGTGCTCCGGGCCAGGGCTGTCTGCTGCTGATGTCCTCTATCGCCGGAATTATCCCCGCACCGACCTTGGCACTATATTCCATGACGAAGCACTCGGTCGTCGGGCTGTTCCGGTCGATGCGTGTCGATGCCGCGTCAGTTCACGGTGTGCGCATGGGCGTCATATGTCCATACTTTGTTGGTAGCAGCGGCATGTGTCCCCCCATCATCGAACGACTCGTGGTCACGGGCAGTCCCGGTGTCTGCAACCTCGAAGACGTTGTTCAGGCAGCTACTTGGCTGGCCGCAGATCCGACCATGCCGTGTGGTCGGGGCCTTACTGTTGTGCCGCGGATGAAGGTGCGAATGTCACGTGGTGCGGCGGAACTGGAGCCCGAAACTCATGGAGACGACGATGTTACGTTCATGGCGGGCATTGTTGACTGCTACCTCGATGACGATGAGAAACATAATACCTTCACTTTGCGCTTGATTACCCTGATGAACAACGTCGTTCGTCTGCGCGGCTGGAGCCAATGGTTCCGGCAACTTGTGTTTGGCGGCACAAGCTAATAAGAATTCCGTCAGTCAGTTCAACCAATAGTAACACTAGATACAAATCAATACAGTCAGTCACATCATCTTATTCCATCACAGAAAACATCTCGATTATGGACGCCATGCATGTCTTATGTGTTGGTCTGCAGCTAAGACAGGCAAAAATACCACTTAAGAAACACATGATTGCTTGATAAAGGAAGGCATATCCGGTGCTTTGCAGTATGACAAAGAAAATGGAAAGCAAAACAAAACAAAAAGTAGGCTCCGTTGATTATCAAATCATAAGTGTATATAGAATATAGAATTACTTGGAGAACAACTTGAGGTTCAGTTTCTTATCTTCTATAACGAACGGCAGGAGGCCAGAGAGGGAAAGAGCGTTGGACAAGAAAGAAAAATGGAGACTTTGGAGACACAGAATAAAAAAAAGAATAAAAAAGATAGTGACCCTTTTTCTATCCACAAATACTGTGATTATCATGTACTGTTGTTGCTTTGACTTTTGACAAAGTTGTATTAGGGTTACATTTGTCACAACTCCTTTAATATATGCCTTTTCTTTTTTTTTCAGTCTTTCATGTTTATTTACCAAGCGAAGAACAGGTAACAACAGCTATGCAAGACTTTTAGACTCGCGTCAAGTCATAAAAACACGACTTTAGCCTTTTGTCTCCCTAGTTGGTTGGTTTGGTCCCTGGATGATTCTGTACGGGTAATTGTAGCTAGTTTTCCGCCAGCATTACATCCCGTCCAAGTTTCTCGTAGACTGGGTTTCTCTCCTAAAAGACGATGATGAAGAAGTGAAGAAAGTATTGACCAAGTATCTGTACTGATAAGCTATATTGACTCCTTTTTCATGGCGGTGTTGACAAAGCGCGTGCCTTTCGAGCTCTTGAAAGCCCTTTAGAAAATGTAACATAACTCTAGAGAAACAGGATAATAAGATAGATAAAAAAGGCCCTTCTTTTTACAGTTTCTATCGGTCATCTAAATTATTGATCGCCACTGTTAGCTAATATTCTTGTTCTTTATTTCATCCAAAGAACTTGGTCGTCATGATGAAGAACAAAACACGATAAAAATGCCCCCGGTAACTTGATGGCCTTTGGTACGCGGAACGAAAGAAAAGAGGGCGACGACAGAAGCTTAAAAGGAGAAAGAGATTTATCATGTAGGAGAACTAATAAGATTATCTATGGCCCAACTAACCCTGGAAAATAGAGCCCCCCCTCCCCTCAAAGCCCTAGCGATTCTTCAAGCCTAGTGATAAACCACCAACCAGCTACAAACACATGGCCAATTTTGGTGCTCTTCCTAGCATTTATACAGACATACCTAGACATACCTAGTCACTGTCTATTGGTTCCAGAGCCTGGGACCCGGGAAGAAGCAAGAAAGAGACCCGGAAACCAAGAAAAAGAAAACACGCGAGCAAGTCGAAAACAACAGTGGCCTGGTCGAAACAATCAATATAATATAAAATGCATGTGATCTTTGTTCCGATGGCCCCCTCTCCTCTCTTGAACAGTGTCTCTCCCTTGTTTTGTCTATAGTCTTTTGTTTCCCTTTCTGCTCCCGCTGACTAAGAAAAGATGGGCGTTAGGGTTGCTTTGGTTATTGTTTGGCTGACTTGACGCTTTACGTCCGTATGTTTGTGTTGATGTTTTTATTTATTTTTGCTCTTATTATGATGGATAGAGGATGACAGAAGGCAAAATTGATCGCCTTGCTTCTTTATTCTGCTGTATAATCGTGATTCCTGGCCTTGACATATCTTGTTGACTATCCAGTTTTCCCCATGGAATAGATCCGGGAACTAATTTCAACTCCGACTGAAAAAGAAGCAACTATAATCTTCAGCTCTCTGTTCCCTTTCTTTTCTCACTGTTTGCTTACTGCGGCGGCATCTTGATAGCAAGCCAAGTTATCTATAGACACATAACTATGTATATGTATACACACTACAATAGAACTGTGAGCACCGAACATTGCCTTGAGCTTGGAGCGAGCACAGGCTCTCTTTCCTCTCCTCTCTCTCTTTCGTTTTCCGTCTAGCCTTGGCCTGGATCGAGAGAATAAAAACTAAAATCCTCTAACCCAGTCTGGTAGCGTCCTTTGACATCGACCGACCGTCAATCCGACCCCTGAACGGAAAATCACAGTTTCCTCCTCCGCCAGCGCCAGCGCCAGCTTCCATTCCACCCAAGTTGGTTGGTCAGGCTCGGCTATCACTGTGGTTATATTTTGTTCTTTTTCCTCCAGTCTTCGGAGAGCTCGACTTCTTCATTCGGACATCTGCTTCTTGATCGTCCGTTTTTCTTGTTTCCTCCTGCTCTGCCTCGTCGAGAGTCTTTCCCGACTACATAAACACTTGGCTCTTCTTGACTAACACTAGTCTAGACTAGTAAGCTAGCTGTACGACTGGATCTGCGACTAGATCTACTACTACTACTACTACTACTACTACTACTACTACTGCTACTACTGCTACTACTGCTACTACTGCTGCTAGATTTACAACTAGAAACTAGATTAGACACAAGACGGACGCCTTGTTGAATTTACGCTGGCACACGACCCTTCTCTTATTCTTCAGCACAGGTCGCCTCGACGCCCAAACTCGGCCGTATCTTTCTTTCTTTCTTCTGTCTTTATTGCCTTGGCTCTCTTCTCTCTCTCCGCTCTTCTGTGCCATCCAATACTTTAGCATTGCCCAACTAAACCTTCTTGATTACTACGAACAACCTCTGCCATCTGCCATCTGCTATATGACGTCGACGCCGCGCTGATCGCTTGCTGTGCCAAACCAACACACCACACCACCCACCCACTTCCACTGGCCACCAAACTGCAACAACCCCCACCGACTCCCAGGCCTACGCGATCTCTACACTGCATTCATTGCACTGCATTCCACTCCGTTGTCTGCTGGACGGCCTCGCTCCTTTTGTCTTTTCATTCTCTCTTTCTTACCTCCGACGCCCTAGTCGCCATACAACTTGGCTATACTTGTCTGGCTCCGGCCCTTTCTATGCTGTCACATCTGCATAGAACCCTTCGTCGTGAACAGCTCTAGTCTGCTTGCCGAGGCTACATCCACTCCGAGCAGATAGTTGCCCTTTTTTTGCCTAATATATTTCTGCCTTCACGAGGACTACCTCCTCTCTCCACCCAATTCTAATCAGCCGAGCCGTCTTTCGTACGACAACCGCCAACGCCCTAAACATGCCGCGATATCAACCAAGGTATGCTTTGATTCCTTTAAACTTGTAACATCTAGGAAAACACTCGATGTAATGAGTTGCTATATACACAAACACACACACACACAGACACATGTTTGTATGCCATTATGTCACTACTCTGCTCCCACTTATAATTGTATTCTCCAGCGGCACTTGTAGTCATGTCTGCATATGTACATCTATTACAGCCCTATCTCACTCCCATATCTAGGGGACCTACAAGTACCCTAGATTAAGGCACAAACAACTACGCCTCCCCCGCATATCCCTTGGCTGCAGCTACCCGCTCGACATACACACATATACCCACAATGCATAATGAGCGTAACATCCGGATGTCTCCCTAGCATATAACCATGTGTGCTGCTATCGACTGGAAATCACCACTACACATCTATCTTATTTCCGTATATAATTCCGTATTGGTATCGTTACTGACGTTTGGCTGCATTCTAGTCGGGAGCTACATGCCGTAGTGTTTGGAGCTGGTGCGTACTTTACATATTGATTACCTTCCTCCAACTCGAGACTCACTTACACGCTACTACTTACAAACAAGTAGTGGTACTACATGTTTCGACTGTTTCCTCGTGTTTGCCGACGAATCTATCACTAATATCACACTCTTCTTGCTTGTAGGTGGTGTTGGAAAAAGCTGTCTTACTGGTTAGTACTCATCCATCCCCCGATGTTCTTTGACGGCGATGTGCCATTTGCACTGTCTCCCCTCATCCTTCTTATACTAACACTTAAATCACTCGTAGCACAATTTGTTCACAATGAGTGGATTGAAAGCTACGACCCAACCATTGAAGATACCTATCGCACACAATTACAGGTCGATGTAAGTACTACTGTCATTATTCATCAAACTATCACCCAAAACAAACATGCTAACGGGTATTTGCTATATAGGGTCGGCAAGTTGTGCTTGAAATGTAAGAGAAGACACCTTGCAACATCCTTATCTCTCATAGACTAATATGCTAATCTATATCTCGACTGTAGCTTAGACACTGCTGGCACAGAGCAATTCGGTATGTTGTTAATAACATGATTGTATAGCTTGATATGTAGGCGTATGCTGACTTTGTGTACTAGTGGCTATGCGTGACCTCTACATGAAGACGGGCCAAGGATTCCTGCTTGTATTCAGTATCACATCTGCCTCATCCTTGGGCGAACTCTCATCGATCCGCGATGAAATCATCCGCATAAAAGATGACGATACAGTCCCTATTGTTATTGTTGGTAACAAGTCTGACTTGGAGGACCAACGTGCTATACCACGAGCCAGAGCATTTGCTATTTCTCAACAATGGGGAGCGCCATACTATGAAGCTAGCGCGCGGACAAGAAGTAAGTCAAAACCACCACATGGATAATCGTATAGGGAGTATGTATATACTAACTTTGTTTTCCTCTCATAGCCAATGTTGAAGATGTCTTTGTCGATCTATGCCGGCAAATGCTACGACGGGATGATCTCGAGCAACCCGAAGACGACGACATGAACGACGGCAAGTTCGATATGGGAACTATGCGGCGGCGACGGAAGTCCAAGAAGGGCCGCAGCTCAGCATCACAGAAGTGTGTCATTCTGTAGTCACCGCATACCATCCTGTGGATATGGACGTCAATGTCCATCTATTGTATAAAAGGTAAGATGGTGCCTGGGCTTTCTCATGGCTTCTTTTACATAACAAACCATATAGTTGGTGTGTAACTAGTGTGGCGGGAGAGCAGCCTCGTGATGTGCTAGACTCACCGGCTAACCAAGCCTTGCTGGTGAGTCAATCTAGGCATCGCTGATGAAATGTACCATGATGAGATATCTTCAGGCCCTATTGGTACGTGTGTCTATGGTCGACATCATTCATTTATTTCTGTGGGGGGTTTCTTTCCAAGTTTTTTTCTTTTCTTTTTTTTTTCTATTATGTCTATGGGGGAAAATGGGCCGAGGAATGGCATCGGATATGGGATTGGCTATCTTTCTTTTTCTTGTCTTGTTTTGATACATATCTGGGATGGCAAATTTTTTCTGCTATATTTTCCTCTCTGGTTTTTTTTTCTGTGCTCTCGTTCTTGATATCAGTTTCTTTGAATCATGGGAATTTTTTTTTTTGGGGTACAATCGTTTTTTGTTTTCTTTTGTCGTGTTATAGTTGTACACTATCAGATTATTATAAGTATAGCCTCGAATAAAGTAGTAAGTATTAATATCTTGTGTATTCAGTTTTGAAGAGTAGAAGGTAGGTATTCTACACTATAGACCTGAACTCGATGATTGCCATGTTTGGAAGTTATAGAGGTAATTCTAGAAACCTGTATATATGTAACATGTGGGATTGTGGAACTGTGGCTGCTATCACACGAGATGGGCTGTGAAATAGAAACAGTGGTTTATTGTTATTAGTACACAAAAGGAAGTAATAATAGAATCAAGTGCGTAGTACGAGATCTAGGTTGACATCAAGGACAAGCCAGCGAGATAGGTTTGATACTGTTGGTATGAATTCAACCTACAATACTTTAAACAAGTTTAGTTATGTAGGTAGAGAAGAAGGCTTGTAGTTGAAAGGGGGGGGATAAGAGTGGCATTGGAATTTGATTGGGGAATGGTTTCAAGAAATCAAGGGATCAAAGTGAAGGATTAGTTACTCAGCCTTGTAGATGACGTTGACGGTGGGAAGATGATAAGGAGAAGATTGGATGGTGAAATTAAGAGGGTAGGATATATGGAAAGAATAGACAAAGTAGAGAAATACTACTTTACATAAGTATGTTGGATTTGATGTCTTGAAATAATGTATATAGAGGGTTAGGGTTAAATGAGGGCATCTCTATATGAGAACATCAAAAAGAAGTTTGAAATAACCACAGGACGTCGATCTAGTATCTACACATTTGCTTCTCATTTTGATTATACTATATGTGATATAGAGTAACTCTCTCTATTTTGTTATTTATCCTTTAGAACTACAAGACAGTAATGGGAGTTAGAAAAAAACCACTAACTAGTTGAAAAAGTAAACTTTTTTTTTTCTTGAATATGTACGCGTCAGCGCTCTAGATTTCGTTGGTGAGAATTAAAGCCAGGGTTGTTTCGGGTAGGAACAGGAACAGGAAGAGGAAGAGGAAGAGGAAGAGGAAGAGGAAGAGGAAGAGGAAGAGGGGGAAGGATAAGAAGGGTTAGCAAGTTTATGAACTAGTACATAGTGAACGAGTTAGTTATATTGCTGATGTTAGTCGATGATGGATATAAACTTTTATCATAGCTAGTGAAAAAAGAAAAGGGAGTTGTATCTTTCTGGACTCGAAAAAGTGAATTTGGAAGTACTTGAAAGTTGGTTGAAGGGATGGAAAAAAAAGTGGTGATGACATCATGATTTTGTACTTTTTTTTTTTTTTTTTTTTTTTTTTTTTTTTTTTTGGCTTGATGACATGTGAAATAATGAAGGCTTTCTTTCTGTGGCTTTGTAAAAAGCAAAATGGAAAGGGGAGTCAGGCCTTTGTTTTTGTAGCATTATTTTTTCTTTTTGTGTTAATTTTTTGATCTGAGCCACAAAATTGACGTGCACCCTAGCAGAGAAAAAAAAAAAAACGAAAGACGGGAAAAAAGGAAGAAGAAAAAAAAAGGCCTCCAATGTTTGGCCCAATTAGAAGGGAAAATTAGATTTACAGCGGATTAGTTGTAACGTGTACTGATAAAGACCTTCTGTGATAGCGTTATAGAAGGTTTTTTTTTTTTTTTTTTTTTTTTTGGTTTGAAGTATCAAATGTTATTAGTGATAGAGGCTGATAGAGGCAAGAGTTGAATACAGAAAAATAGCATGAAAAGAGTTTTGTATTGTTATGTTACTCCGAGTTAAATTAGAAGCAGTATTTGTATGTAAGTAAGTGGGTGACGTAGCGCAATCAATACTACACTATGCAAGCCTCTTCAGGGCAGAGCAATAGAGATATCATGGCGACTTGATGGTATTCAGTCAGTTCGTTGGCCATGCCATGCCATGCCGTAACAATACATATATACATGATGCATATTGAACGTCTGATATGAAACGAGCCTATCCACTTACACGCCACGTCAAGTCGGTTCCTGTTTATCTCGCCGAATTAGTAGCATCCCTGCGATCGAGTTGACGGGCCTTGGCGGTTTTTTCTTTGTCTTCTGTCATTTGAAGATGATTTGATATTACTTGCTTTCTGCTTGCTAGTGGGAATAACCAAGTACAGCTATCTTCAGCTCACACTATAGATATACGGATAACCTTGGGCAACCTTTATAGAGCTCTAGAGGCCGCGGAGTAACGCATATAATCACCTTTTTAGGCCTGCTCAAGTCCTCTTGTTTTCCTCTTGTTTGTCTTTGTTATTCAGAAATCGGGAGAGGCCTGTAGTTGGACGAATATTCGATAGGAAGGGCTACCGAGGAAATAAGGAACAACATGGTTTGTTATATTTGCTTGTTTTTTTTTCTACTTGTCTTTGTTTTCCGGATATCGGTCCAATGTGGAAAAGCATGCCTGGTTAGCAATCCAAGCATACAGCTAGAACAATATAATGATTCAAACACTCATGCGGATAGCAAACATTTCTCTCGTTAAGAGAAGAGAAGATATAATGGCAAAAAGTGTATATGTATTTGCAACTAGCTTGAACGAACGAACCCGTTTGCTTTACAGATCGAGCTCACTATAACGAACTTGGCGTTTAGATTGTCTTATACATCGTATTCTTCTTTTTCTTGGTAGTTTGTAGAATTCTGTGCAGATCGTATCCCATCAGGCGTTCGAGCCGGGGACCTTGAGGAAGATCTTGTTGATAGAAGAATCTTGACTGGCTGATAAAGAACGTACAGCTCAGTGCGGCAATTTTTTGTTTTATTCGTTACACTTGTGAGATCTTGGTTTGCCTGAGCCTGAACCTGAATATAAGCACTATTGCAGTTTGTGAGTTTTGTTTTTTTGCCGATACTACCTTTTTGTAAATTTTTTTTTTTTTTCTAGAACACAGTCTTCTTCCGCTCAGTAGCCGGCGTATATTTATTCATTTATTTATATTTTATCTTTGTTCCGGTTGTTCAAAGCTTGAACTTGGATATTCAACAAAGCCCCTCTCGGGACCGGGATTTATTTCCTTCTTGGGCAAGATAGAAGATGACCACATGTATACATATTAGTTCTCAATAGCTAGAGTATTATTAGAAACATAGCTAACACAGCCCGCCGTAGCCATTCTCCTCTTTCCTGATCCTGCTTGCTGAAAATCTGATCTTGATTGTCGTTCTTTGTTTCTTTTCTCTAGATAGGACGAACAAGTATAATGATTTAATTACTGGCTACTAGTGCATTGTTCAGCACCATTATTACTGTATATGTAGAATTGTCACCATATGTATCTTCTCTTATGGGCATTCTGCACTAGGCAAAGTCGTTTCTCAGCCTATGGACCCCTCACCTCAACTTGTATCAGTAGCTATTATCCCTTGGCAAGAAGTATTCTCTCATCTGCCAAGTCTTTTCTTCGTCGTCTTGGACTACAAAGCTTGTCTTCTGTCATTTGTCGTTGTTCTTCTTATTTTTCCCTTTCCTGGGTTGAAGCTTTAGTGCCGAAGGCGCAGCAACACTGGCCATTATTAGCAACATTATTACAGCGGCCGCCACCGTTTCTTTCTCTTTCTGTTGTTTCCTCGTCTTAGCCCGCATCATCAAGCACTACGACTGGCAAGCACTGCTCAACGCTAGAACGCTAGGCATACCGCCTGTCCTAGCCTCTATCGTCAGAGTTCCAAGCCTACAAGAGCTATTCTCTCCCTCTCTCTCTTTTTTGTCTCATTTTTCTGCTGCCAATCCTCAAAGGCCCACCTGAGCCTTCTGGCGAACCTATTGCACTGCATTAACCCATCCCACCAGTCAATATCTCGCTGTTTGTTTGCCACTTTAGCGTGCATAAACCACCCACCACGTTATTTTCTGCTCTTTTCATCTTCTCCTAACTAGCTATTTTCCTTCATCCTCCTTTTGTGTTCCTTTCCTGTCTTCCAACCAAGAAGAAGGAAAAGAAAGGCTATACAAACAAATCGTTCTATTCTTTTTTCTTGGAATTGTCTTTTTTTTCGTCAATTGTCGTCCACTCTACTCCATGGCTCCTGCCTAGTTTCTTTGTTCTAATCTAGAAACTACTGCTTTCCCACGGAAAACCCACCGCCCCAGAATTCTGGTGGTTCTGTAGAGGCGGAAGAAGAAATAGAAAAAAGGACACTAATTATCAGAATATCTTTCTTTTTTGCGGTGGTGATTTCCAGGAAATTTGGAACTTGGTCTAACTCGAAGCGTAACTACGGCTAGTGGGATCAGAACTACAGCGGCTATTTTGCAACCTCCCCCTTCCAAAGTCATTTGGAATCCAACCAGAAGAAGTAGTTGCTAGCAAGCGTTTGCCTCTTTCTTTCCGGCTTGGCCTATTTGTTTATTCTTCATCTTCTTTTATATTCTTTTTTTTTTATAGGACGCCATTAAGTTTTGACAACATCATCGTTATTCTTTTTCGTTTCTTCCTCTTTTTGCTTCTCTTTGTCGATCTTCCGTTCGCTCATCCAGTCACTCGTTCTTGTCTTTTATTTTCTTATTTCTACGTCCGCCTATTTTTTAATCCTGGCTTCAGTCTTTGCCTGTCCGTTGTTTTTGTTGACTTTCCAATTGCTCTAGAGAAGCCGGCCTCATTTGCTGTTTTGTTGCTTTGTATCTTGCGGTTATCTTGTTTCCATTCTTCTTTTTACGATAAACGATCATACTGGCCATTTCTCTTTCTTCTTTTCTTTTCTTGATATCCAGACCACCCCCTTCATGACGATATAGATCTTTTTCTTTATCAAACGACAACATCAACGTCACAACGCCTTTCGTTTGCTTCTTGAGCACAGAGCTTTGGTTCGAACTGTATTGCATTGCTTCTCAATACGACATCATTAGAGAGTCTGTGTTTCGGTACTCAAATTAGCTAGATTCTTTGGTCAACTCACTCGCCACTTTGTTCTTCTTCTACCTCTAGAATACTCTCCGGAACTTCACATAATCTATAAATCACGCCATGCCTGCCGAACTTCCGGCTCAGGACGTCTCGACGCCCGTTGAGATGGCGGATACTAGCTCGCCTGTTCTTACCACAACTCGGACTAGAACTTTACCTGATGTCGGCGCCTCTTCTTCTACTCCTGCTCAGTCACAACGGATAGGCCCGTCCTTTTCTGCAGAGCTGCCAGCAAGTCTACCGGAAAATGCACCTATTCCAGTAACCACAGAATCTTCCTCGACGTATCTAGAGCCACAGATGTCAAAGGACACAAAGGACTCAGAGCTGCCTATCCCAGTCACCACTCTACCCGACTTGCCTTCAGGGCCAAGTGTTGGGCTTGGCCTCGACTTTGGATCTAACTCTGGTCTAGGTCTTGACTTCGGCTCTAACTCAGGCCTTGGCTTGAACTTTGGATCGAACAGCGGCCTTGGCCTTGACTTTTCCTCGCCAAATAACACCACCGATCCATCCAAGTCAAAATCTGATTTTGCTACCAACGACGGTAGCTCTGGACCAAGCCATGGCGGAGCTACTGGGATGGGAATGGGAATGGGATTTGGCTCAAATACTGGTATGGGCTTCGGTTCAAATACTGGTATGGGTTTGGGCCCTACCAATGGTGGTAACATGGGCATGAACTCGGGCATGAATACGGGAATGGGCTTTGGATCTAACACCGGTATTGGCTTTGGGTCTGATTATAGCTCCAACCCGTCCTACGGCGGCGGTTCCAACCCTACTGGTATGGGATTCGGATCCAACACTGGTCTTGACTACGGTTCGAATACGGGTATGGGATTCGGCCAGAATAAAACTGGTATGGCCTACGGTTCCAACAGCGGAATCGGCTTTGGCTCAAATACCGGCTTCGGGGATATGGGTATGGGCATGTCCAATCCCCTATCTCCTACGCCGCAATCTATGAACAACCTCCCAATATCTCCGATATCGCCTTCAAACGCCTCTCCGAGTCTCAGCCGCAGCGGCTCGATGCAACAAAGTGGCCACCATGACCTTCCCATCCACCCATCCGACCCAATTCCCGACGCCGCATACCCTATGAACGACTTCCGCTCCGCTCCCGGTTCCGCCAACGGCCTTGTTCCTGGCGGCTCTCAATACGCACCTTCGGGCTCATCATTACACCGCAATCCCTCAGCAGCCAGCGATATTGCTCCTACTGCCATGTCGATACACACGCAGGCTAGCGGTGACCGCAAAGTTGATCACCTTGCCATGCCAGGCAGCGGCCTTCCACTCAATGCAGTCCCACAAAGCGCATCTGCAGGTGCCTCCGTGATAGCCGGTCCCTCTTCTGCGGCCGGCGGCAGTTCCAGCACTGCTGCACCAGCACTGACAGGTCTAGGCCCATGGCAAGCCCAAACTTTGGAAGCCTATGGCCCACCACCACCATATGAGCCATCAGATGCCCACTCACGTCCCAACACCAGCAACACAGGTGTCTCGCGATCTGCGTCTGTTAATAGCACAGCGCCCCTCCAACCCAGTATGACAGCAAACTCGGCTACAGAACTTATTCAGTCAACGTCCACCGCTAGCGTAGCACAGAGTGCCGCTGGTAACCATGTAAACAGAACCCCATCACATGCTACAGCGCCACAGTCCATGCAGATGAACAATCCGTCACGTGATCCCGAACAACAGCGCATATATGGGTCAGACGCTCCGCGTGACCGGCCATGGAGCACAGCGTACTGGGTCAACCCAGCCGGCGGGCAACTCGAAGAGGGCGGCAAAAAGAAGCGGTGGCGCAAGCGTAAGCGGTACTGGATCTGTATTGCCGTAGTGCTGTTTATCATTGGTATATCGACTGGACTAGCTGTTTCGATGAGCAACAAGGCGGCCCCCAAGTCGACAGGCCAAAACAACGCTAGTGGCAGTGGCAGCAACGGAAGCACAACTTCGGGCAGTTCCGGACAGAGCAACCAAAACCCATAACACAAGATGATTTTGTGTTTCTCTTACCTGAACTGAAGCCCGACTGAGCTGGCTAAAGATCTTTTATCCATGTACTTGTACCTCGTCTCCTCCATCTTCTTGCTACCATGGCTTTCTCAGTTCATTGGGCATTCAACAATACACGATTCTATGTTCTACGGATTATTTCTCTTCTTTCTTTTCGATCTCAACGACAGCATTCTTGCCCTTTCTATTTTTCTTTTTATATTTCTCTCTTTCATATGATACTTTGTATGGTATCTATTTTTGCTTGTTTCTTCATGTTCAGAACATAACTTTCAATCAGAGTGCTAATCGATCTAAGACATATTCGTGGTCTCTCCTTTTTATATACCATCTAGTTCTATCTTCAACATTAATTACTCGCTGATCTTCACTCATGTAATCTTTTCTATATCTTCCTTCTGATATCTCACTTCTTGCGTCTGTTGTGACACGTTAGTAAATAAATTCACATAACTATATAACTTGACTATATCAATAGTAACAAAATCAAGTAAACATTTTATCTATCCATGAAATCTATTTTGACCCATTGTTCAAGAAAGGCGTGACATTCCACTTCATCATAGCCCGTCGATTTTCCGCCATACGTAAAACGTAGAGTCCCTGAAGCACACAATCAGCCAAATCATCCATTTTCTGCTGTCGTTTCTTCGCAGCATAAACGCGGCGTTTTGCAATCCTTTGCTTTTCCGTAAGTTTCTTTCGTTTCGGTACCGCGATGGAGCTAGAGTCGTCTTCTTCTCCTTCCACGTCTTTTTCTTCTTCTGGTGGTTGTATTGTCGGTGTTGGTGAAGACGGAATTCCGAGAAAACGATTACCGATTTCACGGGCTTGGGGTGTTGCTAGTTCGATAGCGTCGTCTTCGAGCCATTTACATAAGACTTCGATTTTGGCGTTTTTGAGAACGGCGGTCGAGACTTTTGTCTTTGGTTTGCCGGTGTCTTCTTCTTCTTCTTCTTCTTCCTCCTCCTCTTCTACTTCTTCCTCCTCTTGATCTTCATCGTCATCTTCGTTCTCATCTTCATCGTCCTCTTCTTCCTCGTCCTCTTCTTCGTCTTCCTCATCTTCTTCGTCCTCGTCATCTTCGTCGGTCCGTTCTTCACCAAACTCGACATCTTCGTCTATTATACCTAAAGCGTTCAAGTCTGGACTCATCGGATCACGATGGGGCATTGTACGCATCGCAGATGAAGGTGGGGGAGGCTTCAGCGAAGCGTCGCGTTTCTTCATTGCTTCCTTCTGCTTTTTCTCCCTCTCCTTCTCCTTTGCCCTCTGTAGCCTTTCCTTCTCCTTCTTTCGCTTTTCTCTTTCTTTCTCCCTTTGCTTTCTCGCCCTTTCCTTCTCCTTTTTCTTTAGCTCTCTCTCCCGTTTCTTCAGCTCTCTCTCCCGTTTCTTCTTTTCTTTCTCTTCCTTTGTCGGTTTTGGCTTGGCTGACAGCGCCTTGATACTAGCTCTCCGTGCTGCCATGGACGCAAGTATCTCGTCTATATCTCTTATCCAAAAATCAGATACTTTTTTAGCATTTACCAGCTCTGTCGGTGGTACTGACATGGTTACAGCAGTCTCTTCGCTTGGAGGCACGCCACGTCCATGATCTTGAGACCCGGCTTCAATTAAAATATTTGGCATAGAAAAGCCAACAAGACTTGTACTGCTAGGAAGCCCACCACCAGTTGAATCGATGTCCTCACGGTGAATAACACGGATTTTAGCGCCAAGGCCGTTAAGGCTTTGTAGGATACCATCAAGACTGGCTTCTAGGGCGTTTACCATGTTGGTAGTATGCTGGGCTGTGGAACGGCGCGCTGTACTGCGGTTCTGTTGGTGCTCGATGAAGACAGTGGCCACGGGGGAATTGACTGCGGCGGCGGTCTTACTTAGCAACGGCAGGATAATCTGCATGATAATATGGACGGCCAGTCGTGGGATATCTGAAGTGTCAAAATCGTTCAAGAATACCACTGGCTGGCCATCGGCTGCAACGATGCTCGGCAAGTCGACTGGTTCTGAGCCAGAAGCCGAAGACTTTGGTGGCACGAAGACGGAGGATAACGACAGCGGATTCCGCTTGTGTCGTTCGCTGGCTAAAACTTGGAGTAGATCGTGTTTGCTCCACGACAAGATCCGCGGCTTGTCTTCCCATAGTGGCCGCTTTATGCTGGTTACGTTGGCAGCAGCTTTAGCCTTCTCTGCGCTTTTGACATTCCCACGGATGCCACTGTCACGTGGCTTATCCACACTAAGCGCACACACAGCCAGATTACGGATGCCCAGATCGATACTGACGACAACATGCTGGTCTGAGCCGTCGTGCTCGTCACCGCCCGGTGTCAAGGACGGCGCGGCAGAAGTGAAGAAAGAAGAGGCCGATGAGGATGGAGACGTAGAAGGGGGTGGTTCTATTGACTTGACAACCGTGTGATTCATAGCTGCCTCGATGCTAGAGTGCAAATCTGATTTCCGTGCATTCATAGGTACGCCGATATTGAAGGCAATGGTCCGCAGTTTGTTGACAGTCAAGTCAGACGCAAGCCGAAAAGCGGCAGCCCGAGCCACCGTCATCCGTAACATAGCCACTGATACAAGACCAAGGGCAAGGGAGGGATGAGTTTCTACTTCTATCTCCTATTCGCCGCTTTGACGGGCTATATATTAGCATGCGCATAGCAATCTTGATATCAACAGACCACCTACTTATCTGATCATCATCCCGTAAGCTGAGAGGCTTAGTCTCAGACGCCAATTGAAGAAATAGACGACAGAGATTCAATGAGGCTGGCTAGAAAAGAAAGCTCGATTTTCGCTTGGGTTTCGTTTAATTCGCTCATCAAAACATTCGAGATTATCAAAGAAGCTGAAAACCCACCACGACGATGGGGATTCTGGTGGTTTTAATGTGGGGCAGAAACATGCAGTTTTTTTTTTTTTTTTGCCATCTCAATTACATGTACTTGCTTTTTGCTTTCTCAAATTAAAGGAAGGCACGTTCGTGACTGTTAAGATCCTAAAAGATCAACAAAACAAACAACCTCGTAGGTTCCTCTGTGGTTCTATGTGTAACATACGAAAGTAGAAGGCACGGTGCTATCGAGATTTATTTGCTACATAAAACAAGGGTTACGACAATAACCGCAAGAAATACGAGATGAACAGGCCGAAGTGTTTCTTTTTTTGACAAGCCAAAGGCACTACAACGATAGACTCGACGTACTATAGAAGAAGACAACGCTTACACCGCACACAAGTTTCTCTCGCACAGTTATCCAGATTTCAACGATTATCTAGAGGGTTACCTGAACCACTGCCTTGCTCTGGCCGGCTTCGTTTGCGATTTGGCTTGCCATGTTCACATGAAATTCGAGAAAAAGAGACTCGACCGAAAGAGGACAAAACCCCTTTTTACTGGCTGGGCCAAACTGCTGCTATGGGAGAACCTCTTCTAAAAATCGATGATCTAGATAATGTTGAAAAGGCTAGAGGTAGACCTAGGAAGAAAGGTACCTCCAGTCAGTGTAGAGTTTTTATGCCTCGTCTGCCGAATTCATCTAGAGGCCCCAATCACACCCAATCCATAAATTCGGTGTGACTCGAGTGTTTGGGAATATGACTAATTCTTCTAGTTAGCTGTTTGCTTCTTTGCCCATCTGTACTTTTATACTTTGTGTTTTTAGTTTAGTCATAATGCCCTCAACTACTTTTTGCTTTTCATAATAGATTTTCCAGTTTATCCAGCTAATTGTTCATGTGTAAAATGGTAAATATATATAACTAATCAAAAGAAACTAAAAGAACAGAAAGAAATGAATTCAAGGTATCTCAGTTTGATAGATCGATAGAAATTCAACCTCAAATCTCCTAATCTGCAAAAAACCGCAAAAATTGACAGTTTTTAAAGATGATGGCAGAAAGAAATATCTTTCCTAATTGGGACAAGCGAGTTTCCTCTTATAGTATGTCTAGAGTCTGTATAAGAAATATATACGTTCAAAATGCAGTGCAAATTGTACACTCAATACGCTCATGCCTACATAACCCACAATCAATAATGTATATTTTGGCTATTTCATAATTAATTATATTCCTCGAGGCAGCTCGACTCACAGGCAGTAACAAGTGTCCTTTTGAAGGTGTCTGTCATCTGGGTCATGCATGTGGGTAGTTCCCTCTTGTCTTTCAAGGAATATGTAGGCAACTCACATCGATCCAACTTGCGACAAATTCACCAGTATCGCTAATACTGACAAATCCCCATCTCAGATCGTCCCTGATATTAGCTAGTGCCTGAACAAGATTCCTCAGAGAGAGATAGTAACGGGCTGCTATAGCCAATATTGGTTCGGCGGGCTGTCCAATAGAGACATCTTTTCCTAGTCTTCAGATATAAAGGATATCCAGTGCATCCAATCAGACACTAGCTTCTGACAACGAGGCTGATAGAGAACATCAAAGCTTACTCTATTCAGAAGAAGTGCAAGGTAATGAACCTTACCCGTTTCTGATACAATGTCAAGATCTGGCTCTAGCTTGTCTAGAGCTGACCGGAGTACACCAAACTGAGTGATAAGCTTACCAGATCTCAATTCGCCTAGACTGGGAGCGCCAAACATTGGCCGACCACAAGAGAATAAAGATTTCCAATCTATATTTGGATGGGCCAAGTTTAAAAGTGGTGCAAAAAGATATAAGTAGAATGTAAAATGGACTCGATCACCAGGCTCCTCTCTATGCAAACCCTTCCGGCTAGAATTTGATATATGAGGAGAAGATAAATTTGAGATTCCTGAGGTAGTATCTATCAACAGAGAAGACACACTATCATCCAGATTGGCGGTGTCAACAAGGTGCAAGGCTAATTGTATAGCCTTGAAGGGTACCACTATCCGAGTCTTCTTTTCCGTCTACCAATCTTTAAAAAATGCTTGGAGGTTTTGAGACAGGTTCCCGACGAGGCGATTTTCCCGGAAAGGATTAGAAGCTAAGATGCGCGCATATAACAAAACCATAACAAATGTTCTGTATCTCAGTGGCCTGTCACTGTTGAGAAGTAGGTTGTCCTTCACCTTACATTATATACTAGTGCTATTCAAGCTCCATTTCCACCGTGATAAAAACGAATTAAAACCCCACCCCCAAGTCTGTTTTTGTCACATGACCTCTATCTAGCGCGGCCCGGTAGCATGCTTTCCAAGTTCCAGAGTTGCTTATCTGATGTTTTTGATTGCAGCAATGGCCAAAACTAACTAGCTCTAGAGACTACCACCTCCCGGCAGAGCTAGAGTGCGTGTATTTTCTCCTTTAGCGGCATTTCTAAGTGGCTAAACAGCCTTCTCCAAAATCATACCTTGGTATCAAGATTCCAGCTATGGGGTGATGTCTAGGTTGTTGTATCTTCTCTTCCGGGAACTTGAGATTGCGGTGTGGCACGATAGTATGTACAGATAGAATAGAATAGCCAAATGAAAAAAAAAGACACAATTAGCATACCGCGTAAATATCATTTTCAACCTGTGGCGATATTGTTTCTTTTTTTCTCAAAATTAGGACATAGTGTGCTTATGATCCGCTATATTTGTATATTTACCAATATCCAGAGTTGGAACATCTTAAGTTAGTGTCGTATACCCTAAGCCTTCATGTTGTACGAACTGTTGTCTCACACAGATATTCACATCTTCGTTTTCTGCGTTGAATAATATAATGGCTAGAGCCTTACATGCAGTCTTTTTGTTCTTTCAAAGTTCGATAGTTTAAAGTAGTCGTTTCATAGCTTTGTTTCAATCATCTACATATCTGTATACAGGAGGTCAAAGACTGGCTGTGAGTGTTTCAAGTTCCTGGCTAAGGTAGTATCTAGATATTCCTAAACTCAAAAGGACGATCAAAGGGAAGAGAGAGGCTTTTTTACAGCTAGGAGATCCTACTTGGATAGGAGCGATCTAGGCTTCATCTTCATCTGATATGGACAGCTATGAAACAAACAAAGAGCCAGTTATGTAAGAGAAAGAAAGCAGGTTCTGATTCAAGACTTTAGTGATATTGGACTAAAGAAGAAGAAAAAGAGCATCGAGCTATTATTCATTACATTGAAGAGGATACTTTCCTTTGCTTACTAAGGACTTGACCCTTGGAAAAGAGATTCTCAACAGGCAAGATCTCGCGATTTTAGCCAGGTTGTTTGTTTCATACTAGTCATCATATCTTCTCGAATATTTCGTACCAACATCTGGGCTATCGAGATCTGATTCCCTGTTGCATTCCAAGGGTACAGTTCTTGTAAGAAATCATGAAAAGCTACTGTTTTCCTTGCAATGATTGCCAAGTTTGTCCTTCCAAACTTTCTGTCCTTTTTTAGCTAGCTACTATTTAACTCTCGGGCCTTTTTTTGTCTTCTTTCTTTTACGGGCTTTGGCTCAAGGTAAACGCTGTGATGTTTATTTTTGTTGATGGCATGTCTTTTTCCATACTTAGAACCTTGTCATGATTTATTCCTCTTCCCTGCTCAGTGGTACTTTACTATTACTTTCTCTTAGTTTGCTCTAGCTAGTCGATTTACTAGCCACAGAAAAATAAAGAAGAAAAAAGACAGCCTAAAAGATTGCGAAACATGTTGCAGGTTTGTTCTAATAGCGAGATCACAGGAAAACAAACAAAGAAAGAGAAGAAAAGACTATTGTTTGGAATTGTCAAGGCAAAGCAACAAAATATATATTCAAAAAAGCTGAGAAGGACCAGGTTGCAGCTTTATACAGTAGGATAGTTAAACAAAATTAATGGTGGAAACCGTTTGACAGCCTAGAGCTTATGTCGGACTTGGACGATCCAGGAAGGTAGGTTGGCTTCTTTATTGTGCTAAACTGGTGTTTATACTGTGTTGTTCGCGCATTGATCAATCTTGAACAAGCGATCTGTGTAAGCCAGCGAAGAAAAAGAAACAAAAAGGCAAATGCGCTCATCGCCGCGTCCGAGTATAGAAGCCAAAACTTGGTTGTAAAGCATAATGAGCCTGCGTTAAACTAACCACATATAGCCCTATAAATGTATAGATAATTATACATAGCACACATTTAGTCATAATAGTCTATGCTATAGGGTTACATCAGCGTGTAATCTACGTAGAGAGCTGCTGCTTGATAAAGTAGCATGTTGGGTAGCAAACTGGAGCAAAACCCCAAGACGGTAAGCAAAAGCCGAATGACAAAATAGCCAGGGGAACACAGAGAGAGGGAAGTGAAGCAACTAAGATGTAGCAAGCAAGTATTCTTTCTTTCTTTGGTGAAAAGCAGAATATTGCTTTACAACTAGAGAGGGGAAACATCACTGACATTCTATAGCATATGAGATATTGACTTTATCTTATACAGATTGTAGTTACGGACAAATGGGATGTTCCTAGTTCTTGCGTGCATATCAGGGAATTGTGATCTATGAACAGTTCTTCATGTACACACTAAATTGCACACTGTATACATGCATATCATGGGTTAACTAACAACTGCTTGATTTTCTATATGCATGTACCAATCGTTGCTGCTTTGGGCATCTTTCAAGGCCACAGAGTGGCTTTTGCGGGATAAGGAATACATGTACATATAATTAAATTAAAAAGTGGCCAGACAAGAGTTCTGAGAAAGGAAAAAATATGATATTCGAAGCTTTCCAAGCATCCAACTAGTAGACACTGTTCTACCGTAAACGCGAAATAGTACGCTTCCTTTTATATTCATGATTGTTTTTATGCAGTTCCGTGGGCAGTCCGTTACTAGAACTTAAAAATCAAATAATAATAAAAACCCTAGATCAAGGCTGTTATTTGAACATATGCGTGTATGTGACTATCCGATCTTTTATGTCAGATTCCTCCCCTTTCAGTAAGATTCTGATTTCTATATTTCCTGATATTCTAGGAAGATGAGTGCCGAGACTCATGTAGTAACCCATGAAAAAAGCCACTCGGGAACACTAAAATCCCAAAAGGCAGGGAGGAAGAGAAAAGTCACTGATCACTGTATTTTTTTTTACAGAGTATCTGCATATGAAAATGACCAACTTTTTGTACTTTGTCTTTTTTTTTCTGTGTTTGCTTTGGTTGGTCGGGAAAGGCGCAACGTAGCAAAAACCTGACCGTATATCGTTTTTTTTCTCGTTGTCAAAATGCCTGATGTAAGCCGGAGGACCCATCATGAAGTTTTTAGACATTACATGGCCCTAAAAGCCCCCTTGTTAGCTTAAACAAAGCATAACAAGCAAGTGATCGGCATTGCACAAAGACAAGTTAAAAGTATAGATCACAGGGTACATTTACAAGTAAATCGAGAAGATATGTTGACAGATAATTTTGTATGTATTTAAATCTAGAAATCAAGCGCTGTTTGGGAGTGCCCAAAGCCTGGCTGTGATTCAAGGCATGATTTGTAGTAGAAAACAGAAACTAGATATATGCGAAGTGCTCCCGATGATGAGACAGACGGGGATAGCAAGAAAACAACCAACTCCGAAGAATAAACAAACAATTAAGGAAAAGATGCAAGTCTGGGATGCAGAAATTAGGAAACAGGAAACAGAAAAACAAAGCCCAAGATGCGCCGGAGGCCAAGTTGGCCGCAATCCGTTTGTAGCAGAAAAACAAAAGGTAGGGGGGGGCTTTCATGACATGATGACTATGATGGATGATATGAGAGGATGATAAAAGGGAAGGATATAAGACAAAGGAAATAAAAAACGAAATAGCGTTGGTATCGTTAGAGGAAAACAAAGCAAGGTGCAGTAGTAAAGAGCGTGGTGGGTGGCTTATTGCTGGGCCTCGATGGCCATGGCGAGCAATTGCTTCTCGCTGAGAGCCGAAGGAGAAGCCTGGGTATGCTCCTCATCGGACTCCTCGGTAGAGTCCTCGAGGCGGATAGAGCCGGGAAGACGCACACTGTGAAAGAAGGAATGTTAGTGGGAGGTGGTTCGCCGAGAATGTGGAAAGTATAGGCGGCAAGAGAACTTACAGGTTGATCAGGAAGGCCAGGACACCAACAATCAGCATGGAGATACCGAAGCAGGTCGAGAACCAGACGAAGCAGCGGACGACCCAGGGCAGCTCCATCCACGAGGTGATGATGTTGTCGAGCTTCCAGCTGCCGACACAGGCGTGGTACTTGGTGTTGCCGTGTTGGCGGCCGTGGGCGGCGTGGCGCATGCCCGAGTTGTGAAGAGCCATGGGAGGCATGCCGGGGCGGTGGTGAGGACGCAGCTGCTTCAGCGAATCCTCCTCCTTGAGAGCCATCAGGTAGTCGTCGGTAGTGGGCACGTGGTTGTGTTGGTGGTGGTGGGGGATGAACTCGGGGTTGATGCCGCCGGCGGGGATGCCCTCGGCGTTGAAAGCGGGGGCCTTGTGCTCCTTGGTGTGCTCCTTGGTGTGCTCCTCGGCCTTCACCTGGGAGTTGCCGTCTTCTTCGGAAATCGGCATGATGTTGACGATGCGAACGGCCTCGGCCTCCTGCTGGGAGACCACAACAGCCTCGCGGGTAGAGTCTTGCTCCGGGAAGGTAACAGACTTGATCTCAGCGGGGATGGATGGAGGCAGGCCAATGCTGATGATCTCGGCCACCATGACAACGCGGGCAGACGAGGGAATGGGCGCGGCACTGACGACGGCAGCGGCAGCGGCGGCGATGGCGTAGAAGTACTTCATGGTGAAGATGTGATGGAGTAGTAATATAGTGGTGGTAGTGGTGGTAGTAGTAGTATAGTATAGTATGGTATAGTATAATAGCAGCACTAGGTTAGTTGGTGATGTAGAGCAAGTATTCAAGTATTCAAGTATTCAGGAAATAACCCAGATATGATGCGGTACTAGGAAGCAGAGCAGTAAGAAGAGGCTGAAGATGGCAGAGAAGATAGAAAAGATTGTGATGATGATATCGGAAACAAGAACAGGTCGAGAATCTAGCGGCGGGATGAGCCAATATATACAGAGCCGATCTGATCTGGAGCTTGGCCTATACAAAAGAAAAAACAAAATAACAACCATAGAACCAAAAGAGACAAGTGCGACATGGTGTCAACACCCCCTCTCGCCGGCAAGAAGCAACTGCCCAGCAAGAGCGTCAGAGCAAGAAAGCAGCAATAGCCTGAGACGCCCACGCCCCCCAATCGTAGAGCAGCGCAAGTCTAGTCTTCAGTGAGCCAAAGCAGAAAAATCAAAGCAAAGCAACTGGCTTCCCAAGACGCAGAAGCTTTGCTGCTCTGGGGCCTGCTTCCAAAAAAGCACAGGCAGGGCCGCCTCTAAACCAGGGTCCCAAACCGCACGGAGCAAAAAAATAATAAAAGTATCATATCTGTACAGATAATATCGCTGCGAAAAATTAGAAAAAATAAATGGCACATTTTACAAATATAGCCTCCAGAGCCCCTGCAATAAATTGAATAAACTCCATTAATGCAGAAAATCGAGCTAAAAAAAGAGACACTCAACAGGCAATCCCTGTTTCGGGCTATTGCTCTTCTTGTTATTAGCAAAACCTCTCTTTAGCCCTTCTACTACCGTCGCCGTCATTATCTTGGCACCGAAACGACTCCCGAAGTCTTTGGCTTACATCTGCATCTACATCTACATGCATGTAGTTATACTTGGTTGTGCTCGCGCTTGTTCGCCTCGGAAGCTCTGGCGATATGTAGAAGCACACACTTCTGTGCAGCTTTTACTTTGCTCTTTGCTTCGCGCTTCTTACAGCTCCCGCCAGGACTCTTGTCGGCTTGAGCTGCGATTAGTGCCCTGAGCTTTTGTTTGTAGCCTTGATCTCTTGTGTATCTTGGACTGGGACAACCCTTTGCTCTACTACACATGGTGGTGCGTCTGGGTTTGGGCAGCCTCTCACGAAGTTCTGCAGAAGGTAGATGCCAAATAGTAACCATACAAGGAGCTACAAAATGCTTGGAGGTTTTGAGACAGGTTCCCGACGAGATGGGTTTTCCAGAAAAGGATTAGAAGTTGAAGTGCGCAGGAATATATAACGAAACCATAACAAATGTTCTGTATCTCAGTGGCCTGTCACTGTTGAAAAGTAGGTTATTCTTCACCTTACATTGTATACCACTGTTAGTTCAGGGCAGTGTATCTCAGGATACCAAGGTGCTGCATAGTATTGAAGCTCCATTTCCACCTTGATAAAAATGAGTTAAAAAACACCTTACGTTTCTTCAAACCTGCATGTAATTACGCAACTCGGCAATCTTTCCATTCCCAACCGTCATCGTGGCTAAGGAACATCCGACAAAATAAGAATACTTACTTTATACAAGCTATCCCAATTGGCCAGACCTAGTCTACTTGGATGTATTTTGGTACTTGGGTTAGCACATGCCATGCAATATGTTATTTTACATTTTTATTCTAGCTCACATGAACTTCAATATTAAAGTTTTTATATATATAGCTACGGGAACTGTCTGATTGAAGCATGTATAGCCATTTCGATCATCTCATCTTCGCGTTCTAGAGATGATTACATCTTAAATGTTGGTTCCTTGATATTGAGGGATATCAAACCCAGTAAAAACAAGTCAAAATAGCCGCCTTACTCCCCAAAATATCGCTCATCCCATAAATCATGTAATTTCTCCATCTCTCGTGCATTTTGCCATATGGGCATACCAGTTGTGGTGGCTGCAAACAATCTGGTTGATATTCTTAGTGCTTATTTCTCTAATTTCGTCCATTATTTACTTGTTAATGCGTACAATACGAATATATGTCGTTAGGGTTAATATATAAGAAAAGCTTAGCAATAACTATAGGGTTACTATGTTTGACGTGCTCTAGACCCCACTTTTATTTTCATAAGGTACCATTTGATATTCAAGCCAAATTAGCAGGTCGCTGAAAATAGAAGTAAAAGAGGCGTATTTCCAAAATCAAGCAGGAAATAATTGCTTCAATTTTTTATTCCCACCATAACCAAAATAACAAGAAGAATCAACCCTTCAATCTATTTCGTTCCTAGAATACACCAAGTGGTAATATCTCTAACAAAATCCAAGCTTCGGCCATTTGTTCATCTGTCAAAAGGACTCGAATTCATCTTCTAGAAGGTGACAAACATCTACTTTTAGATATCGAGTCTATGTGACTTTTTCTTTTTTTTCATTGCTGTATTAATTATTTTCAACCTTTTTTTTGGTAGCATGATCTGGACAAATTTCAAGAGATATTTTTTCCAACGAAAAACTTACTATTTACGTGTCTCTGAAATTGAGGACGACGTCAAAAGAAGAAAACCCTTCTGAGACCTGAAATGAGACCATCGATTCTAGACCTGAATAAATCGGATAGCTCATTAATAATCAAGGTCATTTTCTGCTACCAATAATCAGGAAAAAAGAAAGTATGAACCATTAGCCTTCTTTTTCCCCCTTCCTAACTGTATACTCGAATATCCTGTAAAACCGACATACATCATACGTCATAGCTCTCTTGAATAGATTCGATTTCACAACAGCCGGATAATTTCATGATCTCCAGATCATTTTCTCAGGTTCTCTATCTCTTCCTCCTTACATTGTTAACACATTCCGGTTCTCTATCTGATATCTCGTTCTTTTGATCTCCTTTCCGAGACGCTGATTTTCTAGCCTAACCTGAAGAGTCTCAAGTGAAGAAAAATACTTCATAACAATAGTTTTTTTTCGTATTTCGTGTACTGAGACTACGAGACAGTGCTTGACTCAGCCCGTCTAGACAAGAACAAATAGAACAAGCGATATACTTGGCATAGTGCATAGCATAGGATATGCATATATATATATGTAGATCGCTAAAGAGCTGCTGCTTTCGCGCTTAGCTCGCGATGTGGCTTTGAAGCTAATTAATGGCCAAGGAAACATGTCCTCGTTCACCGGAAACAGAACACCAACCCCACGATGTCATTTGCTGCGGCTTCTTGCTAAGTAATTTCATCTAAAAAGCGGCATTTATTTTGCTAGAGGACATTCCGTTCTTCTAGTTGATGGTTGACCCATAACTGAGAAGAAAAAAAGGAAGAGGCAAATACATGAATAGAATAGCCCTGATATGCAACCCTAGTTATATATTTGGCTATCTATTTTTTTCTATTTTGTATCCCATCATAAAGCTCGTCCCGGCTACTGGCCATGATGAGCTTCACCTGGTAGAAGCGAGTAAAGCAATAACAGAAAATCACAGCAAGGAACGATATCAATGCTTCTGCGGAATAGAAGCGCAAATGACCTATGCAGATATACATATGGTACCTGCTTTTGCCATCCGAAGATTCTTACGGCAGTCTGTTCAGGCCGCATCTACCTAAATAATAAGCACCATTCTTACATGTAGCAACACCAAGCCTGATTTGCCGAGATAGTGCCTATGTATTTGTTGATATCCTTTACATCATGGTTGTCATATATGCCATCTTCACACGCCTATTCAAATGATCAGCCGGTTGAACTTCCCGATGTCATCTACACCCAATGAAATATTCCAACGGACGATATACTAGGAGACAAAAGCAAGATGTTTCTTGTTGGAAAAATAAAGTTACATCTACGCTAATACGTATGTAATGTATGTAGAAACGAGTTGCATCACACTAAATAGAAGGGGTCTTGTACCCATCTTTCCCTTGAATTTATCAGTGTTGCCGTTGCCATATGATGTCAAACCAAACCAACCCACCATGGTGCCGACTATCGTGACCTCCAAACATATTCCCCTCTTCTCCTCCTGTCTATCCCCTTGCAAGATAAAGCGAAAGAGTAGAAAGAACCTGGCACCGATCATACAATGTGTGCCTGATACACTCGATCCACTTGAATCGCCTTTAGTTGCCCGTAGAGATGTATATGATGTATGTACAAGGGCAGGTTTGTTTAGCTATAATGTAAGCGCAAAGAAACAAATATGAAACGCGAGCCTGCCAAAAAAAAAAAAGTCTAGAATAAAAAATCAAACGAGCATAGGGTGCTTTCGACACAGTTTGGTATGCTTAGTGATGAAGCCAAGAAAAAGTCATAGTACAGTTACACTCTTTTCATTACACTAGCAAGCTTGTTGCCATCTTCTCAAACGATGTCAGCTAATGTTTCAGTTTGCTGGGTCCCTTACTAAACCAAAATAACTAGATGGGGGCCTTGACTAGATATGATATTAACCCTAAACTTCTGCAGATACATACCTACACAGTAGCCCGCCAAGAAGTAAAATAAAAAGCACAGATAGGCAAACCGAAAGGGCCCCCTCGGGATAAAGACGACATAACGGACTAGCTAGTTTAGCAAGTAACTTGGACTTTGGTTCTTCTGTTTGCTCGTTCTGAGCATATCGGAACGGGGTAGATGAAAGGAGGAGGAAGATTCAGACATGTCTGGATTCCCATAGTCCGGCTCTCGGGTAATAAGTCAAATCAGCTCTGATAAAGACTCTAACAAATACAGGCAAACAAGGAGCTGGTCGTTAAAGTTGACACTATTTGAATTCTACTTTCTGTTTGCTCGGCATGTGGTAGTACTACGACTCTATACCTTTTTCTTTTTATTTATATTCTTTTCTTACTTCTGTACTGTAAAGTATTATAGACGCCCTTCCGTTCCTCTCTATTCTCTATCGGTATCTCGGTCGTTCTTTTTCTCTCTGTTGAGCTATCTTTTCTCCCCCGTAAGGGTATGGGCTGAGAGTCCAAAGCGCCCAAAGTGGATATAGAGAAGACTTTATGTTCCCTTTTTCTGGTTGATTGCTAGAATACAGAGGATGAGAAAACACGAGGTCAAATATTGTGTAATGGTAAATGAGCTGACTGTCAGAAAAACAAGTACATATAAAGGGAAATATGTAACCTAGTCCATGTATCTTTTCTGAATCTTTCATTGTTTCTCTTTTCTAGTGGCCGGATTAGCAAAACACCAAGAGCTAGCATGCTGTTAGTATTGTTTATCACTAGAGATAGAGACACAAACATTAAATAAGAACGTATGAACATAAGACTATTCTGAGCTCTCCAGATATAAGGCAAGCATAGTTGCAAACCATCATACCATCCTATGCCACAACTATACTATAGCAACAAACTTGAAGCCCATCATGGCTAGGCTTTGCCTTCTTCTTGACAGCAAGGCGACGTTCGATGATACTCATTCTATTGTACTCATAATATGGGCAAGCCGAGAAAAATAGGACAAGAATAAGCGATACAGAAGCACAAAAGGATCAGACCGTAGCACGCAAATCAAGGCAAGTTGAATATAATGTCCCAAAGCAGTATCAAGCATTCCTTGTATTTTTGTCACCAACTCTTGGCATTTCAACCAAGAAGAAGGCCGGAAGACCAAACAATGGCGAGCAATAGAAGCACGTTTTTTTTTCTCTTTTAGTTCATGAATTACGATTACCTTCTTTCTTCTCCACGTTGTTGATTGAAATCGGTAAAATAAAAAAAGGAATATATCAAGGAATTAAGAGGGATTTTAACTACTTGTAAACTAACGATTATTATAACCCTAATATATGCAATGCACGCTTAATCGGGTTAAGAAACTCGCGCTAGAGGTAGGTGTAAAAACATTGCTGTTCCTTTGCTTCCCGAGCCCGTTGAGATAAACGTCACGATAGTTCGCAGTGTTTTTCCAAGTGTGTAGGCTATTGGCTGACCGAGATCAAATGACGGCAAGGACGATTAGTCAGAATCCGAACAAGTGTCTTGTGCTGCCCCAGTCAGAATTAATATCCGTATCGTTTTGTATTTGGGGTCTTGTTTCTCTTCTTATATTATACATAAAAAGGGCATCATTACATACTAGACACGGTCGTATTTTATATAACAATGACATAACTAGCCTGATTCATTTGTTTATTTTCTCTTTTGTCTGCCAATAAGCGATGACTTAGCTTTGTTGCCGCAAGTGGCTTCCTTTAATTCTCGATGTTGCCATCTTAGCAATAAAAAACGTGGTTCAAAATCAATTAATTAGTCAAGTCATGCGCCCCCTTTTCACTGTTAGTACGAGATTCCCTTTTCCGGCCGGACATTTCGATTGTTACCGACTTTTTCCATCTTCTCTACTATGTGGACGATCTAGCGATCTAAGCATGATATAAGATATGCAAGCCGGGAGAATATATCGCCCGAAAACACTAAACCGACAGCAAGAAAACTAACAATGGGCAGATACATTGGAAATTCCCTCGAATCGTTACTTCCGTCCTCTCGATAGACATATTCTTCAAGCCTTGTTTTTCGTCTCGATTCTGCTGCAACCAACCTTCATTCGCCGCTGTTGGGTCTTGCAACGAGTCTGGCAGATAAGAAACCAGGATCAATCATACTTTGGGGTCCATTTTCTATGCCAGCCAGAATATGAAATACTGGGGTGCTACATATGTGCTTTGTATATTTTGTGCTGCTACCACGCTTCTCCACCACTGGCTGTTGTTGAACAAGGTGAGATACTTTTTCCTTCTCTTTTGTCTTCTCTTTTGTCTTCTCTTTTTTCTCTCCCACATCAAAGTCTAATACATCCCTTTCGCCAATGCTGCGACTGACCACAGCTGAAGAACATTATCTGTGCTGCCTGTGCGTTTTGCCCATAGTGGAGGGGAGTGTTTTCCTCTCTGAATTCTGCTTGTTGTTCCGCTAGGCAAGAAGGAGGACAAAGAGGAAGACGAGGTGGGATGGGATTAGACAAACTGTAAAACTCCTACATAAGTTTGCTCTTCTTTGACTCTATCGAAGACTCCCACGCAAAAAGACTCAGGCAAGCGAGCTTAAAGGTCACCTCGGCCGGGCCTATTGCCCCCCATTCTAAAGGACCAATATCACTTCTAAACACCGGTCTAATTATGTGACCATCTTGCATGTACTGCATGAAATTTGTGTTCTCGCTGTTGAGGGTATCGTCACACATGGGCATGGAAGAACTCGGTTAGAAGCTTGATTTTCTGATATGCCCATGCTTCCGAGAAGCTCTCTTTTTTGTCCTTCTTTCTTTTTCATCACCCCAAAAAGACGAAGCATAAATGTGGTAAGGTTATCACGCAAAACCAGGACAAGGCTAGGGTAGCCGAAAGACACAATAAGCTTGGCAGGTGGAATCTATCGATTCAGTCTATGCGCTGGCCGATATTCCGAGCGAGAAAACTTCATGAGAGGCACAGCACCCAGTATATCTTCGAAATCGAAGCTGTGGGAATCTAGATCACATCCATATCTTCCAACTGCCGCGAACAACTCCTGGCGTCTATACAGGGGAAAGGGACAGCGTTCTGCCATATGGAGACGCTATATTCTCTCTTTTTGTCTCTTCTATAAGATAGTGATCTGCTCCCAGAACATGATGTATGTGTTGTGTACCAGAGCAGGCCAAGGGTTCAATTTAAACTCGTTCACGGTGACATTACATGATCAGATGCTTGATATGATTCATTCGCCGATCAATTTGGGATTTCTGGTTCAATTAGCAAATAACAGCAGCAGCAAAGCAGGTACGGACCGGTGTTTAATTTTTCTGTCGGGACCAGATTGAAGAATGGCCGATCTCGTATTCAAAGAGTCAGGTCAAACGCAAACTTTCGACACAGATCGCCCTGCGGTTGTGTGAAATAATGTATTCTCTCTTTTCTGGAGGTATAGCATAGCAAGCTATTCTTTGATTTCCGGGCTAATTCAATCTTGTCCTTGCACCGTTTACCAAATCAAGCCAGTACCGCGGGAATTCACAAGGTCAGTGAGCCTTGAAGCAAATAAGCGATGATGCCGAAGAGTAACTGTAAGTAAAAAAATATAGGACGAAGCCACCTTGTCGCTTCTAAAGTTAGCCTTGTTGATGGGACTTTGTACTTTAGCAGGACTTAGCCCCACAAAATATTAAGTACTCCTCAGCCTTCAAAAGACTGCCAGCTGGCAAAGGGCCATGTATTCTTTAATTTTTTTTTGTCACTATATACTATATATATAAATGGGAGGTTTTTTTTTTAAAATTTTTGTTTTTGTTTTATTATCCATTATATTCCTCATGAATCATATATGATGCCGTTCTCTGACTGGGTCTGACGCTGATATCTTCAACAAAGATGATGATAGGGCATGCTCTAGCTTTAGCAGCGGAAGACTACTGTCTATGTTCTGGCTTTGTCTTTTGGGGGGTTTTAGTTACATCTTTACATCTTTTCTGTGGGCGACAAATACATGATGAAAGATTTTGGTATACACATGTATGTTTTTATAGGCCATAAACAGGAGCTTTAGCTTTGAAAATTATATTTTTTTAGCCAAAACACATGTATTCATCTACTTCATAGATCTATAGCTCCATAATATTAATGAATTAAAAAATGTATTTTGCCAGCTGACAGCTTTTAAAGCCTAAGTGAGGAGTACTTAGTCTTTTGTGAGCTAAGTACCAAATTTTTTTTTTTTTTTTTTTGACGACCCCCTATTATTTGTGCTGAAGTACAAATTTCGACCACACCACGTTGAAGCAAATAGTCTATCCGGAGGCAAAAAAGAGGGATTAAGAACTGGCTGATTCTCTAGCAAGCGCGCCTTTTGGTCAGACATTATTTCAATTTTTGCCAACTGAACCTTGCCTAACTAACTCAGTTTATTTTTTAATACATTTTTATCAAGGTGGAAATAGAGCTTGTAATAGCTATGTAGCACCTTATCCTAAGATACAAAGCCCAGAACTGATACTAGTATACTATGTAAGGTGAAGGACAACCTACTGTTCAACAGTGACAGGCCACTGGGATACAGAACATTTGTTGTGGTTCGTTATATTCTATTCCTGCGAATTTCAACTTCTAATCCTTTCCGGGAAAAAACCACCTCGTCGGGAATCTGTCTTAAAAACTCCAAGCATTTTGTAGCTCCTTGTACTATAAACCCTCCTAGAACAGTATGGTTACTACCTGGCATCTACCTTCTGCAGAACTTCGTGGGTGGAAGAGGCTGCCCATACCCTCAGACGCACTACCATGAGCATAGGTGGACTTCAGTAGTAGTTGAACCAACTACCTCATGGGAGGCCGGCTAGGCATAACTTAGTTATACCAGGGGATTCTGTACTCAGCTATGTATATATGGCTTCTAGCGAGCTTGTTAGCCAGGCAGGCATGATCATGCATGAATTTGTACATGCAACAACAAGTCAGTTAACCTTGGTTGGAGGGGAGACTGGGTCATGTCTATATTGTCCGATCTATCTGTATATTTTGTCGGGTCAAACTGACTAGCTAAGGCTACTCTATCTAGCGCCGGGTATCACTTTATGGGCATTGATCTTCTCCTCTTCTCTTATTTTCTATCTGTGGTAACGGCTCGGGCTATGCTACCCATTCGGCTCCTACGTTTATTCCTTTTAAGCTATTCCCGTTACGATATTGGGAAAGGTGGAAATATGTCGGCTCGGTGACAGGTCAGTAAGCCTGCATGTTGCCCACATAGCCACCATTGGTAATCAAGACTGGCTTATAGACTTTACAAGTACAACCAGCTCTCTGTCTGCTAAAGCCTAGTCTGCCAAATATCCAAGCTTCGTGATGAACGCTACCATTGCTCCTTGAACTTTGCCTAGCGAATTGTTAACAGCCACTTCCTCGGGACAAAAAGCAAGCATACTTGTTTACTTTCCCCCCCCCTTTCCCCATGTGTAGGTAGGATGAACGGATATTGGATATCAAGTTAGTGACCAAGTCTAACAAAAAGAAAAGAAGGCCTCCAGTATAGTCCAGCCCAGTCAAATACGAGGTCTATGAGGCATAGAGAAAAAAAGAAAATGAAGAAAAATAGCCGCTCAGACTAGAGAAAACAAATTCTTCTGTTAGGACAAGCCTTTCAGGACAAGCAAATCTGCCAAAATATGCACGAAGCAAATAAAATGGAACGATGGTTTACGGAGCCGACAAAAGTTCTTTGCTAGACGGGGATATTGCTTTCTCTCTCCATCTCTCTCTCTATATATATGCCAATACGATTCTTTCTCAATCTTCCCCTATGTCATGTTACTAATCGTCTTTGTCTTGTGCGGGAGGCTCCCCGGTTACCGCAAGCGGTAATAATTATCGAGGTATATTTATGTATGTATAATTAGGTGCACTAGGACAACTGGGCGAAGCTCCGTATATCTCGTGATGGGCTAATATATAGACGCATTAGCGATGGTGCATCATACACACACAGAGATGAATACTACTACTACGTATCGCTTGGACTTGTACGGTACCGTAATGTGATTAGGCAGTTATAGCAATATTTGGAGAGAAGCTGGGTTGATTGCCATAACACCAGATTTTTATCAAGGGCATTTTATTTTATTTTACGTTTTTGACAAGTAGAGATACTCAAAAGCTATGCAATGATGATGATTGGCAAGGAAATTGAGAAAATATGGGCGGTAGTATAACATTGACCTTTCAATTTCTAGATTTCCAAGAATGAAATATACCGAAATATTGACTTGTTGGGCGAGCCAAATGGTTGGTTACGGGCATCCAGGCAGCTCTTAATTGTGTGCAATGAAGTGATAAATGGCAAGGGAATAGGTATCGTGTAGCTGTATGGCCATCTTACATAAAATATAGTGTTGTTCCAGCCTGCATGCCAAGAAAATCGATCAAGACGCACTTGGAACTCCACATTCTTCAGGCTAGAAGGGAAATAAGGACGAGACATGTTCACGAGGAATGGCCAAGCTTTTTAGTGGCTGCTTACGATTTATAGATGTATATTAGTATGCATTGTGGTATTTGAATATAACGGAATAAGTGAAGCCACTACTTAGCTCATTAGTTGATAAATATCATTGGGGGTCATACAAACCTTATGGAAGTAGTAAATGATATAGCAAGTACTGACTTGTCGTTATAGTAGAAGAAATGTATATATGTAGTGGAACATTAATGCTTTTATATCGCTTAGATGAGCCGAAAGAGCACTTGATTTGTGATATTTAAGGCTAACATATGTATGAAAAATAACACAGAGACGCAAGTTGAACAACTGAACGGCTGACCCGCAGTTGATAAAAGTAGTAACTATCCACGAAAACTATAATTGCCTTCACCGCGCTCTTTGGTATAGAGGAATTATTCCCAGACAAAGACATCCATCCGGTCAGCGTGTTTTTTTCTACACCGCATATTCCAGGCTGCAGGGTAAGGCAGTCGGTCTCAACAACTCGGTAAACAGTTGTCCTCTTCGACAATAGGTAGAAACTGCCGCAGTTAGGATCATCAGAGACTTGTGTCCTAGACTTGATGCATGATTCACGGTAGCTGGATTGTGACAAGAAGAAGAAGCGAGGCGGCAAGTTTCGTAAAGAGTAGCTAAATAGAAGAACTGGCAATGTGCACAATAAGAAGATCCTATCTGTCTGTGGTTTGTACCGGGAAGGTCAAGATCAGCTTTTAACGATCGTGGGCGAGATATTAAGGAATTAGGGTTGAGTGCTTTTTCTCTTTCGATGGTGTCACCAACTTACAGTTTAAATGTACCTGCCCCTGTGAGCTTGTGTATTCTGCCGATAAAAAGCCGGCTGCACTTCTACAACGAAACAAAGCAGCGAATAGTATTAAGCTTCTGCATAAATATGCAGCAAGAAATCGACCATTGTTACGCATCGAGATGTAGCTGTGTATCTGGTGCTGATTCCGCCCTCGAATAGAACAATCTTCAGTTAGAAATCACCTTTTCCCAAGATAGACCGACATTGGACGCCGTTTTTGCTTGTGCCCAGACTTTTGCGCCTAGACTCGCCATGTCCAGATGACGTCGCCGCAATCTCCTCGAACCCCCAATGAGGGCCTCTTTAGCCCCATATCAGACACTGTTTTCCAGCCGCCATTGCTCAGCCGCTCCTCGACAGCAGCTTCGACCGAAGGGCTTCTTTCGCCCGTGCCGACCCGCTCACACTTGTCACCCGAAGATGCCTTCTTTGCTAGCGGCTCAGCCTCACCACCGCGCCGCTCGTTGGACTCGATGATCGCGACCGGAGCTACTTCCGGCGCATCTTCCGTCGGCGATGGCGCAGCCCGGACTGCTCGCATGGCCGGCGGGGAACATCCCGAGCGGTTCTTGAACCACAGTCGCTCGCGCCGCCGTAAAAAGTCAAGGACGTGGCGCAGATTGCTTTGGGTTCAACAGTCGTGTACGTGACATTTCTGGAACACTCACCAGACAGTATCATATACGTCTACTTGCTAACTAACTACCGGAATCTCTAGATCCAGACAACTACACCGATCAAGACACCTTCCTCGAAAGCCTCCAGCGTAACCCTCGCCTACAACCATATGAGTTCTGGCCGCTGATTGCCGACAGCACCATCATCGTCCAACACGTATGCACCGTAATAATATTCGTGGCCTCCTTCGTTGGCATCTTCCAGGAGCGAGTCTCACCCGTGTCCATTGTCGGGTTTAGCAGCTTTGCGACGTTTATCGGCTGGCTTATCTGGGAACGTTGGGTGGCCGACGAGGAGGATATCGAGGAGTATGCCCTGATGCACGATGGAACCATGCCTGCTGCTGTGTCTGCCGTCACTGCTCCTGTTTCGAACGGTACAACCAGACAGGCTGAAACTGGCGCTAGTGCTGGCACAAGTTCAACCACGGGTGCTGCCGTTGCTCCTGGTGATGGCGCCGCGGGCCCGGGAAAGCGGGTTGTGAGTGCGCGCAGACGACGTCCCACCATGATTAAAGGCGCGGCTGTGAGGTCGCCCGTCAACGTACTCCCGACTGTGGCTTCCCCAACAACTGTCGACGGTGCACCGGCTTCGGCAGCTTCTACTGTGGTGCCGTCACCGTCGACGCCTGTGGCGCATATTCCCAACGGAATCAACTCCGTTGTTGTATCGACGATTTCACCGCTCTCGCCGTCGCAGATGCAGTTTGATGTCCCAGTTCCCATCGAGGAGCCTCGTAGTACGCGCAGATTGGCTACCTTCAAAAGCGCCATCCTCATCTACTTCACTCTGCTTGGCCTGTCGCCTATTCTCAAGTCTTTGACGAGATCAACATCGAGCGACAGCATTTGGACCATGTGCTTCTGTCTTCTGGCCATTAACATATTCTCCTTCGACTACTCTGGAGGCGTTGGCACCAAGTTCCCGGCGTCATTGTCTACCAACGCAGCCCTCATGGCGTCCACTGTGCTTGCTAGTAGACTGCCGTCAACTGGCCAGGTCTTTAGTTTGACGCTCTTCTCTATCGAAGTGTTTGGCCTGTTTCCTGTCTTTCGAATGTATGCCCGACACCGCGGGTGGCTGTTTCACGTAACCTTAACCGTGTTCCTCGTATTGGGTGCCGGAGCTGGCGTCGGCATTATATCTGGCGACCGAAAAGACGAAGGTTACAATGCAATCGCCGGTGCTCTGGGCGCTGCATTTGTTTCGGCGTTGGCTATGGGCGGCTGCAGTTGGTGGCTCATTAGTCTCCAGAAATACAAAAACGAGATTTATGGCCCTTGGGATCCCGCGAGGCCCATCATCATCAACCGGCAGTATCTTAACTAGACTATTACGAGTGCCGTGTCTATAGAAACTTAATGATAATTTAATGCATAAACTAGACGAATTCTCCCTTCCCGCTATGCCCAATTGTGAAATGACATCATCGTCAAGTGTTCGGATAGCACAGCATTGTGACTGCAATGAAGCTATGGTGGGGCACTTTGGCAGCCTTGCATCTCAGCCTTGCCAATGTCTTGATGAGATTATTGTAGTGCTATTATGACATCAGAACTTCCAGATGGTATTCCACTATAAACCCATCGACGCATTTCGACATTATTCGTTTTATCAAGCAAATAACTGTAACACAGCCGTTCTTCTTCTCTTTTAGTTTCCGAAGATAGTAGATTAAAAATCAATCATGGATCCATTAGTACCAGAACCAACATCCGCATTAAATCCAGCTTCAGCTACAGATCCAACTGCAGCTCTGCCAATATCAGGTCCGGCTTCTGGATCAGTGCCAGCAGCATCAGCGCCAAATATAGCACCAGGTTCTATTCCAGACGTGTCAAATCTTTCTGCTCCCGCGCCGCCCACAACCGAGCCAACATACGGAGGCTACTCAAGGTTTGAAATTGAACTTGAAGTAAGTCACAAAGCATGAAATAACACTCAACCAAAGCACTCTAATGCTAACCCTCTTTCTTTCTTTTTTTTTTTTTTTTTTAGTTTGTCCAATCTCTGTCGAACCCATTTTATCTTAACCATCTCGCTTCGCTCAAGCTTCTACAGCAGCCCGCGTTTATCGCCTATCTTGATTATCTACAGTACTGGTCTAGACCGCCGTATCTCAAATATCTAACATATCCCGGCCCGACACTACGTAATCTCGAGCTTTTACAACAGGAGCGGTTCCGGATAGAGATTCTAAGTCCAGATCTGGTGAATCGTATGGTCGAAGAAGGAATGAAGGCGGCGGTTGATTGGCATAAAGAACCATGAGTTGACGAGAAGAAAAAGAGACTATCAACTGTTATGTGCTTTTTTCTCTCTGTTTTGTAGGCGCTGATTCAATCAATATATATGTCTTCGCATTTTAATGCGGATGAGCTTTTTTGGTGAATATGATCTATATATGACTTCTTCTTTTTACATAAACTCATGTTTGGCTGATGCGAACAATTAGTTCATTGAGACCGAACGCCTTGCTATGCCAGTAACAAAATAACAACACTTGCTTTCCTAAACCCCTCGTTCTTTTTCCTATCGTTCTCGCAATATCCCATGAAGAGAAGCAAGACTCAGTTTTCTCTCCATCTGTTGCCACAGGACATACACTAGAAGGGGGAAAAAAACGTTAGCACTACACGAACACATGATCTTCCTTTTTTTTTTGGGGGGGGGGGGGGGGGGGCAGATTCTTCGTAATATGTTTCTCTCCATAAACTTACCTTGAAGAAACTAGTCATAGGTTCATCAGCAGACCGAATCTGGACCTGGAAGAAAGCTGCTTCGATGCCGTTGCACTCGTCCTTGGGACACTGCTTTTCAGTCTTCTGCGCATTATCCCATGCGCCTGGACCGCCAAACACATCTTCCTTTTCTTGCCGTTCAAACTCGTGGCGTGAGTAGACTGGTTGTACTATAGAGTGTACGTATGGACATGTCCGGCATTCTAGTCGATTACGGCCTTGGACTACGGCCACGGTTAGGATGTTGGCGCATTGCGGGCAGACTATTTTTTTTATTTTGTTAGAACGATAAAGAAGAGAGGAGGCGAGGATTAAAGAATGGGAAACCTACAGACAAGCATTTTGATTATTGAAATGTATATATGATATGAGTAAAAGATATATAACTATATTCTATAATGCACTTGAAGCTATCGTGAATATCTCAAGCTACTCAGAACCCAAGGGAATTTTGCATATCACGTGAGTATATAGGGTACCTCATATCTAGGTAACCCTATCCACTAGCCCATTTAAAATATGTAAGTGTATTCCGAAAAGGGTAAAGTCTACTTGTACCATATTGAACTAGATGATGTACGCTTTTAGTAAATAAACCATACATACATAAACAGCTTGACTAAAAATTGGAGAATATGTCTTTCTTTTGAGTTTCTATTTACGTTTCCGAGACTTATTTCAATGGGTATAGAGCCGAATAGAAAAGAAAACGGTAATAGGCCGGGCTAGAATAGAACAGAGAATGATGTGCCAGATCTTAATATTGCTTCTTTGAGTTCTTTCTTTGCTCGGTTTTGGTGACCTCCTCGAAGCGGCAAGTTATAGCAACTTCATGATTACTATGTCCCTAGCTAGATGGCGAAAAATGATGTGGAGAGGCTCTTTATATAGATTGACACGGGATCGGGGTTTTTTTATAAATAAATCATATACATATTATATAGTTCATTCTCCTGTATTATGGTGCTGCCGGCTTTCTTTCTCGTTGCTTTCTCTAGCTCGAAAGAATCCGCCTCAAGAAGAAACTGAGAATACGAATGCGAATGAAAGAAGGGGAAAAGAGAGACTGCAACTTGTTTCTAACTATAATGGCTCTTCTCAGCTGCAAATCTCATATTCTTTCTCATTGCGTTGACCACAATTTCTTTGCTCCTTTGCTTCTCTTTGATCTACACCATCAACTTGATAGTTCCTCTCTTCATCTTTCTTTCAACCTGATTTGAATCAACCCTCTCTAAGACGCTCAAATCCATTCATAACAATCTTCCGTCATCCTATCAATTATGTCGTACACAGTGGGACTCAAATCAGCTATACTTCCAACACCTACACTCAAGCCAACTCTCGGCGCCGCAGATGTCCGCAAGCCACGGACCGAGCCGGAGATGGCCATTCCCCGCAAGCGTGTGAAGGCCAAGATCCTCATAGTCTCTGACACCATGGGAATGACCATGGCTCAGCCTCCAGAGAACGAATCAGACCTAACTTCATTCCGCATCAAGCAATGGATACACAACCGTGACCAGCTCGACAGCAGCAGCAGCTTCTCAGCACACCTCCCAGAAGCTTCAGAAGCACCAACGACATCATCGACAGCGCAGAATCGCGCATTGATTCCGCCCTGGCCAGAAGCTGACGTACTTATTCATTGCGGAAACCTAACCCAAAATAGCTCCATGGATGAATTCGCACATACTCTCGAGATGCTGAACAACGCGCCCGCATCGCTGAAACTGGTCATTGCCGGTAGCCACGACACTTTACTCGACGAAGGACTTGCCGATCACCTACAGCGCGAAGCCCAAGCCGCTGCTAGACCGCGCTACGGAACGTTCCACGATGATGGCTGGAATCGTGTTTCGAGAGACACTGTGCAGGCATTTAAAGCTAAGATAGCACTCCTACAGGGCCATCGCTCGAGTGATGCGTCTTCCGATGGCTTGGATGGCCCCGACACTGGCCTGCACTACCTGACCGAAGGCGTACACAAATTCTATCTTGCGATGGGAGGCGTTCTGACGGTTTATGCGAGTGCTTATACTCCACGATCAGGCCGCTGGGGCTTCCAATTCGACCGCGGTGATCATGACTTCAATATTCGACCGGATGTCGATGTTGTTGTGACCCATGGGCCGCCCAAGGGTTTGTTGGACCGGACTTGCTTAAAGACAAGTGCTGGTTGCGAGGTACTGCGGGAGGCTATCCAGGAGGCGAGGCCACGTATCCATTGCTTCGGTCACGTGCCGGCTGGATGGGGTGCGGCTTTGGGTAGCTGGAAAATGCCAAAATCACAGAATGAGACTTTGGATATGGATACCTCAGTCTGGATGAAGCGTAAGGGTCAATTTGATGGTGATGGACTGAGATCTGTATCGCCACGGCCAAAGAATCACGCAATGCTTGGAAAGTTGGAGATTATTGAGAACATGGCTACGTTGAAGCCAGACGCTTTCGATGACCCGAATATTTCAGAGACCAAGAGAGGAAAAAATAAGGACTTGATGGCCAAGGGTTGCTGCGAGGTTGATCTTTGTACTGATATCGATGCACCTTCCACTGCGGGCGAAAAGACACTATTCGTTAATGGATCATTGACTGATCATGCTGATCGACCTATCAACTACCCGTGGTTGATACATGTAGATTTGGAGGCAGTAGGCTCGCATTTAGCCTCAGAAAAACCCTAGAATTAGATCAAGACTACACATGGAATCACAGCACAGTCAATAGCAATACAGGCAGCAACAATTCAAGCAGAATATGGTATTTTTCTTTTATAGCTAACTTCGCATGTTCGGGTTCTTTTAGGGAAATAGTCGACGGTTGTCATGATTGAGTTGTCGTGTTTACCGGGGATTATAGTTGCAGTGAATTGAATTCATAGAAGAACGAATCTAAGGACACCGACCAAGAAAGTTGCAACAAGAGCACTAGTCGAGTAAGATGTGACCTCGCCAGCGTTGATAATAGGGTCAGCAGAGCCGCCTTTGGCAACATCGGTAGCAGAGGCAGCACCAGAAGCAGAGGCTGTGCCGCTGGTGACAGCAGCAGATGAATCAGCCTGTGAAGCGGTAGCTTCGGTGCAAAGTCTAGTCCCAGCGGCGATAATATCACCCAGATCGTTAGGAGTGCAGTGCAGAGTTAGGCAGCCAACCTAGAAGAATTTTAAGTTAGTACTCATTTTTTCTTCTACGAGAAAGATGATAGGCCAAGAAGACTCAAGCCAGATAGTCACTATAGCCTAATGATTGTGGGAATCTTACCATGACAAGATCAGATGCCATTCTAGACTGGTTTTCAGCCTTGCATGAGCAGCTAGAGTCCGTTAGATCACAGCCAAGGCGTTCGATAGCCGAAGTTAGACAAGAGATCTAGTAGGTCATCGCATTTGTGAGTTAGCTTCACGTCTTTGATGATGAGGTTTATAAGAAACTTACGCCGCACTGAGGAACGCCATCAAACTGAGCTGTGACAAGACTGACGGAGGCAGCAGCCAGGAGAGTGGTAGTGGAGAACTTCATTGTGAAGGTCAAGTGTAACAAAAGAAGGACGAGAAAGAAAGATAGAATATGAGGAGAGATGGATGAAAGGAAAGACGAGTTGACTAGGAACTTGATGATGCTAGTCGTTGATGTGAAAGAAAGAAAAGGAGAGAGAGAGAAAGAGATGAAGGGGAAGAAGAGAGAGGGAAAAAAGAAAGCAGGTCTCTTAGAAATTAATACTCGCAAGAAATTGTGGCTCGTAGCAAACGCTCCGACAAGAACGGAAGGCACAAAATGTTCGGTGACCTTTTGTAACTGGGAGGGCAACGGAAAGAAGTGTTTAGTTGCTCATCTTGTTACTGGACAGTTTGGGAAGGAGGAGGTGTACGCACACATGATCTAACGCACAAAATAATAACATCTTGCACAATTTGGCCATCTTTGTAGACTTTTATTTGTCCAGGTGATGGACTTAAGGGAAGGCACGATATGTTGATATGTCACTGCCATGGTAGCTACTTAAAAGTGTCCCAAACCTGCTTGATAAACAAGCCAACCATAAATGTAAACACGTGAGATGCACGTGAGATTGAAGATTGAAGTCCACAACTTTGATGAATATGAGATACTGAGATCATAGTCGTTGTCAACAATAACAACAATGCCAAAGTGAACGCATAATCGTGGGAATCTTTGTATTGTGAAACGCCAAGACGGGAGCATGCTGGCAGATACCGCGGAACAAAGTAATAGTCTTGTGAGACTAGTTCTCGCGGAATACTCTACGCCACTGTTCTATTTAGAAACGTCTGTTTACCGGTTCAGTTGATAGTGAGCGATGTCTGTGCGACATTGATTCCGTGGTAGGGTTTGGGGATGTCAGCCACTTGACGATCTCCATTACTTATCGACAATAGATCTGAATTGCATCACGAATTCTAAGTACAAAGGAAGTGAGTTCCATACTACATATAATCAAACTCATATCTAACACATTCATCCAGTTCAATGATCGACTGTCAGTTACCATGAATCGCCCATCACCATCACCATCACTTATGTATAATAAAGATACGATGTTTCTGAACTCAATATGATGTGATATCGAAGTATCATCTTACAGACAATCATTCCATTGAATATTGAATGTATGATAAGCTGAGGCTATGGTATCATCAAGCCTGTCAGTTGTCAGGATCGCCAATCCCTAGCCGACTATTCAGCATGATGAAGCAGAGCCTCTTCCAGAGAGAATGATGCAATCAACAGGGTAACTATGCCATTGATATATGCAGATGAAGTAAAGCATAAGCTATATCAGTATTGATTTTACTACCACTGACATATTTAGTGATGTCAGTGGGCGCTTTACCTTTATATGATAATCGAGTATTGCTTGAAAACTGTATTAAAGTGAATTAGTTTGTTTTGGGCTTCGACTACCAAGAAATCCTTCGTTCATTGTCAGTGCTCATTTAGGCCTAGCGATCTCAACTGTATTTTTTTCCCCGCACTTCATGTACTATTTACCGTATTGACTCCAGAAAACATCTTCATAGCTCTATAGCTCCATAAGATTAATGAATTAAAAAAAAAAAAAAAAAAAAAAGACTCCAGAAAAAAGCACGATCTTCTTTTACAGCGCGGTGACATTACTGTATGACTGACATATATTTTCCATAGCAGGAGGGGCTCTGCTATCAGTAGGAAAAAAAACCTAATGTGACATGAAGATGCTACATCGTGACACTCGATACCATTGACGCCGAATAGCAATTGTAACAACAAGCGAGGTCGTGAGAAACGGATCGATCTAGAGCCGAGAAGGCATCCCGCTTAGGTAGACAAAGTAGAGACAAAACGGAGCATTCAAAATCAGAGGTGCGGAGAGCGAAATATTCGTGATGCTTACCAATGGATTAGTATTTACCCCTTGTAAATCTAGCATAAACCCCAAAAATCTAAATATTTATTTTCCTCCTGCTGGCATTCTCAAGACGCCTCAAGATATAAAAATGCACCACGACACGTCATCCCAGCCCTTTCTAGGCCCACCAAAGCCCACACTCAAAGCTGGCCCGCCATCCGAGTGGAACCAAACGGTTGCTTCGAGAGCATGCACATAATGCAGACCGACGTTCTAGTCTATGTCTATATAGGCTCGGGCTGCATTATAGCTCATGCTGTCTAACCATAGCCCTGCAGGTGCTAGCCCACAAATCAATCCTAAGCTTGGTGATATCGGTACTTAGGATGCAAGGCGCCGATCCAAGTTTTGGATTACAGAAGCTTACATAAACGTAAAGGCGAGCTTGCTCGGCTGCTGGACAAGGCAGATAAAGAATACAACCAGTAAAGAGAGATAGAAATGGATCTCGAGGTGGGCCGAAGTCTGATTTGGAGAAGATATGCGAGTAGTTTAAATAAATACCCCAACATCTATTATTTATCGCAAAGAAGAGCTAAACTTGTCGAGTTGTGACGAGTATCGACTATTCGCATTCCTCTTCTTTGGTTTTCTTATTCTTTCTTCTGGAACCCTTCGTGGCTAGAGAGCAAACAAGCAACACAAAGAGATACCCCCCCAACAAACAGTCATACCTCACTATACAAATATATCCCTTTATATCATATCCTTCTCATCTCATCCGCCATAATGGGTTCTTTGGTAACGCCACCACCGAAGCTACTAGACCTAACCATCGACAACATCACGCCAAATACAAACCTCATCAACGCACAATGCAGTAGCCCACGGCTTCGCTATGTGATGGAGCGTCTCGTCACGCATTTGCACGACTTTGCCCGTGAAACACGGCTAAGTACCGACGAATGGATGACGGCGCTGAATTTCCTAATGGCCTGCGGCAAGATATCATCCGACGTGCGACATGTAGGTCTGCTATGTTCATCATTCACTCTCAAAGAACCAATGAAGAGCTCTCATACTAACAGCTTCATCTTAACGTCTCCTTAGGAGTTCATCCTGCTATCAGATATACTCGGCCTGTCGTTGCTGGTTGACAGTATCAACCACCCAAAGCCAACCGGCACTACTGAAGGCTCCGTGCTCGGCCCTTTCCATACACACGATGCGCCTGTGCTCTCAAACGGTGCTACCATGACTAGCGACCCGGAAGGAATCCCCTTGTTGGCCGTGTGTACCGTCAAGGACAAGTTCGGCAACCCCATTCCCGGCGTCAAAATCGACATCTGGGAGACCGATAGCTCCGGCCACTACGATGTGCAACATTCGGAGCGTGACGAACCTTCTGAGCGATGCGTCATGGTTTCCGATGATCAGGGCATGTTCTGGTTTAAAGGTATCAAGCCAGTCAGCTACCCTATCCCTAACGACGGCCCCGTCGGAAAGCTACTAGCTTTGCTTGGGCGGCATTGCTGGAGACCAGCGCACATGCACTTCATGTTTGAGAAGAAAGGCTGGGATCATCTCATCACGTGAGTTATACCCATCTACAGCCATCGAAACACAAAATCATCGTATCTTGACTGACATGACATTCTAACACTTCAATCTCAAAAAATAGAGCCCTCTATGTGCGGGGAGACCCTTATGAAACCTCCGATGCGGTATTCGGTGTCAAACGGAGCCTCATCGTGGACCTAAATACAGTCAATAGCGAGAAGGCACAGAAATACGGAATGAAAGAGGGCGATTTGCTTCTGGAACATGAGTTTGTGCTTGTCTCGCAAGAAGAGACTCAGCTATTACGCGATGAGAATGCTTTGAAGGCTCTAGAAGATCTTGGCCTGACTATGAAACTCGTCGCTCATCTTCCAGTTCCAGAGGTTGACTGATATATCATGGTAACTAAATTTGATGTCTATATGTACAAAGAAATGTCTAAAAGAGAAATGCTACAATGTTTGTTATACATAATGAGAGAACCCTACCCGTGTCCTCCTCTGCACAGCTCAATGTCCTCCCGGCCCGTTCTTGACTAATTTCATGACATTCTTAAGATATCCAGCGTGGCCTCCGAACTGAGTCACAACTTGGTCCAGATCAATCTTATTCAATGGCTGTTCTCGCGTACGACCCAACAAACAAGTGTTCCTCGTAGATGGTATACGCAGCATTTCCGTCTCAATTTTGAACCCGCAAGCCTCGCCAATCTGTGCCACCCAATCAACGAGTGAGGCATAAGACGACTTGGGCTTGGTCTTGTCACGTGGTGGAAGAGCACGGAACCGATCTCCGGCGAGATTGTGACTACAGCAGGGAATCGCTATGAATGGACAGTCAGAGTATGCAGCAATCAAGGGCGTCCATGGTGTGAGTTCGTCCGCATGATTGGAAACAATGAAAGTGCCCTTGGGAAAGACGCCATTGTGTATGAGGGAAAAATCATTGTCATCTGATGATGATTCTATGATATCGCCGACAAGAGCAGGTAATAGCACTTTGGTCTGAAGAGGCTCTTCGTCGCCCTCAAACGGTGGAGGCTCTTTATAGATAGTCCAGGATTTCCTGTTACGAGCATCAAAGCCCCAACCCTGATAGCCCTCCTGTCGTAGTATATACACAAGCAGACCGTTTCCACAGCCAATATCGACAAAGCCTGGGAATGGCAAACCCTTGTCCACATACATATCGTTCCATAACTCGATCAAGAAGGCAGCAATTCCCAGATCTTCGAATACGTGCTTGGTTGGATCAGTGGTCTCTGACCAAGAGTTTACTAATACACTAGCATACTTCATCTTCAACTCGGCATATTTGTTCTGGAAGCGCGGTTGCGGGATGACTACGTCATGGTGCACACGCTTCTTGTAGCCAGCAGCTTGGCCCTTGCCATGCTTGTATAACTCTGAAAGCAACCGCAAGGCAGTACGACCAAGTTTGACGTCTTCCTTGAGAGTTTCATCGAAGTGTAGGAAATGTATAGAGACAGCACCAGTTTGTTCCGAAGGGAGCCAGCGGTGCAAGTGGGCTACGCCTCTCACATTTGGGTGGTAATACGGCAGGGCATCTTGCTCGCCGTGTGGGATATAGAGAATTAGCGACCAGATCGAACCGTCTGTATCGGTCTTAGTGTACCATAGACATGTCTGATCTAGCGGATCGTCACGAAGTGTGTTCCGAGGCACTAAGATGCGTACCATGAGTCTGGTAATCTCGTAGCCCTGGAACTCTGGTATGTATTCTAGGGAAGGCTTTGCCTTGCTGGCCTTTCGCACGCTGTCTAGGTCGAATGGTCCCTCACGCTGATCCAGGAGTATATCTGCACGGAAGAGCCATGATGTGTTGATGTTTGGATTCTTGATGAAATTGAGCATCACTCGGTCAAAGATCTCAGGAGGAAAGGTACAGTCCTGGCATAGCATGGGCGTCCATATGGCGGACGAATACGAGCCTACAGAAGTGGACATTGCAGCGAGATCTATAGAGCCTGGTGTAGCAGCGGCAACAGCAACATTGGTGTTCTTGCTATGATCGACGAGCAGGGGTTCTGCGTCGCTTGCGTACGGTTGTGCCATGTTTGGCAAGCGGAGGCTGACTAGGCCAGCTGATGCGATGAGGGGGCAGAAGCGTCTAGACGGGAGGATAGGTGTATAGAGGGTTACAATGGAGGGTGCAAGTAAGCCTCCATATCGAGAAAACGGAAATGATCGGGCAACGGAGATGGAGGGTAGTCGAACCAACAGTTGGCACCGATATCTCATAAATGTGATGAGAGTGACCTGATGAGGGGCTGGGCTTGTGGAGTTAACCGCTTCTTACGGCTCGTCGAAATGCTGAGTGCGAAGCTCGCCCTAAGGCGAACTATACGCAAGGTCAAGAGGGCCTTCGCTCAGCAACGGATTGACTCCACCCAAGACTTACCAGGAGTCCACAAGCTGGTAGGGTGGAGAAAACTTGAGAGCCGCTTTGGGCCACCTCCCCTCCTGTGGGAAGGTGAGGCCCACTGCACCCCTGAGGAACGCGCGGAAGTTTTTCGCCGCACCAAGTTAGCCCGGCCTTCAAACATGACGGACACCCCCCTGGGATCGTCCTTCGTGGTCCCGCGCCGGTCTATCCCAGTCCCACAACACGCCAGCGAGGCTGAAGTATGGGACTGCATGATAAATGTCAATTCGACATCCCCTGGACATGACCAGTTGACTGCGTCTATCCTCAAGCATGTGTGGAACGTGCCCACATGGAGGACATGGCTAGTCCAACTCACAAACTCATGTCTGGCCCTCGGTCACCACCCAGAAACCTTTCGAAAAGCGGAAGTCATAGTCATCCCGAAGCCCAAAAAGGATGACTTGACCAACCCCTCGAATTGGAGACCTATTTCCCTCCTACCCACTATTGGCAAAGGGGTGGAAAGACTGGTCGCTAGACGACTCGCCTTCTGGGCCATCAAGGCTAAGGTTACTGCTCCTGAACACTTTGGGGCTCTGCCTGGGCGAGCTGCCACCGACCTGGTGGAATGTTTGGTTCATGATGTCCGTGACTCCTGGACCATGAAGAAGGTCTGCACCATGGCCACAATCGATGTGGAAGGTGCTTTTGATAGTGTTCAGCCTGGACGCCTGGCGGTCCGACTCACTGAACAAGGATGGCCGGAGTATGTGGTCCGATGGGCTGCATCTTTCGCCTCCCAGAGGTTTGCTCGCTTCCGGCTCGGGGAGCATATCGGTGGCTTTCAGCCGATCCCGCATGGGCTCCCGCAAGGGTCCCCCGCGTCTCCTATTCTCTTCCTCCTCTTCTTGGAGCCGCTTCTCAACGTGATGCCGTCCAGTTTTGGGTACGTGGACGACGTTGCCTTCCTCTGTTCCGCCAACACGTTGACGGAATCCTCTCGCCTGGCTGCTACTCGTGTCACCCAAGCTAGAGAGTGGTGCCGTGACAACGGCCTCTCCCTTGCTGATGGTAAGACAGAGTTCCAGCACTTCCACAGAACGAGACAAAAATCCCCTGACATAGAAATCGATGGGGTTGCGCACGCTGCCAACGAGTCCACGAGGTGGCTAGGAGTATACCTAGACACCAAGTTGCGATTCAAGACACATGTTCAACACTGGACGTCCAAAGCGTCCGCAGTCGCGGCACATGTGCGCAGTTTGAGTAATACTGTCCGAGGGTGTCCAACACACCTTCTAAGGTCAGCCTCACTTGCGGCAGCGCTCCCAGTTCTCCTGTATGCAGCCGAGGTCTGGTACCGCGGAAAGACTATTTCCATAGGCAACCGGGTCCACTCTAGCTGCTCAGGCTTCCTGGTGAACGCAGTCAACAGAGCACTGAAAAATATTGCTCGATCCTTCCTGCCGGTGTACCGAACTACACCCATACCTGCACTCCTCCGGGAGGCAGGTATCATGCCAGCGGACCTCATCCTCGACGAAATTCGAGAGAAGTCTGCCATCCGCCTCGCATCCGCGGACGGGTGTCACCCATGCGCCAGCCGCATGGATAGCCGTGGCCCTAGACGAGGCCAGTCTGACCTTCGGGCCAAACTCCGGCTAATCCCCAACCTCCCACGCCGTGTCCTGCTCCCCAGGACCTACACCCAACCCCCCTCACGCCTCACACGAAGCGTGATATCTAAAGAAAGTTACCAAGCTATGCTCAACAACATCTCCCCCTTTGACATAGTGGCATACTCAGATGGCTCCAAACAAGCGAATGGTCTTACCGGTGCTGGAGCCTCTGTATGGCAACTTCACACTCAGATCGCCTCAGTAGGGATCTCCCTTGGAGAGAACTACGAGGTATATGACGCTGAGATTCAAGGGGCCCTATTAGGCTTAAAGAAGGCTTACTCCTCCTACGCCAAGATTTGGGCCACGGATGTCTGGATTATTCTAGACAACCAAAAAGCCTCAGAAGTCCTACTGGACTCTGATCCTACTATCACCTCGCAGCCCGAGATCCTGGATTTCCGGCGACTCGCTGCTGCTTGGCCACTTCGAAGAATCTCGCACCCCGGCAGACCGGGCCGAGTCCGAGTTCTTTGGTGCCCTGGGCACATTGGAATCGAGGGAAATGAACAAGCTGATACCCTTGCTAAAGAAGCCTGCCTTCACGCGCCCGACTACCCGAAGGCGTCGCTCGCAGGTGCCAAGAGAGCCGTCAAACGACGGTTCCAACTAAAAGCCGCCGAATGGTGGCAGAGAGTAGCTCCACCCCTTTATAGGGAACTGGAGATTCCATGGCCTAAGGGCCCTCCCGATGAGCTCCGTCTTAACAGACGACATCTCGGGTTCTTACTTCAGTGTCGAACTCAACATGGCGACTTCAAGGCCTATCACGAAAAGTTCCAACACACTGATGCACATGTCTCATGTGCCTGTGGGCTCCCAAAGAGCCCCATCCATTTCATAAGGTGCCCTATAGCCCGGCATAGATACTCCTTCGCGGGTCGCAACCGCAGCCTCGGAACTCTGGACTTTGTTCTTGGGACTCCGCAGGGTGCGCTTCGGCTCGCAACCTTCCTCCGAAAGACACAATTTCTTGAAGACTTGTGCCCTCTTCGGCCTCCTTTAGGTGGGGACTCCGCTGCACAGCGCCCACCGTTCATTATTTTATGATTGTTACACTGTAACAGTGACCCTAGTCACACACCACAGTGATGGTCCCCTCTATAACCACTAGGGTTATACAGGGCTCCACCACACCCTGTGTTTAGAAGCTAGGTACACAAGTAGTTAGTAGATAGACACCGTGCGCATGTCCCTTAAGGTGATGGGTGGGAGCCGCGTCCCAATTTTATTGGCTCGACTCCCCCGCGCTCGTTAATAATAACAAATACAAATACAAATTCTTACGGCTCGTCCTAGTGCACTAGAGTATGACTGGACAGGTAGAAGGACTGATAGGCGCTAAAATCTAACGGCTATCTTGACTGCCAATATATGTGATTAGCTACATTGTTTTCATTTTCATATGTTGTGGTGGAGCTGAAGCCTGTGTTGATTTTGCAGGGTTAATGTATAATATTTGTTGTTATAGGTACTTAGTACTGCGCCTATGCGTATAAGGTTGCCAAGTAAAGCCAGCATGAGAAGCCCCTCTTCCCTTATAGGGTTTGCGACTCACTCTACGATTTTATCTCTTGTTTTAGTAGGCCCAACAATCAAGGTAACTGGCTAGTTGATAGACAACGAGGATCCCTAGGAAATAATCATGAAGTCTTTGATGCCGAGATAGTGGGTGCCCTGAATGGCCTGAAATCGGCCCTTCAGGCCCCATGTGCAACATTCATATTGTTCTTGACAACCAAGCAGTATATGCTTGCCTTTCCCAGCTCCGCACCAACAGACGCCAGCCAAGCCCAGATCTTAGAGTTCCACCCTCTGGCCCGAACTTGGCCGGATAGACGGCGGTGCCGCCATGTCAAATCTAGACAAGTCACCCCAATATGGGCCCCTGGGCACATTGGTATGCCTGGCAATGAGATAGCAGAATCTCTAGTCAAAGGCGTTACTTTACCCCCACCTCCGAACTTGCCTCCCTCCATTGCTCATGTCAAACGAGCTGCTTGGAGTCGGCTTCAGGAGGAGTACACCGACTGGTGGACATCCTCCGCCCAAGGACCTGGGACTGTCTCTCCCAAGGAAGATACTGGGCCGGCTACCGGCCGGTCACATCACCATAGACAATACCCTAACCACACAACAAGGGGCCATTGATTTATGCAAATTCATCAGGGAGACAAACTTCTTTGTAGATATATGCCCCTAACCCTTAGGAGGACAAAGGGGGGGAAGGTTTAACCAGGTTAGCGCTGCTCCTACTCATTGAGCATCTCTAATCCGTTGCATTGCTCGTTTCTGTTTTTTCTTTTGTGATTTTCTGGACCTCTATTAGGAGGCCATTAGGGTCTCTCGACGTCTAACGATCCACTAGGGTCGGAACCACGTGATCCACATAAGGACGTAAAATGATAAATAAATAAATAAATAGTAGGCCCAACAGGAAGAAGCGCAAAGCATACGGACAGTTTGTAGTCAGAGAGATTGCAGCTTCAGTTCCGGGCCCTGATTACCACGCCAGGTTATCGTGAAGTGATGTGTTCCTACAAGCGAGACGCTGCATTGCCAGCCTGGCAGACTGGATGTCTTTTTCGCTGTCCGGCGATCATTTGATGATCCAGCAACAAAGCAAAGAACCAACTAACCGTATGGGACACATCTGTGTTATATACCTACTAATACTTTGTAGATACGCCCCGCTGTGGTCACTACTTACTAAACCCGCCCTGGCGTAAGCGAGTTAGTGGGCATTGCTGGTACATTTACCATTTACACGTACTAGTGCCCCCTGCAGAATTTATGTACTGTGGATGTACCCTTGTGTTCATACAGATATAGCTCATCGGTTTTGAGCGCCTTTTCCGTTCAGCTGTGATGTGATGATAGATGTGACTAATGCAGCAAAACAAATAACACCTGTGCTTGGAAAATTACAACCAAGTACTACATTTGTACACAGCAATCAAAACAAACATCGCACACAGTGGAAAAGGCCGTCTTCGGCTGGGGAAAGGGTGGCTGCCGGTTGATGACTGTACGCTCCCAAGTGGTATGACTGTTTTCACACTTTCTTGAGACGAACGCATGATTTGCTGGAAGTGTGCCTCACAAGTATCCGGTTGACATCATCGCACTTTTTTCTGTTGCAGCCTTGCAGCTCTGTTTGACTTGTAAAAAAACAGCCAAGCAAGATGGAGCTCCGGTACATCTGTATACCAGTGACCCGCTTTTTCTCTGATATCCCCACAGCACGTGACCTGTGACATACTATCCATTGCACGTGCAGCACGCCCATTTAGCCTGTTCTTGGCTGACCCTAACGAACTAACCCACGGTGTTTTCTCCATGCTATGACGGGGAACGGAGAGGCGTACCGAGCAAGGTCGTGGAAGGTCTTGCCTTGGATAAAATTCCGCCACTTCCTCTCCTTCCTTTCTCTTCCCTCCTTTTCTTCCTCACTTCAAACCATCTTAAATACACAAGGCTTTGTCTTTCCCATTTCCCAACGACTTTTGATATCGCCCATACCTACAACTAATTCTTCCATTCTATCTCAGCGAGGCACATCTTCTAGTTGTCTGTCGCTATTTCCTGATTGTTGATACAAAACCCGCTCCCCCAATCACCCCCCAACACCCGAGTTTATGTCTATCGAAAATCTCAAGACCTACGGTACGCCTTTTCCGCTCCCGAAATCTATACTCATTCTCCCCGCTTTATGATTGAATATTCACGATCAAATGGCACAAACATGAGTAATGCTACATGTTTTATGCCTTTTATCGCTGTGATTCAAGCACTTGTAGCGCAAGCGAACAAGAAGAAAAAAACGCCCCTCCCACACTCAATAGTCCGGCTTTTCTTTGGTGCCACCCCTCTTTCAATCTACTTTCAGCCTCGAATCCGTCGGGTTCCCCAGCCTCACGATACACTCTAGCCGCATCGTCGCATCATAGCTAACCTTTTTTAAATATTTTTTTTGCGCACCCATAGACCCCTTCGCCGAAGCCGACGAAGATACTGGTGAGACTAAGGCGACCCAAAACTACATTCACATTAGAATTCAGCGTAAGTGAATTTAATCGATCGCTATCTTCAATAATCTTAAAATGACCCTAACAAATACTATAGAACGCAATGGCCGCAAGACCTTGACTACTGTCCAGGGCCTGCCCTCGCAGTTCGACCGCAAGAAAATTCTGAAGGTCATCAAGAAGAAGTTTGGTATGTTTACATTCGCCACGGCACTCTCTGTGTATATCCATACTAACTAGTACCCCTTTAAGCCTGCAACGGCACCGTTGTCCATGACGAGGAAATGGGTGATGTCATCCAACTCCAGGGCGATCAGCGCAACGATGTTCGTAGCTTCCTAATCGACAAGATTGATGGTCTTGAGTTGGATCCCAACACCATCAAGATTCACGGTTTCTAAGCTCTGTCTGCTCTTTGGGTCCGCCGCTATACTTTTGGCTCGTGGCTTATACGATATACTCGTACTTCATTGACGCGAGTAGTTGAGCCGCTCCAACTATAGTAAGAGAATCGAACTTTCTAAACGCGGTGAAATCCTGCGGAAAGCATTATCTCCAGCGCCCCGTCCCAGAGTTGGTGTCAGATACAATACAGAAATGCAATCTTTCCCACGAGAAGATAAGATTCTGTAGATGTAATTTTGCCTAGCAGATCTCTAGAAATTGCATAATTGACGCCATAGCTCCATAGCTTCCTGAGTCTCAAACGGCATATTGCATATTGTATCTTGCATCATTATGAGATGAGCAGTGCAGATGATGGGTTACCGTGATTTATCACTGCTTCGGAAAGACGATATCAATATCTCTTGTAAGGTGGAAACTCAATGCGACTAGATGCCGTATCCTGTCTCTCTTGTTTTGGACTAGGATAATGTGCCTGAGTAAACCATTGTATTGTGTTGTTTTGTTTTTCTCCTCATGAAATTAGACTTGAGGTTAGTTTCTTATATCTTTTTTTTTAGCCAGAACATGAAGGCGCGAGTATCCTATGCCGCTGCCTATCAATAAATATGACTACAAATTTGAGATCATATCCAGTTATATTACATATGAATGTGATAATAGTTTTATTAATATGTGTGTTATTGAGGATGGATTTGAAAAATATATGAAACGGAAGGGGTATAAAGGGCAACCAATAATAAAGAAATACAAGACATGTAACAGCAAGGAAGGAATTATCATGACAGACAAGAATTTGACGAAAGAAAAAGAGCGAATAGATACGAGTTGAATCCGAGGTGATCCAGAATAGTAAGAATGACCGGGGGAAAGAGAAGTAGTGATATTCGATGTAATTTGAACACACTGAAATATCTTCTTTCTTTTACGTTTGTAGAGGTTGATAGTCTCGTAATGAAGCTCTGAGTCGTCCGAGTAACCTGAGGAACTGAAAAAATAGCAAACGTGAATAGATGACGAGAGGAATATCGGGAAGATCGGTTCGTGAAGCGTAGGAAATGAGGAGTAGTGAGACCATGCTGATCGAGCTGGCAATAGAGAAAACATTGATAACGGTGATTGTTTCTTTGCGGATGTTTATTTTCTGGTGAGTGACGTGATAGACGCTAGTGAGTACCTAGAGAAGAGGGAAAAAGATATGAGTTAGTAAATCAGGGCAACATATGCCAGGAAGAAAGTGAGAGACATACGGCACTAATAGCAATCCAGGCAGGGAGGAATAGCCGGAGATCGTGGAAAGCCCCGAAGAGTTTGAGAGCCGTGTTGGTGACATAGAAGTTGACAGCATTGATAGAAAGTAGACGAACGATAGTCGCCTGAGGAGTGTAGTTGATAAGCCTATATACACGTAGAGCGTTGTGTTAGTGAATGTGCTTGGTATACTCGGTTGACATGTGATTATAAAGACATACCATCGTGACATGAGACAGTCGGCAAAAAAGAAGGAAAGATAGCCGGCAGCAAAGCACTACAGGGTTTGGTTAGCAAGGGCGATATACGTTACGGTCATTGCGTTCACTAACTTACCCACATGGATGCCAATGAGATCTCAGTACGAGGAAAGGCAGAAGACTCGTCTCCCGGAAGCATCTGATCGAGCAACTGAAGAGCCGGCCGCCATCCATAGATGATAGCCGGGAAGATACTAATCAAGCGACCTAGAAACAACCATAGATGCCAACTCTTAGGGACATTAAGGATGACTGCCACGCGGGGCGCCAGTAACGAGGCCTGGATGACACCATCGCTAGACTTATTCTTAGCTGCCGCCTCGGCAATGGCTGCCGAAAGCGACTTGTTAGGTGGTATCTTCATGCCGTAGTCTGGCGGACGAAATGGCGCCGAAGACGCCGTTGACGGAGATCCCACGGCGATGGCAGTTGCGCCTGATGAGATAGCTGCGCTAAGTGTACCGTGCATATGATGATTACCGCTATTATTGAGGACGAAGCCGTGCTTCATATGCGCCAAAGCTAAGGAAGAACTGCCGTTGGAGGTTGCTGGTAGAGGGGCTCGTAGACGGATGCTGGCGCCGGATGCGCCATTGACGGGAATAGTCGACGTGGCGGTCGTCGAAGCAGAGCCGGCTGTAGCTTGGTGGCTTGATCCCGGTGCGGGCGTGGACACGGCGACGTCAAAAGGCGGCGGGGGATCGTCGAGGTTGACGAAGCTGGAGCGGCTCATGGCACGCAGTTCGACTGAGGACACAACCCAGAGTCAATATGAAAGTAGGGATGTGAACGGTGGCTTCACTAGAAAAGGACATATAGCAAGGGACATATATATACGCGGAGTTCTTGTGTGAGAAAATCGACGATGGCCTCTTTGTCAGGAGTCGGTCGGTTGTAGCTACCACAAGAGATTACTGGTGACTTCAAGATAGATGGACAGGGCCGTGAGGCAAGGCTGGCTAGCAAACTGCTAGTTGTCGAAATAGCTGCAAGGATGGGTATAATGGGCGCTGAGATCGATGTCTATGTAGTTTGTACGATGGACGTTGGATACGCCGTTTGCTGATAGACTAGATTTTCAGAACCTACAAAGAAGCTTCTATCTATGAGACCATCACTCTGTCCAACTTGGTCGAGGGCGGGCGTGAAACACAAGAGTAAATAAAGTGATATGTGTCTGCTGACTAAGATAATCCTATGTAAACAAAGCAAGTGAGTGAGAGGAACGGCTAATAAACGTAGACGACAGTAACAGTAGCACGATGCTTGGTTTCTGATATCTAATTAATTGAATACAGAATGATATGTAACAGTTGCCTTTTTTGATAGAGGAGAATTTCAGCAAAAGCAATCAAAATCAAAAGTGGTCAAAAAGTGCACTATAAAGTCGGGGCTAAGCAATTTCCACCACGCGAATTGGGTCTTTATTGCCTACAATCAATACACTTAGGTATTTACGAAGAAAATGGAGAATATTGTGTATAGCTATTGGAGTTTGATTTGGAGGATTCCTTATATTAGTGAGAGTAACCATGCAGATATCTCTATCTAATGTATACAGAAATGTATGTAGATTTCAAGGACAATAGAGCAAAGCTTCGGCTCAGCAGTTGAAAGGAGGTTATCAACATACTGAGCTGATACCAATCCTGATTTGAACGACAGAAAATGATTCGCAGTGCGATTTAAGCGCTGACCTGCCACTTGGCTTGTTAATGTAGTTGTACGTGTACATACAGATACAGATACAGTAAATGCCCCAAAAAACTTAGCTCAAAGCAAGCTTCTGAAGCTTCTTTTCAGGCAGCCTGTAAAAAGGCCGCTATAACTGAAAAATAATAAAAAAGAAAGAACAAGAACAGGGGTTGAGCTGGCCCCCACATTTGACAACCACTAGACGGCTAAATGGTTTTACCGACTGCCACTGCCAAATTTTGATGTAGGAACGAAGCTATCACGAGATTTAATATGATAACGTCTAGGTAGAACAACGAAGAAAATAGCGAGTCTTCGTGCTTGGGCTATCTTAATAACAGAAGCTGGCTCATAATTGTCTCTCTCTCTGTCTCTTTCTACAAAACTGATCATATCACCTCTAAACCAACCATATTTTGTCCTTCCTAGTCCTCCTCTTCGATTTTCTACTGAAAAACCATGGCTTCACGGCTTGCACCGCTGGCTAGACCGGCCCTGGGCGGCACGAGACAAGCTGTGCGCCCCTTGCTTCAAGTTGTTCCCAGAGATATTGTGCTCGGCGTACGATGGTCGTCCAAAGACTCTACTCTTGGAAAGCGCATGCAAGCGCACGCTCGGAAATCCGAATCACCCACCGTTTCTCAGCGGGCACGAAACGATGCCATGGGAAGCAAAGACAGAGATATGTTAATGCCCGGTATGTTCTTTTTATTTCACTCTTACTGAATCTCGGTATATATATAACTGGAAGATAGCCCGCAATGTCTTTAGTAGCAGGTTACTGACATGTGACTTCCCCATCAGGCACCTTTGTCGCTGCTCCGTTCAACGCCATCCCTCTCGCTAACCAACCAATGTACCAATACGAGCGTATAAAGGCTTGGGGCCAGAACTATGCCTACCGTATGATGTTATGGTGGACATCTAAGAAAGGCTTGACCAGTCCCGCCGCCTACAAAGCCGATTCGCACGCACACATCATCAGCGTTGCCCAACAACTGCACCGAGACGTGAACACCGCCATGGCCGCCGGCGACAATACGACCCTACAACGGCTATGCGGTGCCTCGCTCTACTCGACTTTCGCTAGCACGATCGCCCGTCGCAAAATCCAAGACCGCTACAAGTGGACGCTAGAACGTGTCGTCGGCAGTCCCAAAGTCGTCTCGTGGCGCATCATGCAGATGCCTACCGACCTCGGCATCATGCGGCAATTGGTTGTCGTGCGCATCACGAGTGTCCAGATCTTGACTAAGATCGATCCCATCACTGGTGCTCTCCTCGAGGACTCACGCAAGGTACACCATCGTGCCGAGAACTTGATGTTGTACAGCACACTCAACGAGAAGACTTACGAAAAGGGCCCGTGGTATCTGTATGGTTACATGCCTGACACTACCCCCGAGAGCTGGAAGGTCGAGTCGGCGCGCTTTGAGGCCCTGGCTCGTATGGCTGTACAAAGGTACAAGGAGACCAAGGGCAAGAACATTGCTGCTCGGTAGTTGAGCTTGGGGTTAACCTTTGGGGGGCAGTTGGGCACGTGGATAGAAACTCATGTTGTGAAATTGAACAGCATATGAGTGTGTATTTGTAATATAACATGTAAAAAATCATCAGAAGATGAGATGGAGAGGAAGCCAGGCCTTTGGCATGTATCAACACCTGTATTTAACATTGGATTAATAGCACTATTCACTTTGTGTTACGTTTTTGATAGGAACTTGAGAACTTGAAAATCGTGACAACAAGATACGATCGAATCGCAAATATGTATACTTTATATCCTCCACCATTTCCTTCCGCCATTAGATTTGGGTATTACTATGAGTAGACAGTCTTAGGTATTGTCAACTCTATTGAGTAGCACAGGTCCATTTACGCTACTATAGAAGCCTATCCCTGCTTACTACAATAGTAGAGTCAGTTGTTAAGACGACATTGTCTTATGCAGGAAGCATTAAGACGTCGATCTTGATGTTTGTAGCGTGTACATCATCGTGGCGAACTGAATCCGAGTTCTCGCCTTAGAAGAACTTGCCAGGAGGAACTTCCACCTTGGTAACGTTGTTATCATCAGACTCGGTCGAACCGTCATGGTAGCTCTCGGGAATGATGGACGGAATCGGCTTATCTAGATCAGTGAAGGGGGTTCCATTGCGCTTGGAGATGATGCGGTTAATGCCCATGCGGAAACCAGCAGCAAGGAAACCCCAAGCGATACCACCGAATGGCGCAGCGACGAAAGCACCAAAAACACCCCAATCGCCGGTAGTCAACCCCTTCTCGATCAGAAGCAGGTCAGCACCACCCTGGACACTGCCGTAGTAGCCACAGCCGAAGATGAAGACGGTGAGAATGCCACCGAGACCACCAGCGACGATGTCAAAACCACGTAGGAAGTACAGGCGATCCCACAGACCGAGCATCATGATGGGAACAACGGCAGCGGACAGAAGATCGGAAATCAGGTAAATCTGTAGCACGGAGGGAGCCTTGAGCGCAATGACAACGATAGGCACCATGACCACGATGACCATGATACGGACGTACCAAATGTTGAGCTTGTTGCGGAAGAAATCGTTGGACGCAGAAGACACCATAGCAGACTGCAGCGAATCAAAGGCCGCAGTAGACATGGCAACAGCCAAGACCAGCACAACGCCAACAACCCAAGCCGGCAGCTGTTCAAGCAGCACGAAGAAGGACACGGAGGGATCCTCGTCCTCGGCGCCGGTGTAAATACCAGCCCATACAGCGATGATGCCTGTCATGCCGACTAGGGTTAGAACACAGGTAACGACAACGGCAGCAATGCCAGCACCGATCCACAGGTCCTTGTCGGTCTTGGATGCAAATGTACGCAGCCAGAAGGACGACAGGAAGAAGTTGTTGGTGATGGTGCATACAGGCAAGATGTACAGAAGCTGCCAGCCGAGAAGGTTGGCCTTTAGCAGACCGGACTCGTCGATCAGAGAGCGATCGATATCAGTGGTAGTACCGATAGAGATACTTGCAAGGACAACCAAGGCAATGATCATGACACCCTGGATAGTATCGGTGAAGAAAGAGATACGGAAACCACCCATCGCTTAGAGGATGTTAGAACCATGTCCAAAGAAGTAAAAGTCGGAGATATTTAGTAGCACTTACAGGTGTAGATAGTAGTAACAACGCATTCGACAATGATGGCAGTGAGGCCGTTCAGGCCGGTCAGAGTGTTGATGACCTGACCAATGGCAGACAGCTCAGAGACCATGTACAGGAAAAGCGTGAAGAGTGTCATGAAACTGAGGTACAGCGAGGCTACGATACCGAAGCGCTCACGAGTCCACTCAGTCAAAACGAAACCGTCGGGGCATCTCTTGCGAATCAAGCTACCGAAGTAGGCAAAGACAATCATGGGGGCACCACAAGAAAGCGAGTAGATGATCATACCCTGGACACCGGTGATAGTGGCCATTTCAGGGTACGAGAAGAAGATACCAGAACCAAGACCTATTTCTGTTAGCATAGCCATCCCGGCAGAGCGGATGAGCAAGACGATAGAATGGAAACGGGGAGGAGAAAGATCAAGGATAGAGATGGGAAATAGAGGGTAGATCGAAGCGGCAGCACGTTTCCCACGCAAGAATTATCTTGATCGAGTATTACGGTACAGTCTCAGCATCAGATAGGTCGAGAGCCTAGCCCATCTCCAAGAAAATCCCGTACTAAACGAGAGATATCTGGGTGGATGGGCTAGGTAGACTTCAAATCAGCGCCCGTAGTGAGCCGCGCCTTTCCTCTACACACATCAGCAGAGACATTTTTCAGCCCCGATAATGGGACAGAGGAAAGACTTGTCAGTGGGAGACGAACCTATAGGTCTATATAGCATCAGTAGTCATGGAGTCTCGAGCCAAGTCAGGTTTGTTGTCACGAGCCCGCTGAATCTATATTCCAAGATTAAACGGACGATGGAGATAAACAACGTTGGCTGAGATTATACGTAGAAGGGAAACCTAGCCTAGCCGTGAGAGCCTGTATTCCAAGGCTCGGCTTAACGATGCAAAGAAACAAAGAGCCGTTTTTCAGGTCCCAGAATGTCTATCGAACTGCCTCCCTCAACACAGTGAAGTGGTAAGGGGCGAGGACGTCGACAATGATACCAAGATAAAGCATGGATCTCGAACGTCATCACGCTAAAGAGAGAAGAACAACTATTGCTGCCGCTTGTAATCCTCCAACAAAGGGAAGGACATGCTAAACAAAGATGCGCAAGCTCAAAATATCCGACTACGGGGTGTCGCTGAAGAGAGGCTCCTTGACTCAGTAAAGAGGAAGAGAATCGCTATACAAGACCCTTATATGGCAGATGTCTCACCGCCAATGCGTAGCCAGAGTCTTCCGAGCTGTTGCAGACCACCACTCACCAGAGGCCATGAAATTCAGAGCCAGTGGCAGAGCTGTAGCGCGGCAGAAGAGAGATTGTTAGTCGAGGCGTTCCTTTGTACTCGCCAATATCGCAAGATAGAAAAAAATAGAAGACAAAGAACGCAGTGAACTGCCAACAAATCAAAGGACGCCGCAGGAAACTGGGATGCTAACCCGACTGAGTTCTGTTACTCGAGTAGAATGTGCCGGTCAGCTTGTGACGGTACGTCCACGAGATCGTGACACCCATAACCCTAAGAGATAGTTAGAACAAAGTCCAGTGATATCTCTCGCAGACGGACAACTGGAGATAAAGCATATCAGACGTGATGATACATACAGAAAGGCCATGAGCGTGGTGTAGATTATAGCGTTGGACGCCTGTTGAGATGGCTGGTTGCTCATCGTTGCGTCGTTCGAAACACTTGAAGATTAAAAGAAACTCGAATAGAAAAAAGAAGAATCTCAAATTTTTGGCTGCACTACCTCAAGATAGTAACTACGACAACAAGCTTGAATCGAAAAAAAAGAAAAACAAATCCGTGAGGTAGAAAAAAGAGAAAAAGTAAGATAAGATACAAATAGGGCCGAAGCTGGTTTTATAGTACGTTAAATTCCCTACCGTTTCCAAAGAAAAAGAGTCGAGATATCGCGCCTGTTTTTTCAACTAATAACTGCTACTAAGCTCGGTCCTTCGAGACTAAAAAAAAACATCAGTTTTTCTTACTTCATCTTTCCATGTTCAAGTGGATCTTGAACATGGGGAGGATGGCCTTGTTGCTTTGCATGGACTAGGCCATTTCACTAGTGCGATAAAACGTCGTGAAGAAATACTATGAAAAACAATATCCGGTTGATTTTGACAGCCCGCTTAGCTGCGTGTATTAGCGGCTTGTCAAATCTTCCAGATTACTCTATTTGCTTCACTATCACTAGCCGTGGTCATCGTCCCTAGATGCCTGAGAATTAAGTGATACAGCTCGTTGCGTGATACTGAGTCTCTGATTTCATCAATCCAACCTCTGTGTTCATGTACATACATACAATACATACATATACAACAATATACCATAATATAGAAGATATCCCCCGTATCGTGTAGTAACTGTGACACTCTTTGAACAGTGGCTGCCACACCTTGATATCGCCCGGCCAATAGGCTCAGAAATACAAATTACAATAAATTGCAAAGGGCTTATCAAAACAAAACAGAAACATGTGCGGGATGGCCGATCATGTTTTTGATGCGTGGAAACCAAGATTCATGGTATCTGCGTTTATATATGCTTCTACAAGGAGTAGATGTCAAGCAATGCACTGACAGACTGCACGTAGCATCCGTCAATGATGTCTGTGCATTCTGGGCCCATCATTAAAGAACAACACCATTAGTCATGTACATGCTATGTATATGCACTATCATTACATTACAATATATTAGACATAACACAGGGGAGTATAAGCAACTCGGAGACGAAATAATTAATAATAAACTTCTATGTACTTCAACTATCAGCGTATTGTCGCAAAGACGTCCACGCAAGAATATCAAGATGAGCTCCCGTTGGGGCTGAATGGAGAGCTGTGTGCATCTCCCAAAAAGTATCAAGATGAGCTCTCGACGAGACTGATTTATAGCAATGTGCTGCTCCCAAGAATGTCAATCCAGCTTCCAGATGACGTGATATCAAGATGAGCTCTCGGCAAGACTGATTTATAGCAACGTGCTGCTCCCAAGAATGTCAATCCAGCTTCCAGATGACGTGATATCAAGATGAGCTCTCGACGAGACTAACTTTTAGCCATGTGCTGCTCCCGAGAATGCAAATCCAGCTTCCAGATGACGTATGAGTAGGTGGCTTTACAATAAAGCCACCACAAAACTGAATTCGCTGATCCATATTCTAGTTTTCCGTTTGATCTCCAGGGTCTCTCCTCGACCGAAATTCACCTTCATGGTAAATTTCGTTTGTTTTGCTGTCGTCAAGATACCACATGATTGTAATGGAGACGGAGCCATACTCCATCCCCCTCGCACTACACTAGCACCGCGTAACTGAGCGTCAAGTCTTTGCTTCACTAGCTTTGGCTCTTCCCTCAACTTCATCGCTCACATGCTTTGACCTCTGGCCTTCACCTGACTCTACAATACCGCTAGTTGCATGATTGGTCGGATCGATAGGCTCATTCACGGGAGTGAATGGGTCATCGTGCCGCCATACAATACGATCGGATTGCTTGCTACTACCTATTCTACCGTCAGATGCTACAAACACGAGGCTTGGTATGGGTCCTCCAAGCCGTCTATGCATGGCAACTGTCTCTCGTGATTTGAGAGATAGGTAGATGTCAGTAGGAAGACCTGCTCTCCATATGTTCGACGGGTTTGATAGAGTTAGGTGTGTCGGGCTCAAAGCGTCAAGGTTCAGGCCTCTTATTTGCCTATAGTTGACACCGAGACGACGCCTTGGATCGGCATTTAGATCAGCTATAGCGAAAAGGCGCAAGTAAGTTAGAATTTAGATGTACAGGAGTATGTGAATGTTGGGTGATGACTAACGAGAATGAGAAAAACAGAAAGAAGGTCTTTCCGCAGAATGGGGTTTAGTGAATAGCATTGGGAATATGATGCCAGTCAAGGTGGTTCCTATGATTAATCAAACGATTAGTAACTCAGATATGCACATGAAAACATTAGATGTAATATAGTTTGAATGAGATAGGAGATACTTACGAGATATACGGTCGTGGTAGTCGGTAGCAGGAAACAAGAACAACGGTGATGTTTTCGATGGACACTCTCAAATTTGAAAAGATGTCGAAAACAAAACAGAGACCGAGGGATATAACGGCGAGGTATCAACAATGCCCTGCCAAATTTGGCAAGAACTTGAAATGATAGATCGACATTACCTGGAGATAAACAAAGAAAAAAATAGAAGTTACGCTCAATGTGTAACTCTAGGAAAAGCAACGGCAAGAACCCCCATTGTGAAAGTTCATCATTGATGAAAACTGCAATGTGAGGTTCATGATGGGATGGCGAAAATAGTTGAGATACGATGTTGAGGTAAGTTTACCTCGTATCAGCAACAAGCCAGGTAGGGGAGGATCAAAAAATAAAGAGAGTGTTGTAAAGACCATACAAGCACACTCCCAAGGTAAATGTACCTTGTGTCAAAAAGTCAAAGAGATAGTCAATGGACTGACTGAAGTAGAGACAAATCCAACTAAAAAGAGTAGAACGATTAGTTATAGATCAGATTGTAAAGATGGAAGGTAGCCTAACGAGTAAAGGTTGACTATTGCCTGTAAAGTATTATCAGGCAAAGGAATAAGACGACATTTGGCCTTGAGAGTTTCTCAAGGCATCCTATTGATGAATAAATGACAATTTTTTGTCAAAGAGAGGCGATGTTGAAAAAAAAATATGTAGGAGAGAAAGAAATAAGAAAAAAAAGGGAGACAGAAACTCATTATAAAGACAATAATTTTTTTTTTCTTTTCTTTGTGTGTGCTCCAAGCCCTAATTCTGAATATAGAAAGAACTCTGAGGCTGAGGCACATGACATACTGTTTAAACAGCCCAGTGGTGCGTTATTTCATCTTCAAAACTGTAAAAATGAGGCTATCTTGACAAAAATGGTAGTTGCCATGATGAATATGGTAGGCAGTGGCTTACACAAATATAGGTATTATTGATAACCCTATCTAACCCTTACCAAAGTACGATAATTAAGAAATATATTATGGTATACTAACAATAGGACGTGAACGAAGTCAAAGTGTGGTAACAAAGTACTTTGGGTAATAATTATTATGCTATCGAGATAGGATTAACAATGATAGATCTATGATTTATATTGAGTAGAGATATCGAACCCATTGTGTATGTTGAGCGATTTACCCCGACTTCACCCGGCCAAGTTCTGAGGTCATCGTAACTCAAAAGCTCCAAGAATGCGCTTTGGCGAAACTTGAAGCCGATTGAATGATCCAAAAAACGCATGCGAGTATTTCTGCGCAAGTATCCTATGCATTAGATTGCTAGCTGTTTGATGGTTTATTACCAAGTCATAGTTCATCTATCCTCTTAACGCATTGATAAGCGTTGTAGTCTTCTGCCATAATGAGGGCCACCTCGGCCGCCCTTGCGAAGGGCTTTTGGGGCCGCACGATGGAGCATATCCAGCGTCAGGTCCAGATTGGTGAGTTGGCTGTACACTAAAGCGGGTTACCCCCCGATAGAAATGACTACTGACACCGTCTTTCCGTACGTTGTTTTAGTCACCAAGATGGAAAATATTCGTGGTCCCAGCGGCCCATATGTACTACAGCAATTTGAAGGGCCCGAAGACGTCGAAAGCATGAAGATGATGTGCGATCAAGAATTCGGCGGTTTCTCGACATCACAATCCGAATACGTTGAAACTGGTTCAAATAAAGGATATATGCGTTGGCACGGCGACATCTCCGACAAACTACCCAAGGATCGCTTCAAGGTGAAGCGTAGCGGCTTTGCTGCATTCCGCACAGCAGACCAGAAACTCTCTGCCTTCGGCTATGGTAGATGGGACGTCGATCCATGGAACTACCTTGCACTGCGCGTCAAATCTGACAATCGGGCGTACTACGTCAATGTGATGGCCGAGTCTATCGTGCCCCAGGACGTCTTCCAACATCGCTTATTCGCAAAGCGGCCGGGCGAATGGGAGACGGTGTTGATCGCCTGGAAAGATTTCATGCGTACAAATCATGGAATGGTTATTGAACCCCAAGTTCTGTTGATTAAGCAGAAGGTCTTGACGGTGGGAATCAGCTTGATAGACCGTAAGCCAGGTCCCTTCGAGCTCTGCGTCGAGAAGATATGGGCGACAAATAACATAGAGGATCACACGACAAGCGAAAAGAAGGCACTTGGCACTAATGGCCTGAAGAATCGACACGGAGAAAGTGTTACTTGGAGGATGGATTAAGATACTATGTAGAGAATTATCATAGAAATAGTAGTGATATCACAACAGAAGTTACGGCTGGAAATAAAAGAGGCCATTTGTACATTAGGCTCCATCACATGGAAATTTATATAAGAATAGGAAGAGGTTTTAAGGCTCTCAGTTATTTTGATTTAAACCACAATAATTTCTATGACGGACGTGGCAATGATTTTGTGTATGAAATGCCGTAGACAAAAAAACAAGAAGCGCCGCTCTTGAAGGCGTATATAATTCATCATGACCGGCTAAAACTGCCGATAAAAACAAACCACCGATTATTTTACAGAGATGATAAAGTGACCTGCTAGAAGAGAAATATACCACAGCAGATGATGACGCTAAAAGACAAAGAAGAGGGAGAGGCCGTGATCTAGGTGATATCTATATGTCGAGATAGGAAGAGAGTATATGTGAAGAAAAAGGTAGAAAAAAAGTAGCGCTATCTAGATGGCTGGATCAGTGAAGCCATGGCCTGGATGTCACCTCGAATGGAATGACCATGTCCATCATTCGTTTCATATGGTAGTGTTTGGCCTTAACCATTGAGATGGCCAACTCATTGGCTGGACACCGGATACCGATCTCCTTGGCACGGCGTACGAAATAGCCATTGATAAAGTCGATGTCTGTAGGAAGGCCTCTCCGCACTTGGATGACCATCTTGCTAGTGGCTCCTCTACGATTACGCAGTTTGCCGAAACACTCCTTACGTAGCCCTTCTCCATTTACGAGAACACGGATGACGGGAGAGTGATGAAGCTCAGGCAAGTTGGCGATGACAACTTCAAGTTCGTTAACGAGATTGTTCACCATGCGGGAACCCCAGTTGTTCTGTGATAGCTGATTGTAGCTGCAATCGAGGGCGACGCAGACTGGATCGATGACGGCGGAGAAAACCAGACTGCTTAGCTTCGAAGCAAGCCATTTATCGTAAAACGGCGTGATGGCGTTGAATTCGGGCGTGGCCTTGAAGGCATCTATCATGGTGTTCTCCACAAGCCGTGGGTCATCAATGATGCCGAGAGGAGGGACGGTCGTAGTTAAGCGGGTACGTAGTCTCTTGAGTCGATCCGGGTCGCTCCGATCCCACATTAGGCGAGAATCGACCTGGCCAAGGATATAAGAAGGCTGTCGTTCTGGGTCTGTGAAAATATGTTCGTTGAGCTTTTCAGCAAACCCTAGACCGTTGTCGATCAGGCACACGGATGTTTCCTTGGTTATACGCTCGGCTAAAGGCTTGAGATTCTGAAAACTTTCCATAGCTAAGCCTGTGACGAGTAGGTTCTTGATAAGTTTGTTGTCGTCCTCGGCCGCGCATTCTATTTTTGGAGGGTATTTGACTTTACGGGGGTTGACCTCAGTAAACAGCGGCGTTGTTTTGATTTCTCGGATGTTGTCATACTGATGCTGAAGATTCTTGGCTACGAATACCGATATCTGAGTAGCCCCGAGGACATGAAGATCTCCTGTTCCTAAGCGGGCCGTCCGTGGCCCAGTGTCCGAAGCCATGACCGGAGGGATAGCTCTGGGGACCGTTGGTTTCTCGGCCGTATCCAAAGAGTCATTGGGTCGAGCAGCACCATCTGTATCTTGTGACTGGGTGTCGGCGGTAACCGACTCGGTATTTGCAGAAGTTGGCGTTCGTTGTGCCAGGCCGGATGAGAAGTCCCGTGCGGAACTTGGAAATACATGGTTGTAAACAAAAGGAACAACAGCACGACTAGTCCTCGGAGATTGAGACTTTGCTGACCCTAATTGAGCCGTGAGATTGTTGCCCCGAGTCGCCGGACCGCTGGTCGCGTAGCTTCGAGTGACCGCCCGGCCAACAGCGGTGCTACCGTGATTGCATCGTGGGTGGATCTGAGGTATCCGAGCCGTAGCCCGCGGGGGGAGTAGAGCGGCCAGAGTGGCGGATTGTAGGGGCCGGAAGCAGAAATGGGTGCAGGTCTTTGTGTAGAGTGAGCAGACTCGATGCAGCAGTCAAGAGATCAAGAGAGAGAGAGGATATATGTGCCCTTGGTTGTTTTTTGGCAATAGGCGAGTGCTGATGCAACCACATGTAAAAATATGCTAGGCTAACTAAGAAAAGAAGCCGAATAAAGGCGGCCAGCAGCAGAGTTTCTTCGTTTTTTCTTGGAGACGCTCCCCTAGAACAAGCCAATGCAAGGAGCTCAGTTAGCAAATTGTCAGCATAGCAGCCGAATTATTGGTAGCGGGCGGGAAGTCGAGGGAAGAAGAGGCGTTAGAAGACGCCAGAGTATCGAGCACTAGATAATATGGGCAAGTAACCTCTTTAAGCAAAAATAAACTTTTTCTCTGCGTATTTTTTTATCGGCTATGAAGCCGGCCTTTGTCAAAACCACAGCTCTCAGAATGCCCCACCTATGACATATTTTGAACCAATTGGCCAATGCACATAACGCGGCATGGACCCCGGATATCTGCATATCGATAGCCAGTTAAGGCTGTAACTTTTTTTTTGCGAACGACAAGAGCGCAACTTGCATGGCATATTCAAGCTATATCAACACGACAAAAATCCAGAGCGCATTCTCTTCAAAACCTTACATTCGACTGTATCGCCACTGCCCAATATGGCGGTCCGCGACATTACGAAAGATCTCGATAAGCTCGATAGACAGCTTGATAAACTCGATGAGGCGCTGAAGCCTCTGCTCAAGACGCTGAACAATAGCGCTTCTAGCATGCCGCTCCTAGATCGCGCGAAACTCTTCACCTTAGCCAACTATGCGCTCGAGACGCTGATTTTCTGTACGTTGCAAACTGACACGACTAGGCATTCATTCTTTAGAGCCTTGATGGAACTATATACTAATACCACCTTGTAGCTGCACTACGGATTGACGGCGCCGATGCGATGAACCACCCCATCTTCCAAACCGAACTCAAGAGAGTAAAGCAGTACTTTGCCAAGATCGAAGCCGTGGAAACCCCACCACAGAAAGAAGCGCCTACCACTAGAGTAAACACAGAAGCAGCCACCAGAATTATAAAGCATGGCTTGGTATGTCCACTTCAAACCCCGGATATCTTGCTCTGTATATACTATAGCCACTAACAGTTCCATTAGTCCGACGATCCTGTGATCAAGGCCAAGCTAGCCGAGCAGCTTGCCAAGGAGAAGGCAAAAGCATTCATGAAGTCTCTCGGAAGTGCTAAGAGACCAGCTGATAACGCAGAAGAAAGCGAGGGCAATGCCAGTGCCTCTAGCAATGCCAATAGCGCGCCGAAGAAGCGGAAAAGCATGAGAACCCAGTCCCTCAGCACTCGTACCAAGAGAGCATAGTGTTGATAGATGTTTCGACACGATGCGTTCTGGCTTGTTATTTCGCTTTTTGGGACTATCTCTTTGGTTTATCTTGTTTTTTTAATGTCTGTGGATGTCCTAGTATTGGTAGGTCTCTGGTAGATAACCGGGCATTTTTTCTCGTGTAGTGGCGTTCACTAGTCCATATTCGCATCTTCATGATCATGGTTTTAGAAGGTTTTTTTTTCTTCGTATGGCCCTTAATAGAGCCTTTTGTCTTTGTTGGATACCCCCAAGAGTATAATACAATTGTATACATATATGTTCCTGTATGTACATATAATTAGTGTTTGCAGCAGGAGTGCTCCGAACGTCAATATTCATCCCGTTAAATACGAATACCGCATATGTGCAAGGCCCGACATTCTTGGTACTTCGTCTGCTTTTACTATAGAAATACAGCTTTCAGGGCTCTCATTCCAGCCAATCAGAAGTCGGCAAAAAAAAGATTCCCAGGTCCACACCACTGTAACTGCACCCTAAAATGCATGCTGTAGGCAGTAAAGAGACGCAGCAAAATAAGGCCAAAGGCCCCTGCAAGGGCCGTCCAATTGACGACTAAAGCCTTCTGCACGTTTCCATTTTCTTTCTAATTCTACTTAGCACTGCTAGTTGTATAGCCGAGCGATCCTCTACAAAGAAATCACAAGCTTGAACTTTTTTTTCTCACCTCGATTCTTCATCATTTTTCTTCTCCTCCACCTTTTTCATATCAACGCATAACCAACTTCTCGGAAACACTTCTTTTCGATCTTTGCATATCCCTCAAAACCCTTATCTTTTCTTCCTCTTCAAAGCCCACATCATATTCATCATGGCTCGTCAGCGCTCTGCCGGTCGTGCTCGTCCTTCCATCTCCAAGCCTGCTGCCGCTCCGATGAGCCAGCAGAGCCGACCCGCGACTACTTATGCTCACACCGGTGCCACTCCTCCTGTAGCTCAACAGACTTCCTCTGCCGGTCCCGGTCTCTTCGGCCAGATGGCCAGCACAGCCGCGTATGTCGCTCCCTCCATATATCTCTTCTCGAACTCAGTCACACATCCAACGTCTTCGTACAACATCAACATGGCTTGACGATACCAAGACCTCCCACGAATACACGCACTTACTAACATATAACCTATTCCCCTTCTAGTGGTGTCGCCATCGGTTCCTCTATCGGCCACGCTATCGGCGGCATGTTCTCCGGCGGCTCGGCTCCCGCTGAGACTCAGACCAACGCCGCTCCTATTCCTCAGCAGCAGTCTTACAACAACCAGCAGGCTGGCAACTGCGGCCCCGCTGTCCAGCAGTTCACCAAGTGCATGGACGAGCAGAACGGCAACATGCAGGTCTGCAACTGGTACCTCGAGCAGCTAAAGGCTTGCCAGGCTGCTGCTGCTCCTTACTAAAAGTATATTTTATTGAGCGCTGAGAAGGTGATGGATGAGTAAATGCTCATTCCATCTATCATGTTGACACATGAAGGGCGAGCTATTTGCGTACAATTAAATAGCTCGTCTCTCCATTTCGATCTATATCTTCCATTCAGAAATCTTTATATCCTTCGGTTCTTGTGTCTCTCTACTCCTACACTTCCTCAACTTCACTCTTACCAGACAACAAATCAATCTATATACCTTTGTTCTCCAGCCAGAAGTCTTGAAATTCTTTATCCTCTTTAACATCACAGTCATATTGTCTCGTGTTTTTTTATTGCTTTTCATTTTATTTTCCTTTCATATTTTGTTAAGTGTACATTGACGTATGATTCTTGTGTACTATTTTGCATATCTCTCTCCTAAACCTATTTCTCTTCCCTCTATTCATCTCAACCTTGATGTACAAGGAAGGGGCCTGTATTACTATATCCACAAACAACGAATTTCTAAGATTAAAAAAAAACATATATATATAAAACGAGTACCACTTGAAGTATGAATTCCTGAACTGAAATAGGTAGCATGGAAAAATAAGAAAAAGAAAAGAAAACTTTCGCTATTGCTCTTCTAGTATGTGCCACTAGATTATTAAGGTATGGAGAAGGAATAAATAAAGAAGGATATGACGTCGTCAACACAATGGTATGTATGACCTATGAAATAGCAATCAAAACAAGGACATGTTGCTTTTTCATGTCGGGTATGCTCACTTGGTTGTGTAAAAGTTGCCGATGGAATAATAGGCAAAAACAAAATATGAATGATGGAATCATCGAAGCACAGGTCGATCATTAAGAAAGCAGAGATAGTTGGTGGAAGAACTATTTCTCATCATCATCGCGTCGGGGCTCGAAATTCGTCTATGATGTCATGTTAGAACATATATATGAACAGGGATATACATATGTGATCAAAAGCTTGTTATATATAACATGGCTGATGACTTACCGAGTTTCCGTTGTAGAGTTGGTGTTCATTTCTGTCATCGTCTGCTGGGCGCTCAAAACTACGAATCCGCGATGATGAAGCCTGTGACCTTCTTCTACGCAGCTCTTCGAGGTCCGGCAGGCTAGGATCCCGAGTTGTGGCCGTGGATGAAGATGTAATCGTGGTAGCTTCGGAGGCCGTGGTATTTTGTTGTCCATGGGCACCAATACTGCCCATGCCGAGGAAAGTGTAGATCAAGGACATTATCCATGTAAATAACGCAACAATGTAAGCCAAGGGACCCCCGCGGGTTGGCGAATAGGCCGTCGCAGCACCTTCTTGGATCGACAATACTAGAGTTGCCGAAGGCGCCAGTCCAATCTCGGCGAGAGATTTGGTTTCCTCGACAGCGTCGATAATGCGGTTCGGATATGGTAGCATTATGACTCTGAATGTATATGCGACATCAGATAGTCCACGTTCTTTGCGCTGCTCAGATATCCATTTACGCACGTCGGTATTCAACGTGCTCTTGCTAGCGAACCGTTGGCGTAGGTTACTTCCATCTTCCAGGCGGACCTGCAGGGACGTCATAGTGCTATTGTCGGACCGCTTGATAGAGCTACTTGGGGCATTTGATAGAGAAGTAGCAACACTGCCGATTGTATTCCGGGCTAGAGCGCGCTCTTCCCGTTGGCGGGCTCGGGCAGCCTTGTCGTCGGCAATTTTCTGGCGAATGCGATTCTTCTCCGCAGCTTCGGCGGCACGCTGTTTCTTAACACTCTGGGCATGGGCAGATTGGCCGGGCGTCGAAGAGGCGGGGTTGGCTCGTCGAGCAGCAGCAGCTTGTTGGGAATTGCGCTCGTCTTCGATACGTTGGGCACTCAGACGGGCAGCGCGCTCGGCAAATAAATCTTGCGTGGTATTTCTAGACGAGGTGGTGGTGCCAGCATTCGATGGTGATTCGTTGTTGGTTCCAGTGTGGGGTGGTGTTGACTGTGCTGCTGCTTCTTCGGTACTAGCAGCTTCTATGGCTGGTGTTGGTTCTGGTTCTGGTACAACTGTTGTTGGTACTGTCACTGTTGACGTAGTCTGGGTGGTTGGTGCTGTTGCCGAGTATGGCGGCGGGGATGGGCCTCGAGAATTGCTTGCACGGATTACCGGCGAAGAGGCCGCCGATAAAGCAGCAGCAATGATGCTGGCAGCCGATTGTTCGGAAGTTGGCGATGGTGTGGCAGGCTCGGGTGACGGCTTCCGCTTCCGACCAAACGAGTTGAGGGTGCGCTGCATAAAGACTTCTTTGGTAGCACCGGCGCTGATATATTCTTTGAGCTCGCCATTTTTAAGTATCACGAGCGTGGGCGTCTTGGGTAGCGGGAAAATGGCAGCGAGGTAGCCGGCCTCTTCGGATCCAGCAGCCAGGCGAAGGGCAATGGCCTCGGTGCGAATGATATCGGATATCTGAAAAGGATAGTTAGCATCCGGTGGCAGATTCGCATTGTTGTGTGTGCAGCATGAGGCAATATAGCAACAGCAAGAGCTAATTTTGAGTGGGTTGCGAAGTTTTACATACCTCTGCATCAACAAGGAAATCGGCTTCCCAAGTCTTGCTCTCTTCCTGGTCGTCTTTTGAAGCGGTTAGCAACTATCAGAACCGAGAGAATATATGCCGCAAGTAGATAGCTTGTATAGCTATGGCTTACCTGTGACAAAGCAGACGACGGTCTTGTTGCGTTGGACGGCCGAGGCAATGCCCTCTTGCAGCGATCCTTGATAGAACATGATGCGCCGAAGCCGATGGGCGGGATGCTGAGATGAAATCGAGGGTTCGCTGTTGAGCTACAAGTTGCTGTGACGTTGGGCGGGCGGTCTAGAACTATAGGAAAGGCGGTCGGATAATGTGTAGCAGCGTTGTTTACTGCTTTGATATTCCAAGGCAACAAGGCAGAAATAATTCGATGGTGAGAAAGAGAGCGCAAAATCAGTATCGCGAAGACGGCTGCTTGTGTTCAAACCGGATAGTGTGCTGTTTTTGCGGTGGCTTTTTATTTTTATTTTTTTATTCTGCTGTTATTTTTGTCTGCAATCAATCGATCATGTTTCAACCAAACCCCAAAGTTCACTTGGCTAGCCTACCTGGTTTGGTTTAGTTGTAACGACAGGCCTGATGGAATAGTTTTGTTTCAATTTAGGCGCTGACTTGGAGAAACAATCCCACTAAAAGCACTAAAACGCAACTGTGGCTGTGGCTGAAAAGCAAAAAGCGGTGGGAACACGTGGTGAGAGGCCGAAAGATAGTTCAGCCGACACTATAACAGCAGGCTTTATTATAGTTGAATATTACAACTATTAGTATAGTGGCCAGTTCAGCTGTAACTCTGGATCCAGGAACAAAATATACGTGCGCTGTGAACCAAGGGATAAAAAAAGACAGAAAACACTTTGTTTTCGAAGATGCTCGTTGATACTATGTAAGATATCAAGAAAAGCAGAAGAAGCCTTGAAAAATGTGGCAAGATAAAAGAGAAGCCTGGTCGTAGTTGATGCTTTGGTCACCTGAGACATCTTAAGCCTATCGGAAGGGGAAAGAGATTGCGATTTTGTCCCCAACAAAGAACAAAGACAGCAAAAATCGACTCTGTCTGTTGCAAGGCAGCGAAAGCAAAGACTCCAACTTGTTGTTATGTGCAAAATTAGAGGTTGGGTAATATTTGTTCACGTCCCAACCTACATGTGCAACATATGTAGTTAAAGATGCTGTCAATATTAATGATTTGGCTATCTACAGATACATATACACAATAGATCCACCTGTTGTCGCTTCATGTACAGTATATACAACGACAAAGAAGATGGCCTAATTGTCTACAAATAGATAAAATTCCCCAAGTTACACTACAGCTGCAGCGATCATGCCGGTATAAGCCGCTCTACATATTACATATGTATGCCTTAGGCTAGCTTGCCGTTGAATAAATATGTGCCTCCAATGGATGCTATATTGTTATACTGGAATATAATAGTGTACGTCGATACTTGTTGGCAAGTGCTTAGGCTTCCTTAGCTCAACAGAACCATTAGCGCCACAGCATCATCAGCCACCTAGTGTACAGATGTATAGATATACCCTAACCCTAGTATATGCTCGTATTCATCGTTACAGCAAATGATGGCCTCTTTGTACACATTAAACTATTTGTTCCCTACAGCGAAGAAACCCAATTATTATCCAACACCAATAAAACAACCGATCAGCATAGAAGCCAATGTATTATCAAAACCTCACAATACGAGCCAATCACCAGCATGTCATATGAATGCTTCTCGTGCATATGCTGTAAGTTGCCTAATTTGGAGACCTAGGTTAAGAAGCTCCCGCTTGACATGGTCAAATAAATAAATAGCTTTATATATGTATATGTGTAGGAGGCTATAGCAGCATCTTAGTCCTAATTAAGTTAATAGCTCCAAGCCATTGTTTTCCAATCAAGTGTTATCATTCTATTAAGAAAGCTCAACATCAAGATAAGCCATACAAACTCCGTGATTGATGCCGCGATTATGCACAATAACTCTGAGATCACATCATCTCACGCAACCACAACTCAAAAACTCAAAAAGCCACTACAACTGTATACCTCTGTGAAAGTACCAGCCGGCAATTCCCAAATGCTGTTCATCGCACTTTTCCGACTGTCCATTGCCATATGCGTGGGAGACTATCTTAATGCTGATATACGGTGATGTCGCCTGGAACTACACGAAGTCTCTTATTGTTCCTCTACTTGGTACATACATATATCTGCTGAGTGAATACACTGTCATATACGCCGACTCACTTGTCCGAGCTCAGCTACATTACAGCTGTGGTCACACGGAAGAAAGTATAGTGATTCGATAGTCACTTACAAATAGAGAGCTTATCAATCAACACAAACTACCATGACATACTACCCCACAGTTGATCTTGCTTTAATACTGCGGGTGGATTGACGCCATTCCATGGTTCGACAGCGTGATACGACCAACTACAACCACTAGTCGATCTGATTGTTGCTAGTCTGACCGTCAACAATGCAGCCCACGGCCCATTAGTATCTGGCCCGGTATGGTGCTTCTCTTCATACATCCTGCGGCCGCTTGTTGCTGCACTGGTCATGTTAGGAAGGGCATCATCGGTACCGATAGCAAGTTCTAAGCGTCATCATGTGGTGAAATTTCGTGATGAAAGCCGCATATCTCGGCACCTGGCCGGCGTTGCAGTAAAGCGAGGTTGCTACATACGTATATATATATATAAGTAGCTGCTTCTCCCCGTGTTTCGATAATTATCTTTGGGAACGTTTGATCTTTTCTTTATTGGACATCTATAAACACACAAAGCTCTGACCGTTTATACTACCTTATCGTACTTCATTCACAATCATGGCTCCTTCAGCAACCGAGACTACGACGGTCACCATCCAGCCGCTAACCAAGCTCTACAATGATGTCTACAAAGAGCTGGCCCCTGTGTCAGTCGCACCTACTGAGCTCACCGGAACTAAGGACGGGAAGTTCGAAGCTGCCTCCGTAAGTTCAGCCGTCAACCAAGAAGAAGTGAAAGCTAGTGCAGGATCCCTAACATTGGTTGTTGTTTTTAGTTCCCCGCATATCTTCCTACCTGGAACTCTAAGCAAATCTACGCCCCTTTGACCCCTTTCCAGCATTACGACCATGGCAAAGACGCCGACCCTACATACCCTGAGCTGCTCGGCGAGGGTGTCGTCGTCAACAACCTAACTCCTTTTACTGGCTCTGAGGTCCGTGGCATACAACTAAGCAAGCTGTCCAACGCCGGCCGTGACCAGCTGGCCCGCTATGTAGCTGAGCGCAAGGTGGTAGCCTTCCGCGACCAAGACTTTGCCAGTCTCCCAATCCAAGAAGCGCTAGACTTCGGCGCTTACTTCGGCCGCCACCACATCCATCCCACCAGCGGCTCGCCCGAAGACCACCCAGAGGTCCATTTGGTGCACCGGTCCGCCGGCGACAACACCGCCGACGCCTACTTTGCCAACCGCCTCAGCTCCGTAGCTTGGCATAGCGATGTGTCATACGAGCTGCAGCCGCCCGGAACTACCTTCTTGTATGTTCTAGACTTGCCAGAGACGGGTGGTGATACTATCTTCACCAATGCTGCCGAGGCGTACAACAGACTGAGTGAGGGCTTCAAGCAGAGACTGCATGGCCTGAAGGCGGTGCACTCGGGTATCGAGCAGGTGAATGCGTCGCTGCGCAAGGGAAGTATCAAGCGCCGCGAGCCTGTGGCTAGCGTACACCCAATCGTCCGTACCCACCCTGTTACAGGCGAGAAGTCACTTTACGTAAACCCACAGTGTAAGTCAGCCCTTCTCTAAACACATAATTCTTGTTCCCCATTCATATATAGACCATGTAACTAACCCAGCAAACGCATAGTCACCCGCGACATCGTCGGCTACAAGAAGGAGGAATCTGACGCCATTCTCAAGTTCCTCTGCGACCACCTAGCTTGGGGCGCCGACTTCCAGGTTCGTGTTAAGTGGGAGCCCGGCACTGTAGTCGTCTGGGATAACAGAGTCACACAGCACTCGGCACTTGTAGACTGGCAATCTGGCGAGAGACGGCATCTGGCGCGGATCACGCCACAGGCTGAAGCGCCGTACGAGACGCCGTACGAGGGTTAAAGACGGGCCTTGGCCTAAGGCGAGCGTATAATTCCAGAAAAGGCATTGTAGAGGTTCTAGCCCCAAAATCTGTAAAGTCAATATAATGATTAGAAGCGTAAAAGGTGACGTGACTAGGCTAGGCTCAAAAAAGTGATGCAATGATCCCTGCAAGTGTTGTAAGTCAGGACAGTCGTTCTATCTTTCTTAGACTGAATGATCTTTTGCCTCCCTGTGCTTTTGCTCGACCTTTTGGCTGACCTTTTGGCTTATCAGTGAACCAAGAATTATGATCTTTGATATAGCTACGTTGAAACGCCGGCTACGAGCTCTGCCTATACCAGACCGAGTCATGATCGAGCTTGTACCTCTTCAGACGGTTGTGCCTGTTGTTACTGTCTGGTCCGGAAAAATCCCGACAAGTCATCTATACGAGATCGATCCGCAAGAAACCTAGACCGAGAGCGGGTTATCCTACCTTTTGGCCCAAGGGAGCGTTGTATCCAGCGAGAGTCCATCTATTTGTGTTATTCTTATAGGTCGTAATCATACTAGTCTAAAGAATGGGATGGGATGGACACAAGAAGCACAGGCAATATTGTGTTTTTGGGGGGGTATCCCCGACTCAGCGCAATGGGAATGGAATATTGCACCATAGTGTGGTGATCGATCAACTTGGTGTTGGGATAATACTGGAAGCTTCTGCCGTTTTCTAGCACAGCCAACAGCCTTTTAAACAGATACTAGACGTAAAGCCAGCTTAATGAAAAGAAGGCCTGGCCGGCTATTCTTGGCGTGGGAGATCGGCCGCCGAATACAACCTATACTATGATAGGCACTAGATCAACGAGGCGAATCTTCCGCTGTCGGGTATGGTGTTGTTTTTGCCGAGTCTTGGGTGATCGATTCGTCGCGGGATGTTCGATCGGTCTGTGCCCGCTCATGGCAATAGTGGCCTAAGAAACCAAGGCTGTCCCGGTCTACTACGACCCTCTTCGTTCTTCTGACAGGGCGCAGATCAAAGGCTGGCTGCTGTATCTATCTGTACCCAGAAGGGATGATAGCTAAAACCGGCCGTGGGCGGTGCCATTCTAGCTAGTTGAAGCTCGCCCGTAATGCATGTCTTTTGGCCGACTATATATCGACGATGGCCGCCTTGGCTGTCAGCAAACTTCCTAGAGATGTTTCTTCCCTTCAAGGAGCTCAGTCGTTTTGTCCTCCCTACAATCATACTATCTCGGTTACTTTAAATCTCTTCATTCCCCTCCGAAGAACCAATGGCGCCTTGGAACCGAAAGAAGGCTTTGGTAGAGTCCAAAGTTCCAGCAGCAATAGCCGCCGAGGACGTCAAAGAAGCCAGTGCCACTTCAGCCAGCTCGTTAACATCGGGATCGGAAGACCCTAAGGGTCCTACGCCTCATATCTTGGGATCTACCGCAAACCACGTCTTCTCGGATACGACGGTAGCTACCTATTGGCAGAGTATCTATGAAAAGGCTCAGTATGAAAACAGACACCGGTTCGATCCCAAATTTGAGTGGACGGCCGAAGAAGAAAAGAAGCTGATCCGCAAGGTACAGCATTCCCACTGTAACGCTGACACGATATAGAGAAACTTTGATTCACTAACCTGTTTATAGATCGATCTGCGAGTCATCTTGTTTGCGTGGGTCATGTTCTGCTCGCTCGATCTGAACCGCAGAAACATCAACCGTGCCATCTCGGACAACCTGGTACGCTTTCTTATTCTTAACTCGACTTGCTTGTCTGGTCTACCCAGTCAAGACATTGTTGCTATCCTCAAAGATAACATATATGCTGACTCAATACCAAAATAATAGCTACCCGAACTTGATATGAATACCAATGACTACAACTATGGACAGACCATCTTTCTGACTGCTTTCTTGGCTGCCGAGTTGCCTAGTGGCTTGATCAGCAAGAGAATCGGCGCTGATCGCTGGATTCCATCCATTATCATCTGCTGGTCCATCATCTCAGCTTGCCAAGCCTGGATGAAGACAAAGACTCACTACTACGTGATGCGCTGCCTGGTTGGTCTATTCATGGGTGGGTTTATCCCGTAAGTTTCTTTTACTATACACTACAAGCCGTTGTAGCAGTTTCTATTGTACAACCCTGAATCAGGTTGCTAACTACAGTCATATTAGTGACGTTGTTCTATGGCTCACGTACTTCTACAAGTCTGATGAGCTACCCAAACGCCTTGCTCTATTTTGGACAGCCATCAGCACCTGCAGCATTGCCGGTTCCTTCATCGCCGCTGGCGTGCTACAGATGCGTGGTGTGGGTGGATACGCCGGTTGGCAGTGGCTATTCCTAATCGAAGGCATCGTGACACTATTAATCGGCATCTTCGCCATGGGCTTCATGCCAGCCGGGCCGTGCCAAACAAAGGGCTGGCTCCGCGGCAAGGACGGCTGGTTCTCCGAGCACGAGGAGCTCATCATCGTCAATAGATTGCTGCGCGATGATCCGTCAAAGGGCGATATGAACAACAGACAGGGCGTCGGCTTGGCACTGCTATGGAAGGTGCTCAAAGACTGGGAGATGTGGCCACTATACCTGATCGGCCTGACAGCATATATCCCTCCGGCGCCGCCCAACAACTATCTGACTTACATTTTGCGCCAGCTGGGCTTCAGCACGTTCAAGGCCAACCTGCTAGCCATCCCTTCACAGTTCCTCTTTGCCATCCAGCTACTCATCGTCTCGTGGCTCTCGGAGCGCTACAAGGAGCGCGCTCTTATCTCATCGCTCTCCAACATCTGGATCCTACCGTGGCTAATCGCGCTCGTCGTAATTCCCGGCACGCTGAGTTCGTGGGTACGCTATGCACTTCTTAGCGGTCTTCTCAGTTACCCTTACTGCCACGCCATCCTGGTCTCGTGGAACGCCAAGAACAGTAACTCCGTGCGTACTCGAGCCGTCAGTGCCGCTCTCTACAATATGTTCGTACAGGCGGGCAACATCATCTCCACCAACATCTATCGCGATGACGACAAGCCACTGTACCGTCGTGGAAACAAGATCTTGTTGGCCATCGCCGTGTGGAATATCGTACAATTCGGCCTTGTCAAGCTGTTTTATATCTGGCGGAATAAGATTCGCGATGAGCGCTGGAACGCCATGACCAAAGAGGAACAGGATGATTATGTGCGGAACACCACAGACGAGGGCATGAAACGGTTGGATTTCCGCTTTGCTCACTAGTTCATGATGAGATAGGATTTGTTTATGAAAATGACCTGTAGATAGGACTTGGAACGGTTCATCAAGTTATAATAAGAGGCAGATGGAAGAAAAACACTATTCATATGTTATTATTAATCGTATACAACTATAATAGAGACAAATACGACCAAAGTATTAGGTAGTTACTTGCTTACCCGTGCCACACCCACACTCCATACATTCTCGTGCCGCGCCCCACAATATTAGTAAAATATTGTGGGGAGTATTCCTTCTTTTGTAAGTACAATTCATTTTTGACAGCTTTGTTGTCAAAAACAAGGAGGAATCAAGTTCGGATGACAATGGAAAATAGGGTTGTATCCTCGATGGATCTGCCGGACCCTAAACGGTCGGTGGGTCACGTGAGAGCACTAAACTACAGAAATTCTAGCTGGTACGTCTAAGCCAAACGCTAATTCTTATGGGTACAGAACAATTTGGAAGTTACATTGTAAGCCTAATAAGTACACTATGCTCGTATTGACATGATTACAACGTGAAACAAGGGTCCTCTATGAAATATATGACAAAGGCTCTGTTCCATTGCCATTATAGCATTGGACCCCTAGAATAGTTGGGGGTCTCTAAGAATACAACGGTGAAGGTTTGCTCTAGTCGGACATGAGAATAAGATTTACACTAACGTCATAGGAAGGTAGGGGTTATTTGAATGATGAGATATACAAGGCTGTATTTTACTTTCTCATGTTGTATTTAGATGAACCATAACGAAAGAGATAAAATTGCACAAATATATAAAACGGGACGTACAAAAATATATAGCACTTTGATCTGCCATCATATCTTACCATTGATAAGTGATAGCGTAAATGACGAAACCGTTGTGATGTTATTGGATTGAACAATAGAAAAAAAAGATAGAAAAAAACAATAAGAGACCCTGATAAGTACATATGTATCTCCATTCCTGAAGGAAATACCCCCTGTATACAACATATATTTGTACATCCCATCCCGCCTTTACCCTTGAAATAGCTGGGTCTTTTTTTCCTGACCGCCACAAGCTGAATCTAGGCAGGAAACAAGCCAAAAATAACAAAGCAGAACAATAGGAAAGAAAATAAAACAACCTGGAAAACCCCAGTAGCGTAAAATGACCTAGATATGCCTGGTGCGATGGTCACGAGAAAAAGAAAGGAAGTAAGACTACATTGTGTCCGAGATCACAGAGGACCTTAGCAGTCGAATCTGACCCGGCGTTTCTGTGCGTCTTTGCTACTTTCACCAACATCATCACGAGCAGAGTGACGACGGCCAGAGCCTGTAACGAGGATTGATGTGATTTGCATATTAGTCTGTCGGTGAGGCATGGGCGATGAAGGGATCGTAGACGGTAGGAGCCGCTCGACAACGGGGGATTTTCCCTTAGTATCCCGGCTGCGGACTGGCGGCGGCGGAGCCTTGCGCTTAGGGATAAAAGTCTTTCTATTTCTTGCCAACTGGGTCCGGTTAGGTAGACCCATCTCTGATAGAGGTATCTGGCGATCTGGACTCACAGAGCTGAAAATGGATGACGTCTCCGGTAGCGAAGGAAGCGCCGGGATAGTCAGGGCATGGGCTTTACGCTTAGGGAGAAAGTGAAGCTCGTGAACGTTGAACGAGAACCATGATGATGGAGTCGCACCCTTGGGAGAGGTAGATGTAGCTAGCTCTGGTGGAGAGCCGGAAGTTGGCTTGGGGGCCTTGGAAGAAGAGGGATAGGAAGCGTAATACGATGGAGGAAAGGGCACTAGAGAGGGCGGGTCTGACGGTAGAGGGCTAGTATAATACTTGGGTTCCGTAGTTGGGTGTGGAACTACGCACCATCTATTGTTTGATAGTAACTCGGCTAGCTTTTGTTCGCTGATGGTAGTATGCAAGGCAGCATCTATGCTTTGGAACCCGGGCCGCGATTTTGATTTCCGCGGGACAAGGGCTACTGGAGGCTGAGGTCTAGGGGCCGGAGCTCTAGAGGCAGCGGAAGACCTCACAGTTCGTATGGATATAGCATTGGCTTTGGAAGATGACCGGAAGCCGCTTTCTTTCTTCTTGCCCTTGACTCTGGATACGGTGTCGGTGGTCGGCGGAGAAGGAGAATTGGCGGCTTGTTGTTCCCGGGTGTAGACTGAGTTCGCTAGCCAGCCGATATGCATCACGGCACAGCGGATGTTCTCAACCTCGAAGCTGACACAAGACTGTGTGTGCATCAGGACTTCCTGCTTGTTAACGCCGGAGCACGTGGCGACGATTTCCTCCACGGGAGCTAGCTCCTCGGTTGAAATGGCATAGAGCAGCACTATCGATCATGGTTAGTACATGTACCGGTTCATCCTTGATAAGGTGAATATCTATCTTTTTGGGGGGGATAGAGAATGAGGGATACAGGCGAGCAGTCAGAAACTCACTTTCAGAGGCTAGCCGCATTGAAAGCATAAATTCCAGCATGTAATCGTACATGCCATGGCGTCGTGCCCGGTCGTCCAAGCGTGGCTTGATGCCGTCTGGATCAAGGTCCAAGCTTTCGATGATCTTCAGGACGTCACCGATATGGTGCTCCAGGGCAATGCGATTGTCGAACCGTTCGCAGACGATGTGCATCACCTCGAAGCTCTCAAAGAGCAAGTCGTGGATGTCGGTTCTGTGGGCATCCGGGTCGTTTCTGCTGCGATAGCGGGCCAGCTTCTGCGAGCAGAGCCGCCGGATATTGAAGGGTGTCATGGCCAGAAAGCAAATGTCTTCTTCTAGGTGGCTTCTTTTGCTTCTTCTTGTGACAAGCTTATGTATATGGAAGAGAGGAAGAGAATGGTCTTGTGCGTAGCAGCAGAATGAATACAAGGGCGTTGCAGCTCCAGTACCTAAACAAATGCAAATGTAGAGTCGTATTATAGCTGGCTGGTGGCAGTTGTAATTTGAAGTAGTAGTGGTGGTAGTAGTAGTAGTAGTAGTAGCATCCCAAGACGTGCGGGAGTGGGTAAATGGAGTGAATGGCTTTATACAAGGAAGAAGAGAATAATAGAAGGAATCGATGTACAATGTGAGAGAAGAAGACAGAAGTGAGAGGATGAAAAAACGAAGGGATTGACAGGAAAAAGAGACGGGGAAGCCAGAGTAGAAATAGCTGAATCAGAGTGCTGTGTATAATTCAGGAATCAAGAATAACAAGAGCTCGAATCAACGCGGAAACAATAGAGGAAATAAAACAGGGCGTGTGCTTATAAACAAAGTACGGATGTTGTGGAGCTACGAGTTGTACGTTCTACTGCTACTGCTACTTCTACTACTAACTACTACTACACATAGATCTCCATACAAAACAGGGCCATTCGCTCTCTTGCTCTTTACAGGTAGCCGGCCACTTATGAGGGTGAGGAGGGCAAGGTGACAGTGACACTCATGCTGGCACCTGGCAGCCATGCAGGTGGGAGCCTTTTTTCCGCTCTGGCTGCATTGGGCATCAACACAGGCAGTTATAGACACATCAGGTTCTTTTGCAGTGGGGGAGGGATAAAGACAACGGCAAAGAGAGATAGGGAGACCTGATTTGCAGGCAAAGTCGCGAAGAGAGAAAGAAAGACAGACCAAGGGAACTCTGTATCATACAGATACAAAACACTGTGTGAGCAGGATGGTGTGAGCGGTTGGGCTTGATAACGCCTGGGCTGGATTCTTGATGCACATATACTAAGATATGCATAAATGTACTTCTGCTATATTCACATACACATATATATCAACTGCAAATACAGACATCTCGACAGATACTAGTCAGTGTTCTCCGCAGGTGATACGTCGACTAGCCCACTGCACCAGCAGTCATGCAGCCAGTTTGCAGAAACACGGAGTATCGGACTAGAACTTGGGTATTGCCGGCTAGCGAGTGCGTCATTGAATCAGTCCATTTCTACTTTCGAGACAGGTCGGAGGAAGAAGAGCAAGGACATGCGGGCGTCTGCATCTAGAAGACATCAAGGCCGTGCGGTGGTTGGATTTAGATATGGACATGGAGCGTAAAGGCACAGTTGTATGCAGGCTATAGAACCATCGTCTAACCCTCACTTACAATAAACTACAAGTATACTTCTTCGACGCAAAAATAAACAAACAAACCGACCAAAAGTAATCGAGCAATACCGGGTGCTGGCTGAGCTAGACGCATTCACTCTACCCAGCTGACCGCAGTTGAATTCCTGCTCATATTTCCAGACGACAAGGACAAGGAGATCGACATATGACCAGCATGCCTTTCAAATGATACATAAAGCAAGCAATGATATGCCACCCTCCCTACATCATATGTATTACGCCAGATAAGCCCATGTATCGTTGATTAGTAGCTTGATAGTCGATATACAAAGTGACGATGAGAGATGAGAGATGAGAAAAGCCTGGCATCGGCGACTGTCACTGTCAGCACAACCCTTGTTTCCAAGTCCATGAACAGCTAATTTTATGTATGTGGCTAAGATCTGCAGCAGAGTATCTGTACCATACGCATTCAACTAGGTAGGCAAGTGCTATTGATTACAGCCTTTTCTTTTTCCCTCTCTTTTTCATGTGGCTACGGCGTCTTTTGCCAGCATTGTCTTCTATCGCTATAGGCAACGTATCGGTAGCAACAGTTCAATCCCACGTCGTCTGCAGAATAGGAGCGGAGTGCTTGACACGAAGCTTGGGACACGGAAACTCTATAGGAAAAGAAAGAAAAATAAAGAACGTGAGCACGGGCTTTGGTGTGGGGAAGAAGGAGGTTGTTCCATGCTAATGGAGGGGCCAGTCGCCCATTAAAGACCACTCCATTAGACTTAGACTCTTGTTCTTTTGTCTTCTTACTACTACATCTGTATAATAGCTTGTCTGTCAACCTATTTTGTCTGGCGAACGAAGTGAGATGCGCTCGAATTAGCAGTGTAAGCTTGTAATCACAGGCCTAGCAATGATTTACCAGGCTCTCTGCATGTTCCGCATACCAAAAGGAACAGGAGAAGGGGTCTTGAATGCTGGAATGGCATGGGCTGAGGATAGCTTTCCCTGTTTACTGTTACTGTTACTATTACTACTATTCGACACTATTTCATTCTCGAAGACCCAGCTAAAAATGCAACGGTGTCGACCCAAGCTTCGATTCTTGACGATGTTGACTATTGACTATGGACATCGTAGGTATCTTCTGCATGATACTATACTGCCTCTTGACATTTATACTCAGTACACTGTACTGTATCGCATAGCGGCCCAGCCTAATGCAGTCATATCACCTTGTACATATACACCATACATGCACCTACATAATAGTACATGTGAGGTGCATTGCATTTGCTGAGCTGTTCTCTGCTTACTGAGACCAGCCGCGTCGCCCGTCTTTGGTATCATTCTGCTCCACCAACCGTGACTTTGAATGTCTTGTTTGCTTTCTTTCTTCTGGCTTTTTTTCTCTTCTTTTTTCCTTCTTTTCCATCATCTTGAATGTTTTCTCTCTATCCGTAGAGAGATGCTATTCTTTCCATGTCATATATACCTGTCGTGTCGCGCATATACAGCTGCCTCGCTTAGACTGGCGAGCCCATCACAGTCGTCCATGTCATCACCCTCACTCGTTAATGGCATACAACCAGAGAATAGCTGCGGGAACGATTCCCTATTGCCCAAACGGCGCAGCTACAGCTCCTAGACGGCCCGACTTTACGCCTTATTTCCACTGGCTGGGCTGGGGGAAATGAGGAAAACGAGAGAACTACCTATGTATGTTTACAGATATAGTGTATCTGTACAGTTAGGGACTATCAGAATCAGCGACCCTTAGAGAAGACTACAGACATAACAACATAGTTGTAGCTAGAGAGAAAATAAAGAACGAACGGTTCCAACTAAAATCAAATTGGGCCTAACTGAACTATAGCGAACGACCATATGGAAACAAAATACATAAAAAATGATACCTCTGATAACGACTTGACTACGACCATCCCTCTATATCGGAGTCGGCCTGACTTGCCGCAAGCAGGGAATATTTGTATATATCTGTATGTAGGTAGACACAGATATGCACCATAACATACAAATGTAGTCTTACATCATAATCAGTAGTTTTCGTCTTGATACGTTTACTCTTAATTGTGTCATTTTAGCCTTTTTATCGACATTTAGTGGTTTGATAGAGATACATATGTTCTCATACAAGCTGTGGTCGGAGCGGTGAAGACTATGTATATATACTGTCAAGAAGAAATCGGTATGTGTTTTAGTCACCTTTTATCTAAAATAAACACGGCAGGCCGTTATCAAATGCTTCCTACGGGATATTGTAAGCCATGTGATGCATGTTTGCTTATAGCACTGATGCTCATAAACCATCAGCTTGTTCAACTTGCCCGATTTGCTTGACAATAAACATACAACTATCATGTCAGAATATACTATATACTACGCTAAAGATAGTCCCCAATCAATCACAGCCTCTTATATTTGGCACCTAATGCCTAATATTGGCGAGAGCCTATTACTCCATCCATCTACTGTGCTAACTGCTTTGAACCATTGTTACAAGGGACATACCTGTAAGCCCTCCCTTACTGACTAGCTAAATCAAGACCAAGCCCACCAGACAATCCGATTCTTACTCCAAACTGGGATTTCTCTCATCCCTTTCGTCCCCTAGTGTAGGCAGCCGAAAGAACGAAAGAACGAAAGAAGTAAAATAGCTGTTTGTACGTCAACAGACTTGACCAAGCTAAAATCACCCAGTATAGATAGCCAAGCCCCTCACAAAACCACCAGGCTTTGCCAGAAACGGAAGGAGCCCGTGTTCGACGCTTTTCGCTCTTGCCAACTACTTCGTTGTACCACCTGAATTCAGCCTAGGTGTCATCGAAAGCTTCTCAACGATCTTGGAAGGACGAAAGCTACGTAATTGCCTAGAGATCGAGCCTGGAATAAGTATGCCGTAATGGCTTTGATATATTTATAGGCGCCAATAACACATGTACTTCTAGTCTTGTTTGTTTGCGTTTTTGCCTTTTTCCGACTTCTTGATTTCTCTCTTGTTTTTGTCATATTTCCTAGCTTCGCTCTTTGTCATCTTTCGTAATGGCTGCCAACTTGGTGCTCTCGACGTGGTTCCGCATTGCAGCGTCTTCTTTATAGCGACTTAGCGATCTCTCCTGATCGAGGCGATATAGCCGTCCCGTGCTGTGCCGCCCTGTTTAGGCTGTACTATCTCTGCATCTTTCCATCGCTTTACTCAAACACATTGTATCTGTATGTAGGTTTCTACAACTGCAACTAAATCTGTTTGTCTTCCCTGGTCATCCTCATCCTTATCTGTATATCGAAGCATTACTCAACCCCATCTCGCGCCGTCGGCTGCTAACTAATGCACTCCTCTCTCTCGCTAGCCGGTGGCCTGCCTAAGAACTAGTCATTTCCACAAAGAGCTTAAGTGTTTCTTATCCTCGACACCAAACTAACATTCATCTCATTGCCGTCCTGGTCCGAGTATAATTGTATAATTATGTATAAAATATAATAAAACAGGCTCTGTTACCTGTAAGTTCCGGAATATACTAGTACAACTACATCTGTATGTAAATAATGCCGGTCCTTTTTCTCGTCTTCTCTCTGTCATAAATAATTATGTCTAATACATATCGCTATCACATTGGAGAGTAGCGGAAGCCACAGCAAGTCTCGCTTTGCATGATGCAGAGTACATGCCAACACCGATAGTTTATTTGCTAATTATACAATCGCTTGTCGCGCTACCTGTTAAAAATCGCTTCGGTATTGCTTTTTCCACACACTATACTAATAGTAGTGGTCTAGTTCCCGGCTCCCGGATACGCCGTGCCGGTATCAATATCGCAGTAACGAATCAATAGCTTAGCTCAGCTATGGACCGCTATCCCCCGACACGAATTCATATCTCTATTGAATCCCTCAAAGGGGGTTTTATGCTATGTAAAACTCTAGTCTGCCGGACAGTCACAAGATCAACTGTATTTTTACTGCAAAGTAGTTGCAATGTTATGCTGTGCTATTTTGTGAAAATTTATATACATATCTCACTATGTTAGGAACCGCCCACTGCCTGGCGCTAGTCTCGAGCTGTATTTGGTGCCGTTGTTCCGCGGTAAACGATGATAGTTTTCTGCTTTTTATTACATGCAGATACACATCGATGTATCTCTTTATATCTTTCCATACCAAGCCATCCTTGCCACCCACATCACATTCTAACTAAGTAAGGGGCTGTGTGAAATTAATGAAGAGCACGTATTACAAAAGTGACAAGAAAAGAAAAAGAAACAGAGGAAGAAAACAGGGAAAGCAGCTTCTTGCACTGTATATCGGCCCAGCTGTTTGAAACATACATAAGTGTACATACATGTAGGAAGAGCATGCAGTTGGCTGACTCTACGAGAAAAAAAACAGTTTTCAGATATTACCATACCCAATGGCTTCAAATAGATATATTGCCGTTTTTGGGACCATACAGCAGTATGTTATATAGACTTCTCACTGTGACTTGTGTTTCTGGTGACCGACAGTTTGTTTTGTAATAAGTGGGATACGTGTATTCCAGATGATTACATGTATAAGTTACCTTTCACATGCAATAGTTATATATAGATATATATTGTGTGTTGATAAACACTGCTCATCATTATAGGACAATTGAGCAAGGTCTCAGCAAGCGAGTCCTTGTTATCACAACTTGAGGCGTTCTTCTCCAAATGATATTTCACATATCATGCAACATGACAAATAGCAACAAACCCCATCTAGATATGATAGCCTACCTAATTGTGTATATCTCAAAAGCGACATTTCCGCGGGATGTGATGTGTTTCCTCGGCGACTTATCGTAGCTTCTTGTTCTCCCGGTCGCCGTCATGAGCCATAACTTTTGTATCATCTCTATCCACTATGTCAGTACCAAGCAATCCAAGCAGGTATGCACTGCGAACTACAAACAGAAACGTCTAACAACATAAAAACAGGTTAGCACTACTCAAGTACATTATAGCATACGCGACAAGCAGAAGATAGAGAGGAAGAAAAGAAGTAGTACTCACAGTTGCTCCTATGTTTCCCCACGCCATTGCATTCCATCGAGCAACATCAAGAGACCCGGACCAACCCAGCCCATAGCACGTAATGCCAACGTGGCCTATGTCCGCAATCCATAGCGCTATCAGGTATGCCTTCACAACTCTAACCTCATTGGTCGTATTTAAGACAGCAAGTCCGATCAATGCCAAGAGTAGATACAGATTTCCAAGCTGGATGGCTACCAGCCGGCTATTGTTAGAGATAGCACTACTATCAAAAGATTCGGGAATCGATAGTGGCAGCTGCTCAGCTATGAACCAGTCAGGCCATATAACTGCACCAATACATCCAGATACGCTACTTGGTTGATTTTAATCAGCATCGATGTCACAGTTTCACATTTACTTTCTGCGAAGTGTCATTGAGACAGCTGACGGTAAACCTACAGAGATATTGGCTCACAAATGGTGAATAAAATTCTCGGGAACGGCGGTAGTCTTGAAGCCATGGCGTATCAAGAGAGTATTCCGCGACAAGACACCGCAAAGGACAGTACTGAAAGTCGATATAGTGTGTCCTCTCGTGATGTTTTGTTACTTAGTGATTTTGTAAGCAAATGTAAGATGACGAAAGCTGTATGAGCGCATCCATAGACCCTAACTGTGCACGCCTGAGATTTATTCATATGTAGACCCTAAAGAAATGTTCATCGTTCCAACTACTACTAACTACACAACATTCCTGACAGAAAAATACAATTGAAGTTTGTGTTATCATAGATTACTCTTTATTTCGGAGAGTACTCTTTTAGAGTATGACTATAACTACATTTTCCTTCCTCAATGAGATACTTAACCAATATGCGCTATCACGTGATCGCATTCATGAGCCCACTTTTCTCTCTAACTAGGCTATGATAACCAACATCGTCATGACCGCAAACGAAGCCAACCTCTCACTATATGAACAGTTACAATCGCTTTAAGGCATGAAAGGCGACATGCCACTTGGGCTAGAGATATCGCCTTAGAACACTTCTTTCTTTGCGACAATGCCTACCTTTCTTTCTATCATCTTTAGTTAGTGGACGACAGGCGCTCGCGATCAATGTCACTCCTCGCGATTTATCTTTATGATGGGTTTCTTGCTCATGTTTGCGCCTCTACCCTAGACGAATCGGAATCCATTTACATAATATGCTTGAAACAATTACAAAGCCATTTCTAGCCATTTCTATTCTCCCAAGCTTCATATCCTGAATCTATCTTCGAACTTGATGCTTGCCTCTCACAAGTCCGAAGACAAGTGATGCGAATCCAATACTTGTCAGATTTCCAGAGCAACTACAAACAAACGACGGCGCATTCACGTCTGCTGTGTTGGTTGCTCCGCAGATATACATGCAGAACGAGATCTCTAGACTCCTACTTGGATATGATAACTTGGACACGTCCGATTAGTTTGCTCTACCGAATCCATACTCGTCTGGAGTCTCGTGATTATCTTGCTCCCGTATTCATTTGTGTGTCCAAGATACCGATATCTTATGGAAAACATCTTCTATTACCGTCCTGAAGATATCACTATCTCGAAATATTGCGCGTGTTTACGCAGCTAAAACACCAACATCATGGCATCACATGCTCAATCTGCTTCATTTAACCAAGTCGTGGATATCTCGACGTCTTCATCTTCGAATCGTCAGCAGGGAGGTACACTGCCAAACTTTCCATTGACGTTTGCTCAGCCAACTAGTTTGGCGCCGTTTATCCTGGACAATGACGTTGAAATTGGCCACTGGGTTGACCAACAGCAGTTGCAACAGCAACAGCAGCAGAATCTTTCTCGCCAGACCCTGCCGAGTATCCAGGAGGTCTACGATGGTAACTTCATTGACCCTCGCGAGACTTTCAGGTCTGTGCCTACATCATTTGAGCTTCCGCCTGTCCTACCACGTCTAGATGAAGCTTCTCTTCATGGCGCGTCTTTAGCCATAAACTCACCGCTCAAGAAGCTCTCTGTTACCCAGGACCATGATGCTTCACAGAAACTCCCCAAGCTTCTAGCAGTTGCGCCTTCTAGAGCTATAGACCTGCCAGAGCTAAGTCTTACACTTCCAGAGTTTGCCGCGCATAATTCTGTGAGCACTCTGGATCTACGTCTTGCGTCCATAATAAACGGACCAGACCTGGAACATGTCCACCAAGGACCTATGGCGCCTGACCATGGCCTGGATTCAGAACCTGAACAAGAGCTACAGCCCGAACCACAACCACAACAAGAACCTGTGGCTGTCAAGAATAAGCGGCGAGCTAAGAAGGATCGCCGAGCTTGGACGGACGTCGAAACGGAGAAGCTCATGCGGGCTGTTGCAAAACATGGAATAGGTAATTGGGCCATCATTGCCAAGGACCCGATGTTTGTATTCAACGCGAGATCTGCGTCAGATCTCAAAGATCGCTTCCGAACATGTGCACCTGAAGAGCTCCTCAAGCACCACGAACCTCACAAAAACGACATAGATGTATCTAAATACATCTCTAGCGCGAGCGTAGGCCCCAAGGTTCGGAATGCTGCAACTAGCTTTCCGAGCAACATCTTGAATCCTCTCGCACAAGAGGGAGAGCTTTCCGACGATGCTTGCCGAGAGGCTGATGAGAAACGGCCCCAACTAGCAAGATCCTTTCCGGGGAATATCCTAAATGACACCTCGGAGAACCAAACCGACTCCCCGTTAACCTCTCAAGAGGCTATGCCCCACCAAGCCAAGAAGCGAAGCCATCGTCGAACCATGGGCGACATCAAGAAGCTCGGTATAGATACCCCTTTCAGAAGGACACCGCGGCGAGAGCGCCGGTTGTTCAGCGTTGAAGAAGATACACGCATTCTCAAGGGATTGTTGCAATACGGACCACAATGGTCTAAGATACGAAATGATGCCCGAAATTCGTGTTTATTAGGGCGCCACCCAACCGATCTGCGGGATCGCATACGTAATCGTTACATCGATCTATTCAAAGCCTTGATTTCAAAACCTATCAAGCGAGGCAACGAAGGATACCATCCTGATGGACTCGAACCGACCGTTGCTGAGCTAGTCGAGTCTCTCCTGAAGGAACTTGTCGAATCTCCGGAATATACGGAAGATTCACACACAGACAAGGCCTCAGGTCCCCGCGATACTAGCCAGCCTTTGTACCGTCAGACTTCCGAACAGGCTGATCATGATGCTACTGGGGATGATTCTCCGTTTAATATCCTGCGGCTTCTCCAGGCTTAGAGACAACCTTTTGAAAGTGCTATGTTGGTTCGGCTATGCAAATATGTATATGTATATAGCTACCCTATAATAAATCGAATTTCTCTGATTGTTATATTGCCATTTTTGTCAAATATTACCGCATTGAGCGTTCTTCAATTTTAGCGAGCCTGGATTTAAGCCATTAGCGCCATCTCGAAGTTGTGGCTGCCAGAACGCTGACAAAGGTTAGGTTGGGTGGGGTCGTATGAGAAAGGTGCACGTGACTTTTCCCACAACTAGGGCAAACATCAAAATTCCCCACCTTTTCCTCAACGGGATTTTTGTGCTAGGAAGAAAAGTCCAGCAAAATTTCGCTGTTCATGATCTCCCTCTCTGTTACAAACCATCCAACAAGTTTGAGTATCAAATCATCAAAATGGGCCGTGGACCTAAGAAGCATCAGAAGCGCCTTTCGGCTCCCTCTCACTGGCTGCTGGACAAGCTGAGCGGCGTTTACGCCCCTAAGTATGTTATCACCCATTCCTTATACAATTTCACCATCATCGCCGACTTCGACATCGATAATGGCACCCGACAATTCGATTCAATCACAACTCCGATAACTACCCAAAAGAGTCATCTTCAATGGTACTAACCAATCTCTTTCTTCCCATATAGGCCCAGCCCCGGTCCTCACAAGCAGCGTGACTGCCTGCCTCTCATTGTCTTCATCCGTAACCGCCTCAAGTATGCGCTGAACTTCCGCGAGACTCGCGCTATCCTGATGCAGCGCCTGATCAAGGTCGATGGCAAGGTCCGCACTGACATGACCTTCCCCACTGGCTTCATGGATGTCATCTCCATTGAGAAGACTGGCGAGAACTTCCGCCTGATCTACGACACCAAGGGTCGCTTCACCGTGCACCGCATCCAGCCCGAGGAGGCTTCCTTCAAGCTGGGCAAGGTCAAGCGTGTCCAGCTTGGTCGTGGTGGAATCCCATTCTTGGTTACGCACGATGCCAGAACGTGAGTTCTATCAGTCATCATTCAGTCGTTGGATCAAGCTTTGGTCGATTCAAAGTGTCATCACATCGCCCTACCCCGAAACCCAAATTCCGGTACAAGGAGAACATTTGACCTTGGAGTAGACTTTTGTTGTGCTTCAATGACTGTATGTATCCCCCTCTCCCCGACTTTTTAGCTAACGCATAGATCACAGCATCCGCTACCCTGACCCTCTCATCAAGGTCAACGACACCGTCAAGATTGATGTCGAGACCGGCAAGATCATTGACTACGTCAAGTTCGATACCGGTGCCCTGGCCATGATTACTGGCGGTCGCAACATGGGTCGTGTTGGTGTCATCACCCACCGTGAGCGTCACGATGGTGGTTTCGCCATTGTCCATCTGAAGGATTCTCTTGACAACACTTTCACCACCCGTGAGAGCAACGTCTTCATCATCGGCCAGGACAAGGCTCTGATCTCTCTGCCCAAGGGCAAGGGTGTCAAGCTGACCATTGCTGAGGAGCGTGACAAGCGCCGCACTCAGGCTACCCAGTAAATTTAACCTTCTTATTTGGGGTCCCAAAAGACAAAATTGGTCAAATAAAAATAAAAAATTGCACAAAGATGAACATTAAAAGAATGAACAACGTGTAAACTGGAAGCAAAACGGCACGGCATTACGGACTGGAGTCAAGGTTGATTTTTTCACTTGTGGATTTATGCATTATGGTAGTTGCTCAGCGACTCTTGAGCCTATAAGAGACTCAATTGATTTAGATGACAGTTCCTTGATCAAAAATAGTGTCATGTGTGAATATAAAGAATAAGGGCATGTTAAATTGTGACTTTATATCATGGTGTATAGTGATGAGTATCCATAATTAAGGATTCCTACCAATATTAGTTTGTATTCGCTATATATTACTGTTCTTGGGCTGGTACTTGTGGAAGTTTGTAACCATTATTTTGAGCTAGGGTTACGAACTCCAAATTGTCAACATAACCCTTAAAGTTATGAGGCCGTTCCGAAATTGATATCATCATAATGAAGCGGGATAAGTTGCATTCTGTATTCCTATGTTTGAACATCATATACAGTTGATATAGCAACATGCAGCGCATAAACATTATCAGATCGAACAGGGCAATCCCAAAATGGAGCTGTAAGAGGATATACACCTATACGAGGCCTCAGCACAAGCGATATTCCAGTTCAGGCCCAGGAGCAGCACCTCAGTCAGGGTTTTCCATCTCACCATCAGTCGTGGGTGCTTCTATTGTGGCATGTGCCTTGGGATGGGGATTGGCAACTGTCTTTGGTGGCGTGAAAACTGTGAGCAAACATGGCGATGAACAAGACAAGGGAATATTTGATATAGTAGTGCCTGAATATGCGTCTTTGGCACAGATGAAAACGGTTAGTTCTATGTGACAAATGTATGGTAGAATAGCTAACATTGTCATGACAGGTCATAGAGAAAATTCGGGCTGCCATCGACAACAATGACATAATATCAACAGATGACGATGATCTCCGCACACACGGCTATGCTTCTTGGGCCACAATCAACCCCGACACACTTCCCGTGGCGGTTGCCTACCCACGCTCAACCACAGATGTAGCGACTATAGCGAAAATCTGCAACCTACACCGTGTTCCGGTGATCCCATACTCTGGCGGTACATCGATCGAAGGCAACTTTGCAGCCCCGCATGGCGGCATCAGTGTTGATTTTGCGTACATGGACAGCATCGTAGCGGTACATGCGGATGACATGGACGTGGTGGTGCAGCCGGGAATAGGCTGGCAAGATCTCAACGCAGAACTGGATAAGCGTGGGGTTAAGCTGTTCTTCCCGATCGATCCTGGACCGAGTGCTAAGATTGGCGGCATGGTCGGTACTAACTGCTCGGGCACACATGCCGTCCGCTATGGTACGATGAAGGACTGGGTGGTCAACTTGACGGTGGTGCTGGCCGACGGAACTGTCATCAAGACAAGACGCCGGCCACGTAAATCATCGGCTGGGTACAATCTGAATGGCATCTTTGTGGGTTCCGAAGGCACATTGGGTCTGGTGACTGAAAGTATGATTTGTTCACGTTTTCGTCTGAGAATAGTGACCATGTTAGCTAATACTGTATGATCTATAGTAACCCTGAAGTTGGCTGTTGTGCCTGAAGAGACAACCGTTGCTGTCGTACCCTTCCCTACGATCCGCGACGCAACGACGGCGGCGGCCGGTGTCATGCAGGCTGGTATTCCTGTAGCGGCCATGGAGCTAATGGACGAAGTCCAGATGAAGGTCGTCAACGATATCGGATGCACAGCCCCGCGCGTGTGGAAAGAAACACCAACGCTGTTCTTCAAGTTCGCTGGGACTACGGCAGGCATTGCGGATTCCATCGAGCAAACACAGAAAATCACGTCCCGCAACAAAGCTGGCGGGTTTGAGTTTGCGAAAGATGCCGACGAGATGAAACTGCTGTGGTCTGCGCGAAAAGAAGCTTTGTATTCGATACTTTCGATGCGCAAGGGGACCCAAGAATTCTGTGAGTTTCTATCCCAATAATCGCAATATGTGGTTCCCTGAGATACTGATACTGGATGGCTGTTTATTTTTTCTAGATGGAACTGATGTGGCCGTACCCCTGGGAAGGCTTGCTGATATCATCGAAGAAAGCCAAAAGGATGGCCGTGATCTCGGGTTATTTGTGAGCATCATAGGCCATGTGGGCGATGGAAACTTCCACGAAAGCATCATATATGATACAGCCAATGCCGAGGAGACAGCAAAGGTCAAGGCCTGTGTGAGTAGGATGATCGACCGGGCTATGGAAATGGACGGAACGTGTACTGGCGAACACGCTATCGGAATGGCAAAGAAGGAGTACCTCAAAACTGAGCTGGGTCTAGACACTATTGGTGTTATGGCAGCTATCAAGAAGTCGCTGGACCCTAACTGGATCCTGAACCCGGGCAAAATTATGGACGTCCCGACCAAAAGAACGTAGGCTACAAGTCTCATGACCGGGTCGACGGTGACAAATTGAAATGACATCTGCATCTGTGTAACTACCTTGAAACCAGGAAACAACAATGAATTGCAATAATTCAACCGTGTAGTTGCGTATATTGAACGTGACACCAAAAAAGTCAACAAACAGAAAATGAAACTATTTTGTATACAAACATAGCAAACACAACCTTCTACAATATTCAACTTTGAAGCTTATTTTATATTGTGATGTTAGCCGACTCTGTTTTGTTTCCTAAGCCATCACGACATTCTTTACAAATACATTTCCATCATTCTGATACAAAGTCATCACTACCAGATCAACACCATCATCATAACAATAATAGATACATACTATCCGAAATCTTATTCGATCTATCCATGGTGATCAGCACTCGCCATGACTGAGAATCTCCAACTGGGCAAGATGCTCATTAGGAGCCCTGCCGATGCCACCGTCATATACCCCGCCACCATCGAGATCTGGCCGCGGGAAATGAAATTTGGCATCATGACTAAACGAACCACCATGATGGAGATGCGAGCTATCCCAAGCGATGCTACTGATATTGACTGCAAGCAATGCGTATCAATCGATCTACGCCGTCGCCAGATCCGCGTCGCCTTTGGATTGATTCGGCAGTCCCAGAAGTTGACGTCCCGCGCCTTCAAGGCCATCATCGATTTCGACAACGTCAAGTCTATTCATTTTGATGGTGAGTCTCACGACAAATCTGGCTTACTCCGCTTCGTTCTCTATTCGCCGCCGCAGTATTTCTGGAAACGCTTCGATAAGGCTTCACATATGCCCGATCGGAGCAGTGCGTTCCAGGCCAACAGCGCTTGGATGCGATTGGTGGGAATCGGCGAGGACTCTCGGGAGCACTCTTCCTTGAGCTATCACAAACACTCAAATAACCCGAGCTTCATCGATCTCGGGCGCTGGAAGACTTTGTGTTTCCAGGTTGACCAAATCCCAGGCGAGCCTTTCACATCGAGATCGATGCAAGATTTCAACCTATCCATCATTCGCGATTCGGCGCCCATCACCATTGTTCCGCGGGTGCTCAATACGCTCTGGAAATCTCTCGATGATCCCTCTAATAGCGTCCATTTTTCATCTAACAATCTGGCCATTCTCTCCAATATCGATCAAGTGCCACACAATCTGGCATGGGCTGTCCGGTATCAGCTTGAAGTCTGTCTAACCAAAGGAGTCTTCGAAGAGCACGCTATCAATCAAGAGTTCATCAACACGCTGGCTTCCATGGGCGAGTATAATGCTCGGTACTTGCTTGAACAAGCCGCTGATTTGGCTGATCGGCACCATACCTCCGGGGACGAGATTCTCATTGAAGATCCGAGACAAATCTTTGATCTCCAAGACCAAACCCTACGCGGCTGTCGAGCTACCATTAAACCACGCATTCCGCACTACTGCGCTCTTGTCCGTAAGGCTATTGTAACGCCCACGACAATATACCTCCATACGCCATCGATAGAAAGTACGAACCGCGTTCTTCGGAAATACCGCCATGTCCAAGACAATTTTTTGCGTGTGCAGTTTAGCGACGAGATACTCAACGGCCGGCTGGCCGGCGGTAACAGTGGCTACAAGTATGACAATGTGTACTATCGTATTTACCATGTGATGGAAGAGGGAATCCGGATTGGTGATCGTGTATTCAAGTTCTTAGCTGCAGGTAATTCTCAGATGCGAGAGTGTGGCGCTTATTTCTTCGCCGATACCCCAGATATCACCCGTGACGATATACGGGCGTGGATGGGAGACTTTAGCGATATTCGAAACGTAGCAAAACGGTCTGCTCGCCTTGGCCAGTGCTTTTCCACCACGCGAGCTATTCGAGGCATCTCAGTTCCATCTATCCACCGTATTCCCGACATCGACCGTAATGGCTATTGTTTTACAGATGGCGTTGGCAAGATCTCTCGACTCCTTGCAAGTGTGGTTATGGAGGAGTTGGAGCTGTTTGCTATCCCCGGACAGCCAATACCTGCTGCCTATCAATTTCGTATGGGCGGCTGCAAAGGTGTCTTGGTGATCTCTGACGATGCTATTGGCCGTGAAGTTCATATCCGGAAGTCTCAAGAAAAATTCCCTTCCGAGTTCAACGCCCTGGAAATCATTCGTGTTTCTCAGTTCTCTATTGCAACCTTGAATCGGCAAACAATTCTTGTTCTGTCAAGTCTAGGCGTCCCCGACCAAGCATTTGAGAAGCTCTTGGATGCTCAACTTCGAGGATATGAAAAAGCCATGGTCGACATTCCCACTGCAATCACTCTGTTGACGCAGTATATCGACGAAAATGCCGTCACATTGCAAATGGCCGAGATGGCGAAAGCCGGGTTTTTGAACCTTGGTAGCGAAGAGCCGTTCGTTTCATCTCTAATGAGGCTTTGGCGTACGTGGTCTCTTAAGCTCTTGAAAGAGAAGGCTCGAATCGTCGTGCCTCAAGGTGCGTTTTTGCTTGGCTGTGTGGATGAAAAGGGCATTCTTCGTGGCCACAGCTTCGCTTCGGAAGGTTCCAAGACCAACAACGTCGAGGAGCTACCACAAATCTTCGTGCGAATCCCAGACCCAGAAAATCCCGGGCAGTACAAGACAATCGAAAGCATCTGCGTAGTTGGCCGCAATCCATCTCTACACCCCGGTGACATTCGAGTGGTCCAGGCTGTCAGTGTACCCGAGCTGAACCATCTCACCAATGTGGTGGTTTTTCCGCGCAAAGGTGATCGCGATGTCCCGAGCATGCTCTCTGGCGGAGACCTGGACGGAGATGATTTCTTCGTGATCTGGGACCAGACTTTGATTCCTCCCTGTTGGAACATAAAGTCAATGCAAGCCACAGAGACTACGGCTCTAGAGCACCCAAGAGAGATACGTGTTGCTGACTTGCAGATGTTCTTTGTGACATACCTACGTGGTGATATGCTTCCTGTCATTGCACATGCCCATTTAGCTTGGGCTGATTTATGTGGCGCTGGCAGTCCAATTTGTAAGTGATGTTATATTATTGATGATAAGCATTTGATATTTGAATACAATGGCTAACAAGAAGTTGTACACTGCAATTGTAGGCCTTCAGCTAGCTGCATTACACTCCAAAGCCGTTGATTATGCAAAATCCGGCGTACCGGCTGATATTCCACATAAGCTAATGCCGAAGAAATGGCCACATTTCATGGAGAAGCGGGGTCCAAGTTACAATTCGACTCGACCACTGGGTATTATATACGATCGGGTCCAAAAAGTAGAGTTCAGTCCGTTGTATACCAAGTCTATGAACAAGTCGATCTTAGCACTGCCGGTCCTACAAGAAAATCTAGTTATTGCGCGGGAGATAAAAGCCGAATATGACACCGAGATCCTTCGGCTGATGGCTCAGTTTGAGATAGAAACCGAGTTTGAGATGTGGTCGACTTTTGTTCTAAGCCGGCCTCGAATTGGCACAAGCTACAAGATGCAGGAACGTATTGGCCGAGAAGTCGGTGTCTTGAAATGCAATTTTCGAGAACGGTGTATACAATCAGCCGGCGGAGTGGCATCCTTTGAGTCGATGAAAGATCTCCTAGCAGCAATGTACCAGGTCACCCATGAGCAAGTCGTTGAGGCGTTGGCTATGATTGAATCGTCTGGCGGTCAGCTGTCACCGAACCCAGAGAGCATGCCGCTGATAACGTTCCCGTGGCTATTCCCCGATTGGATGTGCAAGTTGACTAGCAGAGAGGACAAAGCTCCAGATGCCTTTCCTTTGACTGCGGCAGACTCTATAGGCCTTCGTATCAACTTGAAGCAGCGCCGGCCTTTGGTTTGCAAGCCAAAGCATGATTTATATTTGATGGACGATTACACGCAGTTAGAGGTTCCTGACGATGGCCTGATATCTCCAGTTATTCCAAGTCTCCCGGTGACTATGACATCGCAGGTGACATCAGCACAGCCGACAATAGCGAATGAAGATAAGCCATCGAATCCAACGTCTCTAAGTAGCCCTTTTAATGGCCAGTCGGACGGCCATATAAGTAACCATACAATTTCGATTATCACCACTACCAATACCGACGTCCAAAGCATTGCGTCGTCTTCAGACGATGAAGTCAGACTTGCAGAAGCCATAGAAGGCATGAAATCTCTGACTTTGGAGGGACGCATTACACAAAATTGTGTGGAACACACTGAGAACAACGCCAGCCCCCGCATATCCTACGGCGAATATTCAGCTTCAGCTATTAGCTCTACTACGAGAAAGACACATTTAGAAGAGAGCCCCAAGGGTGAGGCATTATTTCTCAATGTGAATAAGCCTGAAGTAAAAGCCAGCCACATCGTCAACGAGAATATGGACCTACTAGGTGATGTTTGTCCAGCACTGAACGCCACGGTAATGATGCCTACTCTCAAGCCCCGCGATTGTTACAAAGCGCCGACTCGCAGAGCGTTATGCCCTTTGTCTAGCAAGGAGAATGTTAATGTAACAACATCAGCATATAACAGCAACAACAGAGGTATGGAAGGCCCTGAGACGAAACACAAGGTCATCATAGCGCCTCAGCCACGGATAAAACCGGCATGGAAGCGTCTTATGGAGATGGAGGGCGTTCATATTGAAGATCAGCCAAGCTCGGTGTGATTCCTGCTCAATATTTGAAGCTGGAGATTAGAGTGTTTATATGAATGTGGAAGAGGTATCTGCTATTCTTAGTAGGTAGTCTTCGCGTCTATCGGTTATTCTATTATGGCAACATTGATTCCAGTAATTTTATAAAACTAGTTCATCTTAACGTAGCGTAAATTCTTGCTACTAGGCCGCAATGCAGATATCGGAGCGGATAATCCATTTTTCACCGCTAGTAACTTCACGACCCTCGTGCTAAATGGTATATAGTCGATTAGTAATCCGGAATCACGATATACCTCAAATAAGCATTATGAACGAAGACATACCAACATGCAATCATCGCCGTGCTTATGTAACAACACCATGCCAGTTTCGGGTGCGACGGCTACTTCTTCTCGTTTTACTCGGCGATCGAAGGGGAAGAAGACGGTTTCGCCGCCGGTACAGCCCTCACTAGACGATGTGAGATAGAGCAAGAGTGTCCAAGTAGTTCGTGCTGCTACAACAGGCGAGGTAGAATCTGGGCGTAGCTTGACGGCGTTCCAATCGTCGTCTATAGTGGGAGTTGCTTTTGTCAGAAGATGATACGGTAGAAAGGAAATATCGGCGCTTGGTATATTTATCGAATGTAGAGAAGGAGAAAAGATACTCACAGTGAGCGTCAAAGAACTGGCCTTTGGTATATCGATATATCCGGATATTAGGGTTAAGGCCGATAGGTTCACCTCCCCTTTAGAACGGAGTCAGTAAACGTACACTTTTCAATCGTTCCCTTTCATGATTCAAAGACCTCACCATAAATGCTTAACGTCTTGCTCAGCCAACGCCTCTTTTAGTCCCGTCTCATTCCACAGCCTCTTTGCAAACTCTGGGTCATCAACCTGGAAACGATCATTAACCCGCACAGCATCGCCGCGTTTCGGCTTCCCCGGCGTCGTCGTTAGCGGTAGCGTTTTCAAGAACGCTACGTAATCGCGACATAGCGTCTTCGGGAAAAAGTTACGCAGTAGTACGACTTTATCGGGAAGCGAGGCGAGTGGCTCGGATGTTAGGCTCACAACGGGCAGACAAGGCTTGAATTGTGGCCAGTTCGGCGCCGGGCCCGGAAGGGCTTTGACGCTCGTTGATGCGGTTGTATTAGAGCCGTTGGATTTGGGTTTCTTGGCCATGGCTAGTTACCGCTTTAATTCGGGGGGTTATGCTTGAGAGGAAGGTTTCCTTCGGGTTTTCTTCCTGGAAGAATATCTACCTGTGACTAAAAAAAAATAGACAAATGCAATGTAGCTGTACACTAACTAGCTATACGTCTTTGCTCTTTGCACCAGGAGTGATTTTGTACAAAATTCAACCAATTTAAGCACACGTGTGCAGTCCCAATTAGGCCTGCTCGTTGTCTAACTAGCCAAAAATATGAAGCCTAAGTAACTACTGTAATTGTAAGGTTGTATAAATTGATGCACATAATCATTGTAAAACAACATAGGCTCATTAATTTTAATTTTCTTGTATTGTTTTTCATTTACATGGTTATCCTTAAACTTATAACTATTGTTGAATGCTAAATCTAAATGTATGTACATACAACAAGGCTTGCCTAAGTGGTCATAGTAACATACAATCCTTTGTAACTTGACCCAGCACTGCAAATATCCAAGAAATGTTGAGCAGGCTAAATCTACAGTAAGTACAATCTCGGAATCACAAACTCTGAGTATAATTTCTGGCAATAGAACTGATAGACTTTGGTCAATGTGACAAAGCCCTGAAACCTCAATTTAGGCGCCGACAACAAAATCAGGCTGAATAGTCTAACTGGAAAATACTACACATTGTACATACAACATACAAGACACACACACTACAACCTTTTATTCAACATCTTTCACTTCCTTTACTTGACAGTCTATATACATCTTCTCTTCGCCATCTGTGATATTCGAGACTTTTTTTTTTCCGTAGTCAAGTAGGAACCCTACAAATAGTTGAGGTTGAAAAACAGATTACATAATGTAGATATCTAATAGCCGATCAGAAGAAATACACTAACCCCACTTAAAATTTCAAGTGGAGATATTTTATTTTGTAATGAGCACTACAATTTTAGGGTCTCCGGGTTTTGATTTGAATAAAACTTTGTGTCACCATCTAATGGTTTCTTGAACGCTCAAGCTCACGAATATCGTGACTTCTATAATTCTCGCTATTTTTAAAACTTGGTTCATTCACAGGACAAAGATATTTCAAAAGCAAGAATGGCTTCTTCATCGCAAAATAAAGACCCATCGGCTTTGTCTTCATTTACAGCAGCATCACCACCGAAGAAGACGCCGAGTGAACGTCGGGCCACCGAACTCAGCATCTACATACTTGGCATGGGCTTCTCCACAGCCTCAATCATCCTCACAAGAAGAGCCATGCGTCAACGTAAACTAGCAGTCGTCCCGCCCTTTTTCCCTTCTCATGCGCGCCTAGCGTTTCCACAACGACTACAAGATGCCGCATTAGCGCCTATCGTCGAGTCTCCCGAAATTGTGGTCAAGGCTACTGCTAACTCTCTTCTCTCTGTCGATGGCAGTGGTAAAGAGTCATTTCTTATGAGCTTGGTGCCAGGATTCTTGAAGTCGTCGATAGTAACGTCTTCGACGGCGTCTGCGCCGAAATCCGCCAGAGTTACCACGACCACATCGGCTGGTGCAGCACCATCTACGTCTTCGGCGAAATCTACATCGTCATCCTCTTTGTCTACATTGCCTTCATCAAGACCTCAATCTTCATTTCCTTCATCTCTCTCTCCATCACCGCAAAAACCACCTACCAACAGTCCTCTTGACCCAACCAACCCCAACGACCTCGAGACTCTCATCCTCTGCGGCATGAACCACTCCCTTCTCCCCTCTTTAGCCCGCAAACGCTCCGACTCGGCTTCTCTCGCTGCTGAAGCCCTCGTGCTCGCCACGGCCAATGTCATCGCTTTCGCTTTTGTCTTGGCTGGAGCTTTCGCTATCTCTCTCGATATAGCTAGCGTCGATGATCTGAGAGGATACGCTCGTAGAAGCATCTTGAAACATACTGTCGGTGATCTGGATGAGAAGGCTGAGGCTGAGTTGGAAGATATGGCAAAGGAGTTTTTAGACAAGTTTGGTGTTACTTACGATGATCCTCAGAATGCAACGGCGGAGGGTACTATCAGCGTACAAGCAGTGGCAAGAACTTGACGACAGGCTTTATGACGGTAAAAGGGAATTTAGGAAAGTCAGACGTATATAATCTTACCATGATACCCAATGATGACAATATACATAACAAGCACCTATAATCTTACTAACACATTCCATCTTCATTCTACATATATGTCACCAAGTTCTTTCTAAAAGGGTACATGTCCCTTGCTTGGATAGAACTGTACAACTAGAAATCAAGAAAGGAAACGATAGAAAACGCTAATGCTAGTGACTATGTACAAGATAAATGTCGGAGTGTATGTTGTGGCGTGGAGATCTTTCTATAAACTAACCAAGTCAGACCTTATGTTCTTTTTTTTTTAGCTGTGGCGTGTCTATAACTTCTCAAGTCATCAAGACTCATCTTGTCCTAGACGGAGACGCTCTAGTTGCCGCGCTTCTAATGGATTCTTTTCATCAATGCTATTGCGGCGGCCCCAATTCCGCGGCTGGCGTTTGAGGAATGCACCAACGGCGCCAAGATAGCCCTCGTGTCGTAGGAAATAGGCTTGTTTCTGCCCTTTGCTCCAAAACTTGATTGCATAACTTAAGGTGTTGATAGTTTGCCGATGACCACGGATGAAGCTTCCTCCAAAATAAATATGTGATAGGTTATGGATCTGCGATTGTAGGTATGCGATTTGGCCAATATTGTTACTGATAGCATACAATAGTGATCGCGATACATCATCAGACGAGAACCGACTATTGGAGCCGGCTGGGTTGTCTTCGTGGTTGCCGCTATCGGCGGATTCGGCACCGTCTTCGGCCTCGTTCTCGGCCTCTCGCTTCATGCGGAAGACTTTACCAAAGGAACTGGCAATAGTGGTGCTCTTGAGGCCAATTTTACCGTAGTCAGTCCCATAGATATCCCCAACAAGCATGTCGACTTTCGAATTATCCCCTTCATCGGCCATGGCCAACATGTCATCAAAGGTTCGGGCTCCCGTAAGCAACGAGAGTAACCCCCATAGCGTTCCACCACCAAGTGAAGTTCCACCGACACGCTCATATTGCCTCGGTCCAGATACCTTTAAGAAGGATACCCCGGATCCAATATTAACAAGCAAGTATGGGTATATGTTGTCATTTGGCTCGACAAATTCCATCGGGTCGGTTTCGCTATACGTGAAGACTTCTCGTGGGATCTCGGTGATGAAAAAGTCTAGGCCTGTCAAACGTAGATCGGACGTTAGTTTAAGTTATGACTGGTATAGTCTTATTAAGTGACAATGCAATGCAACACACCACTGCGAACGTACCAATGATTAAGCATTCCATTTCGTCTTCGCGCATCACGTCGACACCACCTAACGCTGCACGAATCTTGTCGTAAAACTTGTATGCACCACCACCAGTTGCCATGACGCTCAGTTCTCCTGGTGTTGAGCCGTTCAAGGCCAACTGCTTGTCCTTGATTTGTGCCATGAAATCGATGCATTCGTCGATATGTTCGGTCTCGAAATTCAGAAAGTTTAATCTACCGCCAGGGTCCTTAGAAGATGGCTCGCGGGTGAAGTAGACGAGTTTTGCTAGAGAGCCTCCGATCTATGTTGATATAAAGATATGACGTCAGACTACATGTCAAAGTGGCACAGGAAGATTAAAAATAATGTAAATGTGCAGTGAATGATTTTCTATGCAGTACATCAAAGCGCATGCAGGGGGAGCACACTGGAGTTGCAGTTGATAGCGATAAACGAGACATCCGGAGACAGACTAATGCGGGGGATGGAAAATGTGATTGGAGGTGATAGAGTGAATTTGGGATATTCAACCTACATCGATTGCAATATGGCTAACGACAGCAGTATGATTTGGCAATCTGATATCGCTAGTCTCGCGACGACTCGGTGATGAGCCGTTGGACGGTGACCCGGGGTCAGTGGAGTCCACAATGAAGGCTCCGGTCACGTTTATGCGCACAGCGCCTGGCCGCGTTATGGTTGTGTCGATCTGATCAGTGGCGTAAGATGATTGTGGTCGTGACCAGCGTCGCGGTGGTTGCGCCGAGTTTGCAGCGGATGCGGATGCCGATGTCACATGGCGCAAAGTGGACGCGGCCGGCGCATCGCCGGAGATATCGGACTTGGCGTTGTCATTGGCAGTGCTAGTGATAGCGTGTGGCACACAAGACTCTAAAGCAGACGTAGTGTTTAAGGCTATAGAGCGATCTACCTCGTCGGTAGAAGTAGCTCGGCTACTACTATGTAGCGCATCGTCAATGTGTAAGCTTGGCATTATAAAGCCTATACAGCAGATAATGCTGATTAGATAGTAGAGAAGGAATGTTCTGTGCCTGAAATATGACACAGAGCCGATGATGAGTCGAAAAGTACGGGAGCAAGCGAGTTATAACGCGGAAACCTCTTTGGCAAAGAAAGTAGAGAGCGAGCGAACGAGAAAGGAATCTACGTATTTATGTAATATTATAATGTAGATGCGGCAATCGGCGTGGATCATCCGAAGATATTCTTTGAAACAAAGAAAAAATAACAAAAGGATGTGCTAGGGCTCGTTGGGAAAGGGTTGTTTTAGGGTCTAAGATGACGACGGAATTTAGGGCCGCCAACACTAAAAGGAACAAAGAGCTTTCACGGCGATTCACGGAAAATAAAGCAAAAAAAGAGAGAGAGAGGATCGAGGTATCTGGCGTGGCAAAGTGTTGGAGGACTCGATGTTGATTATAATTGTATGATTCGGATATACGACGAGTACGGCGAGATAACAAAACTGCTACAAAGAGAAGCCGAAAGCTAACGAACTAACGACTAGCCGCTTATCACTGCTCGAAGCAATCTATAGCCCAACTAGGAGATAGAGCTCAGCAAGAAAAGTAAGCAACAACACGGGCTATTTGAACCAGCTCATGGCCGACGGGCAAAGGAATGGGGGGAACCAACAAAAAAAACAGTGGAAAAAACAGTGGGAAAATCAGGTAGTGGAACAGGAGTCATAAGCGAACCTATTTTTCTATTTCCTGACGGACTTTTCTTTCATGGAAGAAAGGGAGCAAAATAGGGACCGAGCAAAAAAAAAGAATGAACCCGATAAAACAACGAGAATGTCAATAGCAAAAAGTCCATCACTTAGTTTACAACAACGTTTATGGAAACTTTGTTGATTCTGCTTATTGATTTGGTAATTAAAGATTTAAAAAAAAAAAAAAATAACGCCTGGCCAGTTCTTCAAAACATTTGATAGTCATGATAAACACAAAACAAGCAATTTCTACTAAACACAGTTGTTTTTCTTGTGAATATCGCAACTTCCATCGGCAAGAAAGCAGCTGCCAGAGCTGATGACCCGGTGATCTAATGCGATTGTAATTACTTCAAAGACCCGTTCCTTCCCCGATCAACGCAGAAAATCCAATTAGAAAAACTCTGATCGCACTAAATCCTCGTATCTGATAAAGAAGAAGCGTGGTTTATCAAGCTTAGCGAATCGTAGCGGTGTTGAGGGCTAAGAGGGCCGGAAAGAAAATGAATTCACAGTCAGGTTAGCCGTTTGTCCGATAATTGCAAGTAAGGGTCATTGATAATAATACGCTTGCAAATGCTTATATCGCAGTGCCCTGTAAACTGAGGGCAAATTGCGGTAGAGAGAGTCGTAGCAGTGTTGTATTATTGAGGCGCAAATCTCCAATTAGTGACGTCGGACTCCAACGGCAAAGAAGCGAGCACAATGGGCCCGAAGCCGAGTCAGAAGTCGAGTAGATATGTAGAAACAAACATGGCAGCAGATACGAAGATAATGTCAATGTAATATTGGAGCTAGATTAATATGATATGGTAATGCAATGCAATGCAAGCAAGCTACAACGATTATGATACTGCTGGTATATATAAGATACAACACATTTTTAGAGGAACACGACGGATACAAGCGATGGCTTAGCCTAGCTAAGCTTGGCTTCGGAGCCACGATTCTGCTTCTCACGCAGATCATTGAGGCAGGGTGCATAGAAGATATCGCCAGTGAATGCGAGCCACAGCGTTTTGCCGGCAACAACAGCCCAAAGAGCGACGACGGACAGCGACAGGACCATCGTGACGACGCGCAGGAACGTGCTGTCCAGCGACTTTGCCAACTGGCCAGTGCAGGTAGCGAGCACGCCAATGGGGAAAGTAAACCCCCACCAGCCCATGTTGAACGGGAACTTCTTGGTCAGCGCAATGCTCAGCAGCGCATTAGACAAAATCAGCAGGCCAAAGCCCCACATGACAAGGCCGACCATCAGGCCAGCCAGGAAGAAGAAACGGCCGGCCAGCAGCGAGCCGTCGAAGCCGTCGTCGCCCAGGCCAGACGACGATAGAACGTTGCGTAGGAGACCGGTCTGGGGAAACACGCGCAGCGCCTCGGCACCGAGCTTCTGGATGCCGAAGCCGCCCTGGCCGAGCGGGCCGACGGGGAGAAACACGGATACGATCAGCTCGCGCGACGGCAGGCTGTGCACGGTCAGGCGATGAAAGTACAGGGCGATGATGACCATGCTGAAAGACACGCCGAGACCCCAGAGCACGTAGCTTGTCAGAATGGTGATCTGCGATTGCATGGCGTGCGGCAAGATGGACGATACGATGGCGCCGGTGGATGACACGACGACGGTGGGCACAATAGGCAGCATGATACCACCGGTAATGGTGTGCAGGCCGGGCTTGTGGAAGTGCATACTACAGGCAATTAGTCAGCATTTATAATACTAAATAAACATCATGAGCGAGAATGCTATATATAGCAAGGGCAAGGAGAGACTTACACGACGAACGGAATGATACAGCAGGTTCCCACCGCCAGAGCGACATTCAGCCACCACAGAGCCCAGGCCGTATACGCCACCCATTGGCCCCAGTGGCTGCACGAGAGTGCCATCATGGTGATAATGGTCGACAGGCCCATGGGGAACGTGCCCAGGAACAAGCTCTGCACGGGATGCATGACCATAGCCGACCAGATCTCGGGGTATAGCGAGAAGCGCACGGCCGAGATCAGCGTAAACACGCTGAACAGCACAATATTCAGCGCAAAGAAGATCCAGCTGACAACATGAACCCAGTGCGCATTATACGGTAGTTGGTGTAGCAGAATCGACACAATTCCCGTGCCCATCGTCGCAGCAAACCAGGACGGTGTGAAGTTGCGCACTACGCGTCGCCAACCCGCCTCGTCTGCGCCGCCACAGCCCGGTGCCGCCGCCACGCCAGCGCCACTGCCTTCCTCGGCATCGCCCGGCCGCAGACGCGCCGCATATTCGGCCTTGGAAACGAAGCGGCCACACGGCAGTTGAACGCGGCCTTCTAATTCAGCCTTGGCGCTGTCACGGTCACTGACATCCGCGCCGTCGGCGGCTGTGCCATCTGCAGCTGCTATAGTTGTTGTGGCGGTTGATGCTACGGCGTTGGCTTGGTCGCTCGTCGTTGAGCTGTCCCCGAGAGAAGCTACTGCTTGTGGCGCGCGGGAGCCGAGCGAGCCGTTCCTATCAGAAGCTGCAGTGCAGCTCATGGTCGTACTGGCCGTCGCAAGACTGCGGAAAGACGACGTCGAGCGGAAGTCTGAGAAGCCGGGTCGCTCTGAGTGTATAGTCATGGTTGATTAGCAAGTAAATGATGCACAAGGGAAGACAGATGATGAATCGGAGAAAAAGAACGGAAGATTGAAGTCCCTTATATAAAGAAATCCCAACACAAAAGAAGCACTTATTGCTCGTCTCGTGTCTCTGAAGATAAATCAGCGTCTTTTTCTCTGTTATTCGCCTCCGCCGAGGATCAAGCGCGAAGGATTTTTCTTCCCTTTGGCCCTTTTTCACTGTTATCTAGAAACAGCCTAGAGGAAAAGCACAGATACTGGCTTGCCAAAGTGTAAGAAGATAGGGCAATAAAAAATGCAACCGTTCTTCCCTGTGCCTTACAGTGGAAGCATGAGTAACAAAGCAGATAGAGAGCCTTCACTGGAAGATCTGAGAGCAACACAGTCATAGCATTGTTCTTTACCAACAGCTGGGTTCGGTTTTGTGGTTTGACTCACTCGTAAGAAACTCAAATTGCGATATATAATATGCCCGAGTTCGATCAAGGTGACAGTCGTGACAGAAATATGGAAACTCCGCTGCTGGTTTCGGTGAAGGCGCAAATCGAGCGGATTTCTCGTGACACCTTTTCTCGTATCTCACTGAGTGGTGAGATGAGTTTATATAAGAGAATGGTAATGGTTCCAAGTTACCATTTTCCGCAAGCACACATGATACAATTTCCGCCCCTAGTCAGGCCTCTGTTATTCCCTTCTTCCCTATTGTTTCTCCAAATCTCTAACCAAACGATAACAAGCTTTGTCTAGCGCAAGTCCGCTCCGTCTCTTTGTTTCTCTTGCCGTTCTTTGCCGCGGGCGTCATTGTTGCTCATATGCCGCTGTTGAGTTGTTGACTGATTGGCCCAAATTTTACCTTTATATGTCACAAGGAACCAAAGTAAACAAGCCTTGCTTTTCGGAGTCATATTACTGTATTATATTACCAAGTAGGATTCAGTCGATCGCAAGCTAACAAACTTCCTGATCTTGTATCAATAATTTGCGAAGCCCTAAGATATAGACTAACCCTAATATTCACACGGAAACAACATCGTCAAATTCATTAGAGAGACAACGCCTATCACAGAACTTTTATAAATACTCACGGTGATTGAAAACTTTCATTCAAATAAAACCCGATCCACAAACCCACAAATTTCTCAAATATAAAAAATTTAAAAAAAACAATACCCTGCGTTCTAAAATCCAAGAGCAATAAATCATCAGTATTGACTTGAAAATGCTAGATCCTCATCTCTTGCGAGGCTGTTGTATATAATATATCCCATCCCAATTCGACTTTTCGTCCCAGTTGACTCGTCGTCTAACCCTAAACCCAAAGGCATCTCACCCTCCACATATACATCATGTTTTCGTAGTAAATCAACAACTAGCCTAGACAGATGGATGCATCAAGTAATGTTACCAGTAAAAGGCAAAACAAGAGCCGTCATTCAACACTCGCCCAATGAAAATCCCAAATAAAACATGACTTGAAAGGTAATATCCAACCCGAGTGTAACCCACAACCTTAACCTAGACATTGGTTCTTGTCAAACGCTCATTGGAAGCCAGTTCCGAATATAGCAAACCCATCTGACGAACGCCTCGACCACCACCTCACTTCTCCTTTCCCATACCCAGCCCTAGGCCCGATAACCAGCTGTCCTTCGTCCCATGTCTCGAGCCTGCCTGACCCGAGTAGTCCGTCACGCCTATTGCTATGACTGTCTTTTCCCGCCGCGCCGACGCAGCACCCACTGCTGTACTCTCCTCCACCGTGCCGTTACATGTCGTACAAGCCGACACGGTTCACCTGTATGTCGTCGCGGCCCTGCTAGTCAACCGGATTTGACACCGCTTGCCCCATGTGCTCCTTTGCTCCCATCAGACACCACATTAGCAGCACTAGAACCGGATGCCATTCTTTGCAGCCACCGAAGCCCGTCTAGCATGGCTTCATCTGCAGCTCCCGCCCGCGCTAGATGTGGCGCTAGCAGCCAGAATGTGTGTGGGAAGTTCTCCACTACATCCATCGCCACATGTCTGCCCTGGCTTCTGAGCATGGCTGCATAGCACAGACCGTCCGAATATAGCACATCGTTCGTCGACAGCTGTATCCACGTTGGTGGCATGGCAGCAAACACCTCCAGTGGCGCCTCAAGCGGCATACGCTCCAAGCCATCTCGTGCTACCGTACGCTTCATGTCGCTGACGATCCTGGTGTAAAACGCAGGCTTGGCCGTTGTGTGAAGGTGTCGTACATTTTCCGGCACAAATTCAGGACTACTCCAGACGTCGCTCGTCACTGGACACCGTAGCAGAGCGCCGCAGAATGGTACTGCTGTCTGTGTATTGAGAGCATCCTGGACCGCATGTTGCGATACAAGAGCCGCTAGCTCACCTCCAGAAGAACTACCTGCAAGTATGATCCGCGGGAGAGTTCCATCTGCTTTTGGGCAGTTTCTCGATTCCTCCGTCACCCAGTCATAGACTTGAGTCCAGGCATCGATGGCATCTGATAGACACACACTGCCCGCGTAATCCGGCAGTAACCGGTAGCCAACAGAATACACTTGGATAGACTTGCCTGATGCCACTAGTTTCCGGCAAGATAGTTCCTCGCTGTCCGCCTCTCCAACCCAAAGCCCGCCGCCATGGTAGTAGATCACAACCGTGTCCACCGGGTTCTCAGAATCGACTTCTCGTGAATATCGTAGGATTGGTACGGTAGCACCGTCTCGTGAGGAAGCTGTTGATAACTCTGTGATTGTGATGCCACGAGATAGAGAGGCGTATGGCCCATCCGGGGCCATCATGGCTTGGTTGAGAATACGGCATTCAGCAGCGTACTTTTGCTGCTTTGCTGTTGCCTTTGCAGACACATGCGATTTTCGTTCTTTGACAGGAGTGGCCGATGGCGGAGATGCAGCAGCTTGGCTCGCCTCAAGTTCGAGCCATGCTGAATTGCATGGGGGGCATTCTTGTAGAGCCATGCCATCAAGCTCCGAAAGCGATGGGTCTATGATAAGGGGGTCCATGGACAAAAATGGACGGGTAACTAGACAGGCAGGCATGCAAGCAGGTTGAAGAATGAGAGAAGATCGCTCAGCGATGATCCAAACAGAGGAAAAAAAAAAAAATCCCAGCCAGGGACCTGTGGAAGATACGACTGGGAAACACGAGCCTAGGGTAGGATGGTGTATACAACGTAAATCTCGACTTTCTAGCCGAGTCAAACTCTAGAAAGTAGCAGGAGGAAAACAAATAGGAGGAAGAAGTAGTATGGCCAAATAAGATACACCGTGTGTGTACGGTGAGTGACAGGCTTCCTTGATGTATTACTTGCTAGGATTTCCCAAGATCGCAAGTTTTGGCACGTGCTGAGAGAGCCTCTGGGGGAGGGGGATTCTTTCTTTTTCTCCGACTCTAATCAATGCGAGCATGTGCTCTGGAAGAATAGGAAGCTTGACGCCAAACAGGAGAACCAGGTGTCTCGAGGCTGAGTTGCTTGATAATAAGGATGAAAGGCAAACGCTGTGGCTTGATAGGCTCTGGTGTGTAAGCCACAGTCGAGATTTCTGTCACCGCAAGAATGTCTACTGATACTGACTCATAAGATGCTGCTGATGTAGCCTATCAGCCCGTCACCATGAGATCAAAAGCTCCTCGCTATCACGGGACAAGGCACAATAGCCGTAGTGCTGTCCAGGTGTAGCTCGGAAAAGGCGTAGTAGTGGCGTGAGGACTCTGTTAGGACAGGTTCCGTAGACAGGAAAAGTCGTACTCGGGTAACAACCAGAGGAGATCCAGACTATAGAAACGATACCAAGGAGCATAAAAGGTTGAGCTGTAAGAAGAATAGCTGGTGGAGTGAGGAATAAAATAGTCCAAGGCTGGAACTTGGTGCTCGGCAAAACTAAACTATGGCCCAACAGAAAGAACTATAGTTAGTGGTGATGACCAAAGAACAGGAAGAAGACAAGCTTGATAGTCTCAGCAGAAGAAGTGAAAAGAGAAGAGGAAAGAGAGCAAGCAAGAGAGAAAGTGTAGCCCCACCCTAGATTAAAGAAAAAAAAAAGTGTGCTATGGGTTGTGTTGTTTCGTGGGAAGTGTTTTTTTTTTTTTTTTTTTTTTTTAATTCTTTGGTAGGAATACTGCTGCTATTAGAGGACAACTTTGGGCTCTTCAGTATCCAAAACTAGACTTGGACGACATCGACTATTAGACGTAATCCCGAAGTAGAGGGGTATCGTGTTTATCTGGCTTGTAGTCGAAAGTTTATATATGTAGAGATTTCTTGTACCCTTTACCCTGTAGCTACATATACATATAAATATGGATATGTTGTGCTTGGCTTAGACCTCAAATCTTCTTTTTGTTCTCTAAGCTAAACCGACTAGGGGTGGTATCTTTAATAATATCCAAGGGAAAGAAAAAGAGAGAAAAAAAGACAAGGGAAAAAGAAGAGAGTAACCATACCTAATATTAGAGAATGTTTAAGTGGTAGATAAATAGTTGCTGTGAGTTGTAACTGGCCGCTTTAGTTTATGAACCTGGTCTGTTATCTGTTTAAATAATAAAGTGTTAATTGCCTGAATCAATCCAATAACCATAGTCTTGGAGATAAAAGAGCAGGGGCCGTTTTACCAGGAACCCTTACACCAGGAATGTTTATACACGTTATAAAGGTCTTGTATTGTGAATGCAGATCAAAGAAACATCGAGTAATCAATAGCCGGTATAATGTAAGCAGGACTTTGCCCAAAAAGGAGATCAAAACTAGACATGTATATCTCTTGTTAGTTGACTTACACGATTAGAGGAACTTATAAGCAGATCTGTTTGTTTTGGCGCGTCCAATGGCTGAGAGAAGAGTTGGTCTACTCAGCGTTGAGTGCGTTGATATTGGCTAGAGCGGTCGTAACACAGGGATGTCGTTTTCATTTGCTTTAGAACTTACTCTTCTTTGGGGTATCAGATAGCTGTTTTTGTGCAAAGAAAGGGTGGTCGAAGATAGGCAATAGTACCAGTTCGTGCAGGTTTCAGACACAATATCTCGAATCGATCCAGCCGTATAGCACGTCTTCTATTGGAGGAAGTTAGCATGCTGTCATGTCGCCATGGATAGCAAGCCAAAGGTGCCGTTGTTTCATGTCTCAGCCATACAAGCTGGACCCAGGTCCCGTGTCTCCGGGATCTTGGTCTTGGATATCAAAGGGAGAGGCACAATGGCATCGGTGAAACGACACCAAGGACCAACGGAATGGAAGTGGGATAAAGATGTGTGACAGGGACATGGAGGAGTCGGAGATACTGCACAAAACAGATGTACCGAGAATATTCAGAGACTGGGTGGTCGAGAGTTCGAAGTAAAGGCAAATGATGGGACAATGCTAGTAAACATGGCGTATATTTGGCACTACTGTTTATTAGTCTTTGCTATAGCTTACCTGTCTACAGGCCTGCGTAATGAAAGGCACAGAAAAAACAAATACAGTTAACAAGCTCAACGGTGAAAACAAACAAAAATCGCGGCCAAAGCTTCGATATTTGTGGCGGTCGAAAAATCCATGTTGAACTGGCCAGTGATACGGCAGAGACGAGCTTAATATACTTTCAAGATGAAGACTGGATATACGTAACTTGGTTGATGATAAGCGAGGGCGAATATGAATATGCCTTGTTGTATAGTACAGATATATCGAATTAGCCTATAGCCTATAGCATATGGACATGTTTCCTTTGTTTTGCCTTGGACTTCACCTATAACAAGAAACCTGATATTGGTCCAAAACGACAACGCCGACTTCAAGACTTCAAGATCTCGAACGCAATGGAAGCTGGGATGGTCAATATTTCGATATTTAGTCGATGGAATGGATGATGTTCCTGCGTAGGCGACCGTTGGCCTCCTTGATAGCCATTGTTCCTTGACATCTTTGCAGCAAGAACAGAACGGAAGACAGAAGAATACAAGAATAGATAAAATATAAAAACTTTCCAAGACTTCGCTCGACTACGATGGCAATGTTTCTGTAGTTGGGTGACATGCAACTCCAGCATTGCTTTTATCCATGTATATTCCATGATGCGGTATCCCGTTGTTTACTAGCATCTGTTTTTCAGCATGGCAATATTTAGACTAGCCTGTACACCAACAGGATAATAAAAGTAGGGTCAAGGTCAAAAGTAAGCGTCTTACTCGCATGTCACTATCTGGGATATCAACTATGATTCACGCGGCTTCACCGGAACAGCCACAGAAGGGTTGCCACAGCAAATGTTCTACGAAGAACCAGTAACAGTGTATTCGCTACCCCCATCACCAGCTGTATTTACAGCAGCTCCGCTGTTCGTGTGGCGTGTATCACAGCCCAGTGACAAGAGATATAAGACTATGTACTACTAAAACTCGTTGTATTTATTCGAAAAGCACAGATCACACGATAGCACGCAGCACTACATAGAAAGAGTCCGCGTAGTGTGTGCAACCCATCTGGAAAGGCCTGTGGTCCATCCAGACTGTGACACTATGACATCAGGCTCTCGGTCTAGAAATACCAGTGCAAGATTTGACGGCAGTCTTTCACACGTTCATGGCCGAGACTAAAATTCGAAGCCCCGAGTCTATGATATAGTCGGACATGGCTATATTTATATCTCACCATTGGCATTTTTGTGTTTCGTGCGTAATGTGTAATAAGTATATCGGTCTAGTCTAGTGCCGAAGTTTGACTAACACGCTCGAACACCACGTTATACAGCTGAGATTCTATTCATATTTAGTCACAATTTAGTCACAATCACAGTCACAGCGAGTGACCCCCCCTGTTACATGAGACCAAAGAAAAAGAAATACAAGAAGACGACGAATTCTGCCGGAGATAGCAACGCAACACACCTGGACCAGCTCAGGAACAAAACCACAAGGACTGCTCCCAATCAGATTGAACGTTGCATATAATTAAAAGGCTGTTTTTTTGAGGCTCTCTTCTACATATGTACATGGCCGAAGACTTTCTGTCGTGACCTAGAGCTATTCGTTGGCTTGATATTTCGGTACATGTTGAATGCCCCCCCCCGCTGAAATGATTAACTAAGGAATAAAGCATACGACGAAAGAAGAACCCGATTTGTTATACAAGACGCCCTAGTCGTAGGATGGAGCATGCTGTAAAACCGTTTCCTAGGGGGGGGGGGTTGGAAAAAGCTTTTTCCAGAGTGTTGTTTGCAAACAAGAAAACATCCTACTTTTTTACAGTATGGTACGATGTGGTATTGATGACGGTCATAATTACTGTTTGGGATATAACGTTCGTACCTAAGATATTTTATATATTCCATCTCGGCATACGTCACGTCACAGTACACTCTCACCTATATGGAGACATAAGTCTCATGGACAAGAAACAAAGGCATTCTGATGCTGCATATCCTTGCTGTATGCGGTATAAATATGAGACTGGATAGTATGTATACTCCATAGTCTCTACAGTTGTCCTTCGACATAATCGATGAGGTCTATGCCTTGTCCCTGGCTAGACTTGACTCTGGTCGATCACCCCGAGAGCCATAGTAGCGGTAGCGTTTCGTTCCAGGCTGAGTTTTTTGCTGGGTCAGGGCTTCGTTAATTGGTAGGACCTAGTGGCCCTAATTGGTGTGCATGATCATTAGCCTAGCCAAATGTGAGCCCAGGGCCAAAACGATGGACAGTACCAGATTTCTTTCCGACATGTACATATTTAGTGATCTACATGATATGCCATATGGCTTTCCTGGCCTGTGAGAAAGCACTATATGTAGATGTATTTGTTTTTTGACATGGGGAATTGATAATCCCTATCTGTGCCAAGCCTACATAGATATAGATATGTATTATCATGAGCAGAATGGTGTCTCGTGGCCTGTTATTTGACCACGGCCTAGTACCAAGAAGAATAAAAACTCAGGAAATGGGGATATCATCTTCTGTTTGCTGTTTGTTTATGCTGATGTACAGATATAGTAGCATTTCTGTTCTGCATCGTCTCTCCCCTGCATCTTTTCGAATGGCCTCAAACTTGCATATCCAGGAAGCACCCTGCTCCCTCGATTCTTCACGCTAGCATCCCCGATAAGGAGACACTGGACGAGTTGAAGAAAGAGACAAGTGATAGAAAGAGACCGAGATGTAATGTTACCTGCTTGCTCCCGTTGATAGGTAAATCTATTGGGGAGGGACAGAGGGGTCGAGATATTGTAACTATAGCCTCTCGCTTAATCACATTCAAGAGTCTGTTTACAAACAGTGGCGGAGTGACAGGAACAACACATCAGCTAGAAATCGCTTATACAGACGTATATTGTATACATATGTACATATAGACGGCCTCCAGCGATGCTCAAGTTGATTCTGGGCTATTCTACTTTCAGTGAGCAGAGCAAGCCATCAGAACAAAAAGCTGTCAACAGCGTCTCTTTTAGTTTTCATTCTCAGCGAGGAAGAAAAAGAAAACAAAAGACCAGTCAGTCTAATCTTGTACGAGCGGCAGTTGAATTGGGGGTTGACTACTAGCACTAATAAAACCAAGCACAGACTTTTGAAAATGGTAAACAATGGACTGTGACAAGGTCTACAGCGGTTGCTTACGGCCTTAACAAAGCCGTGTCTGATGTTTGGTGGCTCTTGACGCACCTAGCCTACCCTATAACAATGTGAACAATAAGACATTCTAGCGTCTTACAGCAGGCCTTGGTAAAGAAGGGATGTTATGTAGTTATCTCGACAGCCCAAGAGGAGAACAAATAAATATGAGAGAAAATAGCTGACATCTTTGAGGCCAACTTTGTAAAAAAGAAAAAAAAAAGAAAGATAAAAATAGGGCTTCGTCCACTAAGCTGTGATAAATTATATATATATATAACTATCCTGAGCTGAATTACAGCACAAGCTGAGCCAAGATATCTTGCCGCTTTTCTGATTTAGGTTCCCCTCTTTCTCTTGATTTGCTTACAGGATCTTAGGTAGCTAAAACCTCCTAAATTAACCTGTCATCCAGTATCTTATACAGCCTGAATAATCAAAATAGCTATAACAACTTGTCTGTCGCTTGACCGTGTTTCGCCACCTATACGTTTCTGTATAAACTACAAATAGTAAATAAAAAAAACAGCTGGTTTTACGCCCCCAAAGGTTGTCTTTCTGTTGGCCTCTACATAATTCTAGCTTCGGCTATGCAGAGAGAGAGGATCGCTTCAGTTGCCTCTGTTGAAGATATGCATGCCGTCAGAGCCTTAAATGTTCGTCTTCATGACTGTATCATTTCGATTTCCGATGTATATGGTGGCAAGGAAGATATCTTGAAGAATATATAATAAATAAAAAAGCATTATTGAATATGGCTGAAATCCCACCAACTATCTAAACAGGCTACTTTGATTACCGCCTGCTTGGTTCGTCTCAGTCTTGGGGCACTACAAATAAACTGACTTGGATCTACATCGTGAATCACTGTCCCGTGCCGTTGTCTAGATCTCGCTATGTAAGCTTGGAAACACTGCTAGCTAACTAATAGGATTGTGCTTTAGAATGTCTAAGATCGAGCAGCCACAGACAATTCCACCGAACAGTGAACGGCATATTGCTATTCTAGATGGATATTTTCCCACCCTTTTTTTTTCCAAAAATTTCCCTTCTTTTCTTTGGCAAGCTTCTTGTCAATGTGACTTGTCATCCCCTTGGACCTTAGTTTCTCTCGTTTTCTAGGCCCTTGTCAAGACTACAACACATCGACCAACCGCCTTGCCTTGCCTTGCCAGTGGGTTGCTTCTCCCAGCCCCTCGGGCTCATCTTGCATAAGTTAGTGGCCAATCATGATGGCCTACGAATACCCAAGGGCTAGGTAACTTTTATTTTTGTTTGTTTCACTAAACCTAACCCAGATATGGGAAAGCCAAGCTGCTTGCTTGTTCGACAAAAAATTGTGCCAGGGGATTCTAGCACTAGGAAGTCTTGTATCCTTCTTTTTTATTCTTTGGTTCTTGGTCAATGCACTAGACTTATATACTGATCGATTCGTTATGGTATCTTTTTGTTGTGAGCCCACCGCCAAGACTGGCAACACGTATATTCATTTTCGTAGCTTCTGATATATGGTGAAAGACTTGGTCTCACCGAACGAGGAGAGAGAGGAAAACAACCAAAAAAGGAACTACGATAGCTAATGACACTCTGGCTCGTTACCCTTTGAATGCAACGATAGCATGCAGTGCAACACTCGATATCCTTTCATGTAGGCGTTTCTTCAAGCATTGATTGGGAAGTTCCTCGTCATCTTCCCCGCCTCTAGTACTATCGATTATTGTACAAAAAGAGCCTGACTTGCGTCTTGTTAGCAATGGCGGTCAAGCAGCAGTAGTCGTATACAACTATAGCCAAATGACCAAACGTAGCAGGGCGAACGGCAGTATTGTGAACACCCCAAGCAGTCGACCGTCCGACTGATGGTGAAATGAAGCAGAGAGACAGAGCGGACAACGAAGTTATAACATGTGCTATCTATAGGCAACTCTGCTTGAACCGAGATCCCGATCACACTGCCAGTTGTTTCTCCCCCACTTAGCCAACCAGCCTATCATAACACTAGAGTGGCAGTATATTCTACCTTCTATATAGGTCACTCGATTCTTGGTTCACTCGTACACTGGAAGACTCTGCCTAGACTTCTTACAGGATGATAGTGTACAAGCGGCTTCGTAGTTCCGGTCAAAGAAAAAAAAAAAGAAGAAAAAAAAGCCCCGCATGATGCACAGGAGCTAAAAACAAATCCGTGATTACGACGTTAATGGTATTGTTGTTGGCATAGATGCGTTATATCCATACATGTTTGTTGATCTAAAGAAAAGAATGTAGTATACAGAATGTGACATATAATGTACGTTGCTAACCGAGAGACTACCTCCTCTGATTGTTCTTTATGGGCATATTGGAACACCTCTCTTGTTTTTATTTGGTGACACATTTATAAACTGCTGTTCGTAGTCATATGTCTAGCTAGCCCTGATAAATATGGAGTAACAAGACATTGCTATTAGGCCATTCATCAACTGCCATATGTACCCTGGGCAAAATACGGTGTATCTACTATATCATGGGATTCTTTCTCTACTATATAGTTTCTTCGGTCGAGCATTTATGATTCGTCCAGTCTCTATATCCCTGGTCACGCTTTTACCGATCTGAATCAAGTTGTCACTTCAGCAGCAGTGGTAGATGGAGTAGCAGTTACTACCTTCCCCCCCTACTTCCAATAGACCGGCCTCCTCGATACTCGGCCGGGACGCATGTACATATATAGGTGAATCACGGAATCGCCTACAAGACGATAGACAATCTCACTGTGATTCCCTGATGCCGCAGCTTGATATGTATCTTGACTACCCGCAGGTACCAGTGCGTCTACCGCCTACAGATAGGTCCCCCCCAAAGATGCCGCCTGTATTTGTGCATTGCATATATGTACTTATATGCACTCTCGATTGTCTAAATTCCTCAATGCGGTGCTCAACACCGCTACACTGCCAGCACAACGCCGCATGGAAAAATGAAAGAAGATCACAAGCTAAAGTAACCCTCTTCCTTTCGCCACGCGTACCTTTTGGGTTCCCTTTTTTGGTTTTTGCTTCGTTGAACTCTTTAGCAATGAATCCCTGAGGCAGATCGTGTTCATTCATCCATTCAAAGGAGCCTGGGCTGTTGTGACCTTTCACTAATATGTTGTAATCGTATGTATAAGCCGAGAAATGACAACTATGATCAGGCGTAATGCTTCTTCATACCATGTAATCATCATGTTATCGGTCGCGAGATCTATCCTCTGTGGCAATGACCCCAATATGTAACTTTTGAACTGGATAGGCCACCAGTTAACTGCGATGTTTGGCTGTATTGGTTGTATAGCCACTATTGAGCTCTAAGCCGCGAGCGTCCGACCTAAAAGCAACTTGTGACTATCACTACATGACTGTTGTAATTCGTTCCAGGCAATTCCGATTTCAATGGGCTTGTGTAGAGATACCAGGGATTTATGGGTCAAGCGTCCGACAAAACAGGCCCAATGTGAGGTATCAGAGGTTCTTTCATATATGGAAGTACGTCCGCTACCATAAGCATTTGATATAAGGGGAGCCCATGAAATCTAGAGAATGAACTAGGACCCTGGGATCCCGCCGCCGTGCTATTCATTGCCTATTTTATGTTCTTTGTTGCCGCCTTGAGAATCATTAATCGGAGTATGATTTTCCGCCTCGATTAGAGGGGGGCTGAAGATCAGATACGAGGGGACGGGAAAGCTGATGTTTTGGGAGGCGATTCCGTCTGCCAATAATAGCCTTGATTGAAGCACGCCTCATCATGTAACAAGTTACCAGAAGGCGATATGAAGATCGTGATTGGCACTATTGCCTCTCGCAGGTTGTTTTGGGCAGGAGGGCACCTATATAGAATACGACAAGGGCTTGCCTTATTGTTTCTGTCTAATTCTAGACTAGACAGACGGGCAAAAGAACTCACAAGCACGGCATTGGTACAGCCCCGATTATAAGTCATTGGAGCCAAGATTATCGATTCGATATCGCTACCATGGTCTATTTCGATGGATTCGCACAAGGCTAGACTGTATTTCCTAAGTGGTGAACCCTGCTCGATATGTAGGGAGGAGGAGATGGCGTAGAGTTGAGGGTAGAGGATAGGGGACAAATACCAGTACCGTGCATCTGGGATGGAGAACGAAACGCCACATCTATTGATCACCCGATTCTGACAGAATACTTTGAGTTGAAGCATGGCATACCGTTATACCCATATATCTACCTGGACTTATGGTAGGTAAGTATTACACGAATGATAAAGCATAGGGTATCGATCACACAGTAGCAAAAGGCATGTGATACATCGTAACAAATTCATATATGAAATAGATGGTATTTTGGCGTCGGTGATATGGCACTACCCAATCCCTTATCTACAAAGCTAGAGTACACACTGCGTATCCACGAGCCCGAAAACGGGCCGAGCTGTCGGATTCGAGTTTGGATTCGATGTCGCGAAATGCGTTTAAACAACGGAAAGATCGCCGAAGCGCTCCTAATCGGTAGAAAGAGTTCAGTGTTAGTGGTGTATTCAAAGGACATCATGTCTTGAGATTGATAACTCAATCCGATGATATTTTGGTATCGGGACGGATATGGCTCGGGTGAATGGGTGCGGCATACCTTGTAGCCAGGGACAACCCAGCGACCCTTGGAGACCAGCTGGGAGGTCTTCTCGTCGATGGAAGGCTCGGCGGCGACGACGTCCTCGACGGTGAGGTCAGCGAACGGCCGGGCAGTCTCGATGTTGGTAAGAGTCTTCTCCAGGTCCTTGAGCTCAAGATCGACCTTCGCCTTGGTGGCCTCGGCGTTCTTGATAGCCTCGACCTCGAAGGCCTCGATAGCCTTGATCTGGCGAGAAACGTCGTAGGAGGCGGGCTTGAACGAAGCAAAGCGCTTCTGGATCTCGTCGATGACAGCCTGGTTCTTCAAGATGCTGCGGTAGTGAGCAAAGTCGACGGCGGTGGACTGCTCGCTCAGCTGGGTGAGCTTACGACGAGCTTCATCGTTGCGCTTCTTGAAAGCCTGCAGAGAGGTGGCAGTCTGGCCGCGGAGGCCTAGGGACGAGGCAAGCTTGACCCAGTCAAGCTTGGTAGCAGCACTACGCTATATATCGTGAGAAGAGAGTTTGGTTAGAAAATACCATTGCTATCTGGGCATTATTGGTAGCAGACGGGAAAACCGGGGTTCTACTGCTATTTGTCTCGTGTTAATCCGCGCTTGCGGCTTGAAGATCCCCTCGGCAGCCTCGCTATCAGAGTCTGGGCAAAGGTCCAATTAACCATCTAGAACTGCGGAAAGGTTCCAATTGCGCGATTTAAAGCTTCTCCGGTGGATTTAGAAGGACATACCGTGGCCATTGTGAATAATTGGAGGATATGGTGATTGGGGTGGACGTGAAGTACTATTCACAGGCCGTCACAATGAGAACATTGTTTTCGCCAACTTTGAGTAACCTACCGACCTGTTCCGAAAATCATGACTAAGCAATCACGTGCTCCTGCAATTGATTCATAGCAACCTTAACTAAAATTAAAGCCATCGCGACGTCACTCCCGGACTTGCTATACAATTTATGAACGTAAATCTTCTTATATTATATTTCTAGAGTATAATCGTTAGACCCAATTACATTCAAATCGTCTGATACATGCTCGCGTACAAGTACCTAGAATATCGTAAATTTTAGATTTTCACTACTCAATTATATCTACCCCACTAGACCGTCCCATCATCAGCATTACTTTGAACTTCATGACGAAGTCAATTTTGTTGCTCAAGTCATTGAAATTGCCAAGATAACTCGTTAAGAAGTCTTACTTAGGTCTATCTATGCTTATAGATACAACGGAACATGATAATACAGTTCCCTCGAACAACTACATTAATGCACATCGCAAGCCGTATATTTTGACATTATCACGTTGGTAAAACGAAATCTTGCAGCATATGCCGTGTTGAGCTCGCCGTCATAGCTCGCTTTTTTTTTAATGAATGAACGCTCATCAAACCGTTGCCCGAGTAAATGATAGTCAGCCGTATCAGATACCCAAATCGGTCATTCCCAAATAGACGCATGCAACATCTTAGATGCTCAGTGCCATGATAGAGTTGACTATATCGTTGTCGTTCTCTCTTAGGGCCTTGATTGCTTTGTTTCTGGAGACGTTGCCCTGAGTCATGACAAGTTCGATATCCTTAGACTCGAGACCTTCCTCATCCAGGGGTTCGCTATCCTCTTCCTCTTCCTCCTCCTTCTTATCCTCCTCTTTGGCCTCGCCGTGATCGTGGTCGTGATCGTGGTCGTGGTCATGGTCATGGTCATGGTCATGGTCATGTTCGTGGTCGTGGTCGTGATCATGGTCGTGACCGGCGTGGTCATCGTGGGCAGCAGCCTGCAGCTGAGAAGCAGCAGCCTGTTGGGCAGCGGCATTGATGTCCTCAATCTTGGCCTCACCGAAGACACTATATATGTATTAATATACTTCCCAACAAATTTCTCATGTAACCAATAGGCTTGCAGATAGACTCACATGTAGGTGTTGGAGTGAGGGGACTTGTAGACCTCGGGGTTGTTGATGACGAACAGGATCTATGGTGAATATTAGTAACTACCAAGTATTGACGGGCTGACGATAGCATGTGAACATACATTCTTGGGGCGGCGAAGGGTCACACGGGTGATGCCGTGGACGCGGACCAAGTGCAGCTTCTCAAGGGCCTTGCGAGCCTTCTTCTCGTTGCGAGAGTGGACAACGGCCTGAGAGCCGGCGGGCAGGGAGCCCTCACCAGCCTCAACCTCGGAGTCGGAGCTGTCATCCTCGTGCTCCTCGACGACGACCTTCTTGGTCTCGTCAACGGGAAGTTCCTCAACACGGGCGTCGGTCATTTTGATATATTTTGGGTGTCTAGTGGTTGGTTGTTAGCTTTCGCAGTATATTTGGAGGGGCTGTCCTGTAATAGTGTCATAGCCCGCATTGGTTTTTTTCTCATATTTCTGCAAGGGCTTGATTTCGGCATCGAGGGGCACAAAAAAGTGACTGGCAATTTTGCCTCCCGATTGTGCGAGACACCAACACAGACGCTCTGAACACCAAAAAAGTGTAAAATTTCATTCTCATGGCTGCATTGGAAAATACACATACAATACATGTAATTTTAGTTGGGGTTTACTCACATTTTGGGTGGTTGATCAAGATAATTGGTCTGGAGATGAAAAGGCTAAGTTTGGCCAAGGTGGAAAACTTCGATTCACATCCAACTACCTAGGGTTGAATTTGCACCACGTAACAGCCCACCAAGTCATTAAAGCCACTGGTAAACGACCTCCACATTCAGGCTGTATTACAGTGGCTCGCTATTTTATTCATCGTGAGCTCGTCTTAGTCAGCAATACGACGACGACGGATGGGCGGAGCCATTTTTACTAACATATACGCGAAGCACTGATACGTATCATAGGTATAGTCGGCCAATTTATACTGGCGATTTGAATGAGCCTACTGCCAGTGATGTCACTCAACATCGCAACACAGTATTACCGTGTGAATACATTCATACATACATTTATTGTCACAATTTCAAGATACACATTTGTTGACGGAAATTAGCAACATTTGATACAGCTAGTCGACGAATGGATGATGAAAATACATGTCCCGTGGTGAAAGAAGCAGAAAGAGAGCGAGAGGAAGTGTGTCGGTCAGTAAAACCCATAAGCCGTAAAATTAGGAGACCGTTTCCTAATGCTTGAAATTCATTTCTCTGATCCCGTTTAGACGCCGTCATCTGTCCTTATGAGTAAATATAACATGAACATACAGCGCTTCCAGTACGGATGATGAGAGTCGTACAGTGAAATCATTATGACGTCTCTGCCGTAGATGGTAATGCAAGCCGTAATCCGGTATCCATGCTCTCTCCATCGCCGTCTCTCACTGATTTAGAGAGTTGGACAGCATCCCAAAGTGACTCCCCAGAAAGAATGCTTTTTGATTTTCCGTTTGTGTCCCAAGGTTTCGTAAAACAAGAAGTCGCAAGAAGAAACAGTAAATTTATTTTTCCATTGTATCCGTTTACGCGGAGGCCTTTACCTTGGCCAGAGCCTTGCGCTCCTCGAAGCGGCGCTGCTTCTTCAGGCGCAGGACCTTGAAGCGGTCGAAGTCGGTGAGAGCTCTCCGCTTCTCGATCTGGTCACGGCGCTTGAACCAGTTGCTCTGCTTCCACTTAGTGTCGATCTCAGCAGCCTCCCAGAACTTCTTCAGGGTGGTGTGACGGGCACCACGGGGAAGATCCTTGATGACCAGCTGGGACAAAAGGCAGTCGGAAAGAGGGATAGACTTGCGGATAACAGCAAGCTTGGAGTCGGACGAGGGGCCCTCAACGAGAACCTGTAGAATCGTAAGTGTTAACTGTTGCTCTTGCGGTATAAAATGCGGAATACTTTGTTGTTGACGAGTTCCCGCGTAGTAGAATCCAAATTGAAGTGTCGTGCATGATAATCTGAGAAATCGTGTGGCGTTGATGCAAATTTTCAGTATCAAGGTTTCAGATCGGTCTCTTCGAGGATGTACATATTGCGGAAACTCGGGTCGCAACAGGTGAAAAACGTACGCGCTTGTGATCGATGATCTCGACGATAGCAGCCAGGCGGCCAGCATCAGGGTGGGCACCCTGGACGAGGACGACACGGCCGACCTCGACCAGACGCCAGCTGGGGTTCGTTACCGTCGCATCGGCCATTTTGAAGAAATCTGAAGTTGAGGAAAAGATTAGACAAAAGTCAAAAAGAAAGAATGAAAGTCGGTACAAGTCGAGAGAATAAAGGATGAGGGTAGATGTAATTTGAGGGTTCGAATGGATGTTCACATACCAAGAGCTTGGTGATAACTCTCAAAGTGGTGTGGTTGGTTTGATGGATTCCACAATGATAGACCAGGCTTGTCTGAAGACGATTTTGCAGTTCGTTGTGGTCCTCTCACAAACTTGTGGACTCCCAAGCCCTAAGTCTTTTACGAAAACCTTGTGGAGTTTGTGTGCCACTGACAAAAACGGACACTGACTCCACTATAAAGTTGATGAAATATTTTTTATCTAAAATCACGTGTCGGTAGCCCACTTTACTAGCCAGGCGCTCATATAAATTCTTGCTTTCGCCACCCCAAATTTCAGATTTTCTACTCTTCAGAAGTATATCAATCTCGAGCGCTTTTGAACAGTAGCAATGGTACTTTAGCATTTTCTGTGAAGACAGTCATAATTGTGCCTGCGGCTCAACCATATCTGCTATTAGCGCTCGAGGTTTCCTTCACCATTCGGTAAGTCTTTTTTCTCCCATTTTTTCCAACATAAACTCCACGTTCCTGATGAGGTAATTTGCGTTTGATTCTGGCTGTTGGTGCCCTCGCCAGGGTTACTTTAGCAGTCGGTTAAATGACATTTATTTTCTTACATATTCTGATACAACAACACCAATCTTCACATTTATGTCAGTCTTCAAGTCTTGAATTCTAGCTAACATAATTGATAGTACATAGTAATATTCTAATCATGTAGTACTTAATGTTTAATATAACTCGTTCTAATAAAATCTCTTGTCTTACTGTTTTTCTTGTGTATATGTCTAACAAATTTCTCCATCAATAAATGAGGTGTGCTCCTATTAACCCTATAGTATGCGTTATTAACCCTTAATATATCATTGCCTCGTTTTCACGTAATTGTACATTGCCCACTTTATAATTGGCTTAAGTGAACTAGACAATATTCAGTTCATCACTAAGCTCTATGCATCCTACACAATATTCTCCATCAATTCCATTGTCACGATGTTCCGCTTTGTATGTTACAAACAACCAAGTCGTAATTAACTTGCCACGAAATCACTCCAAGTCATGACAAAGGAAAAGCGAATGCTAACGTTGATCAACAAATACACAGCCCAAAAGTCTTGATATCATCACGCTATTCAGCAAGACGAGCTCGCCCGCATCTACGCGCGTCGCAGAAATCCTGAAAAAAGCTGTGACTGTGTCTGCTGATGGATCGTCGAAGTCTCGTGATATTTTTGAACTGAATATCACTGAAGAGGCGCCTACTGAAGATCAAGTCCGCACTATCTTGAGCTATGTTGGTCCCGACCACATCTCAAGTGTGATCAGTGGCGCCAAAACTGAATCCGAAGCTCTGAAGGCTTATAAGCTTAGCCAAAACAGCTTCCAGCGCCCCTTTGTGAGTACAGCCATAAATAACCCCCATGAGAATGGCAAGTACTAACATCTTGTAGGTTGTGGACTGGAACAATGGCAAAGCTATCTCTGGAGAGAACGAATCTGAGATACTTAAACTGCTCAAATCCAAGACTTAGAATACTGTGCATGAAAGGCACTGTTAAACACACGTATCCTATATCATGTTCTAACATATCACTTGTGTTTGATATCAAGTTTCTATCTCTATAGCTAACTAACTTCTAGAGATGATGCTTACTTTGTAAAAATATAAACATCCTGCCCACTCTATAATCTTCCTTTGTTGATAGTAGTCATATAAATCTTCATCTAACAAAATGCTTAGCTGTGATATCACTATATTTTTAGACCCCTGGAAAATAATACACGACTATTCAGATACAACAGAAATTATGAACTGATTGCTTCCTACCCTTACTACACATATCTATCAATATTGTTAACTCACATAACTCTTCTTTTACATGGTTCATTACCAACTATCCTCACGATTCTCAAACATGATAATTAATCTCTACTAGATGTATAGACGCGACATAATCTTCTGGGCGCTTAGCCCATGGCAACAGATAGAAGAAATAACCTCAAATTGGGACAGCAGCCAAGTCTTGTATGAAACTTTATCCCATCGGAATTTCACAGAAGCATCCCACTAAACGCTAGAGCTTTGTTTTCGATTCGAAATGAGTCCAGACCAAGAAAAACATCTAGGTGTATCAGTTCCGTTGTGGCCAAAATGTCAAGTCCGATGCGTCGCGAGAAATTTCATCAAGGTTTTCTGGGCTGATATCTGGTCATATCTTCAACAAGAGCCATCTTCTTAGTTTAATTTGTGGGCTTGGTTTGATCCTGTCGATGTTGCCAGTCATGGCGCTGTAAATCTCTTTTGAGTTTTATTCCAGCTCAGTCAATATCGCTGCCCTATACTTTCGTCTCCCAGCAATACTGCATCATTCCATATTGGACTCCGGGTCGTGGTTGTCTGACTCCGCAAATTTAGAGAAGTTTAAGTCATGGGATACTAGCCGTGATAGATTATCATCTCTCATTCGTGAGAGTGAGTGCGAAGAAATCCAAAATATCTCTTTGTCCGAACTTGAAATCCTGTCTGATGCGGTGTTATGTCGTCATGAAACCCAATCTGGACGTTTCAAATCTACAGTCTTGGAGGCTGATGAAACAAATCTTACCATGCCGGCATCCAAAATTTGCCAACCTTTGCATAGTTGGTTAGGTAAGTATCTATGAACACATATACCATCATTCAACACGTCTCCTATTCTATACTGCTAGCCAAAATCTAACTGGTAATTCATAGCTAAGATCATATATCGAGAGCCTAGTACCAATTCTTCTTACCCGTTCATGGACGACTTTCGTGACGAACTAGGCGCATCAGGCCTGCATAGCAAAGAACATTACAACACCGTATGGCCATATATCATGCTATCACCAATAGCTTTAGTGGGTATCAAGATTGCAACAATGAGGAGAAACAGAATAGTGATATCGAGACATCATGTTTCACCCTGGCCGAGGATAATAGCAGCTAACCAAGCGTCGTAGTTGGTGTAACCAGAGAACATGACATCAACAAGCCTGATTTAGGTAGTGCTCATGCTCGAGAGCCAAATTCCCAAGAGCTTTCCACGAACACTTTCGATATGGCCACTCGGTCGTCAGGAACAGTTAAGGCGGATGTCCCAACAGAGACCAACGCTCCACAGCAACTCATAAGAAGTATGCCTAAACATACTTCAGATGACTCGAGTCAAGTCCGGACACCCCTCCCTGGCTATTCAACTCCTACAAGCCAGCTTCAACTTCAACAAACCCGTTGTGTAGCCACTTGTTTTTCAACTCTGAATTGACACACATAGCCTTTCCGGGAGCGATGTGGCCGGAAAACTCCGCGGAATTATGGCTTTCCCAGTTTTCTGAGCCTACGGTTGCTAAATCTGTAGTCGATGGCTCCAATATATATATATGGCGAGTCCATTTACGTACTACAGTGAAGCAACCAAGTCCTATATACTAACTATCAATAGACCCAGAAAAGCACTATACAGACCAAAAGTTCATTACCTTCGGGGATTTCCTTGTTTGTCCTAGCGATCGTGAGGAGCTTCACGAGGTCAAGTGGGTGACACTCTCGCCACTTTACCAACAAGACATTGCGTTATCATTGGATGCGAATTGGCAACACACCAAGGAAGATATAGCCTCAAAAACAAACTCAGCTCAGTTCACCCAACCGGCATCAAACATGGATGAATCGACACCCTTGAGTATGCCCATGATAGACGAGGGTGATGAAGCTAGTTGCCATGCCGACATGCAACATGACTCAGCAACGCAATGTGTACCAAGAACTGAAGATAGGAAACAGACAGAAGAGAGTCTGCTAGATCCAGTATTTGAACTTGACATGTTACTCAAGTCGAAACATTCTAAGATACCAGACACCGAACCCACTACTAGCTTTAACCCGACTCCTGTTTCTAGAAACGCTAGCACGGCGAAGAAAAAGAAGAGAAACAAAAAAAGCAAGTCTACATCTACTAGTACATTGAAGCAATGAGTATATCTTAGATGGTCATAAATCAATAAAATTATAGCGCCTCATTTGGAGGAAAACATGAATGGCAGCACGAAGGCTAGATGATCTGTATTTATGATTATTCCTTACTAAAGGCCTGTTATATACTTCATGTCCTGTAATTTGAAATGCACCGCATGGTAAAGCTCTTTAAGCAGCCTTGACAAGCGCAGAAACGGCCTCTTCGATCTGACTATCGGATAGTCCTATGTTGGGTTAGCATTGGGTAGATTAAAATCATGTTCACTATGGTATGAGATTGTATACCTTCAAGCGATGCGCTCTTTTCTACACCAAGATCTATTTGACGATTAGCAAAATAATGAGACCATAGTGGAACAAACAACACATATAAAAACATACCATAGCGAGCATACACGCGAGAAGGGGTGCCAAAAGCCTCACGGATAAGAACCGGGGTATTGGGGTTGTTCTTCTTCATGGTTGGATAAGCGCGGTTCAGGAAGGAGCTAGTGGAGTGAGAAGATAATTAGCTATCATTCACTAGCTTCTAATGCAAGATCACGGTATGGTTGATAGGGCCAAGTATTGTACCGTGTAGCAGCGCTCTTTTCAGAGGTGTTGCAGAACAGAAAGCGCAGTTCCTTGACGGCAGCACCAAATGCGTACTTGGTAGACATGGTGATAGCTAATTGGCTGTAGAAAAGAGCAAAGAAAAAGGAAATCCGAGTGCAGGGACTGAAAGAAAATATGACGTCGGTGTCCCGGGATCGCGAAAGTAACCGGAGTAAATTAAGAAATCGGGTAGTCGGTTGACCTTGATGTTTTGAGCCGATTGAATTAGGACCAATGACAATGATTAGAGAGCTAAGCAAGGTCGAAAGAGCTAGAATAGAAGGCCCACTTATTTATCCTTCAGTGAGCTTTAGAGGGTCAGGCTGAATCGAAGTTGAAACTTTCGTGACTAGGTCCTATCTAAAAAGTGGGGGTTAGAAGATTTTTAATTTTCTTAGGGTCCAGAGTTATTTTGCAAGCGAGAACCCGATTACCGTTCGTTTCGGACTATATTTCTGAAATATGTACTTATGGTGCATCGGATTTTAGGTTTTGAATTGTAACAACAAAGTACTTGAATCTTGGGGGTGTCCGGGCTTAAGATGTCAAATATTGAAGAAATAAAGGTTTTCAAGACATCATGCTATAAATATTTCGCGATATACAATAAATTTATTACAGGACTTCGAAAGTCCACCTCTTAGCTTGGTATAAATTGTGTAGTCCCTATATTCTTACTCGATAGGAATGTGTAGGTCTGGATATACCCAGCATGATAGCTGTAGAAAAAGAAAAGTGAGGCTCTTTTCCCCTGCGTGTTGTTGTCAGTACAACTATATACAGATATATAGTTATACATACATAAAAAAAAATAAGCCACAAATCAAACAATATGAAGGACCCAGCGCTGATTTGTTTCCACCATCAAAAGGACAGGCTCGCTTTTCTTTTCCATATTGCGCAAATAATCAAGATGATGGGCTAAAATATGATAGAATAGCCAAAGTTAGTCACAGGGCCAAGCCAAACAAGCAACTCTTATCAACTAGAAAAGATACAAAACGAATCCGTTCCACCACCAACGAAACAACTCACCTATCTCTCGGATTTTGTAGAAAGTAAGCCAGCCCCTTACTATCTTATTCTTTGTTCCCTTACGACTTTGATCTCTTTTCTTCTTGATTATTTCGTCAGTAAACACTTACTTATCCTTCTTCTAACTAAAGAAGAGCTTAAAGCCGTTTATCTCCCGCGCCCCTCCAAAATTACCCGCAATATTGCTTCCAACCAACAAGCCGGTCATATTTTTTTCCTTTATTTATCCGTTTTTTGAAGAGAACGCCCTTATTTCATTAAAAAAATTAAACAATAAACGACCATAGATAGACCCAAACCCTCGATTCGAGCGACCCGACCCAAACCCCGGACCGAACAATTCCCCAAAAAACCCAAAGTTTTTTTTTTATTGTCAACCTCACAACCAACAAACTACAACCCTCACAAAAATGTCTTCTGCCGCTCGTTCCGCTTTCCGCGCCGCGCGCCCAGCTTTCCGCCTCGGTGCCTCTGGCTCTCGTACTGGAACTTTCAACCAGGCGGCCTTCAAGCGGGCTTTCCAGCAAGAGGCTCGTCGCTTCCAGAGCACTACTGCTGAGCAGCCTGCGCAGTCCTGGTTTAAGCGCATGTACGATAGCCCCATCGGTCTGAAGACTGTCCACTTCTGGTAAGTGTCCTCCTCCATCCTGTCTCATACCTATCTATCTATCCGACATTCTTGACATCAGATTCATGATTTACATCTCTACTTGTCATCCGGTTACTTCCTTTACTCAGGCTGCGTTGGTTGCCGTTGTAGCACATGCTATGACGATGCTGTGTCACATGTACCCTCAGAGTTGAGCCGCATTTCACTTGCTAACCATCATCATTTTTGTTCACAGGGCTCCCGTCATGAAGGTTAGTTGAACCGTCAATCTATCACATACTCACAGAATATTCTGCTACCTTGGATTTCCATCTTCCTACGACGACATTAACCTCCGAATATCTCGTTACGGCCTTGTCGAATCGAATACTCCTGCTTGAAAGAAATATACATACTGACTCTACCACTCTTCTCGCATCAGTGGTCCCTAGTCATCGCTGGTCTTGCCGACCTGAACCGTCCCGTTGAAAACATCTCCGTCACTCAGCAGTTCGCTCTGATGTGCACTGGCCTGATATGGACCCGTTGGTGCTTGATTATCAAGCCACGGAACGTTCTGTACGTCTTCTTCGATTTCATCCAGTTCTATTATCTCGATTTCTCTCGTTCACACATCTTACGCGGTTATCACTAACATAAATCTCTATCAACTTTAGGCTGGCCACCGTCAACTTCTTCGTTGGCCTTGTCGCCGTTTTCCAGCTGGGCCGTATCGTCATGTGGCAGCAAGAACAAAAGAAGCTCGGGGAGAAGAAGGAGGCTAAGGCTTAAATAAGGCCAAATCTTTTCTTTTCTTTATCTTGTTTTCATTTGCATGTATAAATGCATCGCTTTTCACATTAATTTGACCGCAAATCTGGCAACGATATTCCAGTTTCGGGTGTCTTGTAGGGGGATAGGTCCTCCAATAATTCACCATACACATTAATTTCTGTAGCTCATGTAGCTTGTACATAACATGATTAATTGACATGCATGTAAGACCAGGCCTAGTCCAAGTTCAACAAATCTATGTGTTCCCAGTAACTAATGGTCATATGTTTTTTATAAGTAGTCAGTATAGCTAGCTACCTTCTTTTCTTTGGTGACGATATAGTCTGGGATGGATTCTTCATATAGAATCGTACAACATCTCGGGGTCCTTCTTTTTTCTCGTAAAGTCCTCTCTAGTATTACAGATACTTGTGCATTTGGAGATCTTGTGCTCATCAATTTTATCATGCGTAACAGTAATGACGTTGTTAGCCCAATTTCATAATATTCCTAGCTGAGATACAACTAGCAAAGTACAAAGTAGCAGTTCAGGCAATGACTTCAAGATGGGAGCCTCTTTCGGTTAACAATCGTAACAGTACGTACCTAGAACCTTGAAATGAGCGCTTAATATTTCTTAATTTTCTTCTTTCGTGTTATCTGACCTCCCTGCATATGATGTCCGGCATGACTTTTCAAGGTGGTGGTGGATGGACATAGCTTGATTGACATATGTACGACTATAGTAACGAAGGGTAGCATTTCTCGCCATAATATAATACATTTTCCTAATGGAATATCAATTCCATCCAAATACATAAAATTTATAAGAAAGTGGACTGATTATTCCCCAGATTTTCATAAAGGAATTGAGACTCTTTGGGTAGGTGGAATTTCTTTGCTTCTTGATCGGTACCTGGATTATTTGTTCATTATCGTATGATTCTGAGGAAATAAAGATAGTGAGAGAAAATTGAGGAGAAAATACACTTAAAAATAGATGGGGTATTCTAGTAATGGATACGGCGCTTAAATTTTCCATTTTGGCACGTTAGTGTTATGATACACGGATATAAACATTTGGAGATGTGGGGACTGAGTTGAACTTAGAAAAAAAAAATACTATTTCTTAAATTTATCAATGTTCGTGACATATGAGCAATAGTTATTATCGCGAGTTAAAGTATCCCGGTTTTTAAAGCTGGTTAGGTTGATTATGAAAACTTATATGAATTAAAAAAAACACCAAAAACGTATATAATAGGGTTACATATATAGTTTAAGGGTTACATGGAATGTTGTTTTTCACAAGAGAGTGTTTCTTGACATGACGTGTTTTTCAGGTAGAACAAAGGACGTAGAAAGGAAGCTACTCTTATTGCAACAAGTTTATTAAATCAAAGAAACGAATGAATGGGCATGCAGCATGAAGCATTCAACAAAACCTTCTTTTATCCTTAAAACTTATAACTGAACAGCTCCTTTCTCGATTAGAAGCTTGGTGATGTGAACATGACCTTTAGAGGCGGCCGACATCAGAGAAGTCTCCCCATTAGAGACCCTGTAATCGATGATAGCTCCATTGCCAATGAGAAAACTAGTGATATCAAGAAAGCCTGCCGAGCAAGAACTTCTGAGGGCAGTCCATCCGCGAAGTGTTTCGTGGTTGATATGAGCTCCATGCTCAATCAAGAATTTTGCAACGGCCAAATGGCCTTCCCAGCAGGCTGACATGAGAGCAGTCCCCCAATGAGATGTTTCCAAGTTGACATCGGCTCCATTCTCAATTAGAAGCTGAGTGATATCAAAATGCCCTTTTGCACTAGCAGACATCAGGGCAGTCTCACCATGGGATATCGGTTGGTTGACATTGGCTCCTTGTTCGATTAGGAACTCAGTGAGATCAAGAAAGCCCGCGGAGCAAGAACTTCTGAGGGCAGTCCATCCACGAGGTGTCTCGTGGTTGATATGAGCTCCATGCTCAATCAAGAATTTTGCAACGGCAAAATGGCCCTCCCAGCAGGCTGACATAAGAGCAGTCCCCCAATGAGATGTTTCCAAGTTGACATCGGCTCCATTCTCAATTAGAAGCTCAGTGATATCAAGATGCCCTTTTGCACAAGCAGACATTAGGGCAGTCTCACCATTGGATATCGGCTGGTTGGCATTGGCTCCTTGTTCAATTAGGAACTTAGTGAGATCAAGATAGCCCGCGGAGGAAGAACTTCTGAGGGCGGTCCATCCGCGAGGTGTTTCGTGGTTGATATGAGCTCCATGCTCAATCAAGAATCTTGCAACGTCCAAATGGCCTTCCCAGCAGGCTGACATGAGAGCAGTCCCCCAATGAGATGTTTCCAAGTTGACATCGGCTCCATTCTTAATTAGAAGCTGCGTGATATCAAGATGCCCTTTTGCACTAGCAGACATCAGGGCAGTCTCACCATTGGATATCGGTTGGTTGACATCCGCTCCTTGTTCAATTAGGAACTTAGTGAGATCAAGATAGCCCGCGGAGGAAGAACTTCTGAGGGCGGTCCATCCGCGAGGTGTTTCGTGGTTGATATGAGCTCCTCTGTCGATCAAGAATCTTGCAACGTCCAAATGGCCTTCCCAGCAGGCTGACATGAGAGCAGTCCCCCAGTGAGATGTTTCCAAGTTGACATCGGCTCCATTCTCAATTAGAAGCTCAGTGATATCAAGATGCCCTTTTGCACAAGCAGACATTAGGGCAGTCTCACCATTGGATATCGGCTGGTTGGCATTGGCTCCTTGTTCGATTAGGAACTTAGTGAGATCAAGATAGCCCGCGGAGGAAGAACTTCTGAGGGCGGTCCATCCGCGAGGTGTTTCGTGGTTGATATGAGCTCCTCTATCGATCAAGAATCTTGCAACGTCCAAATGGCCTTCCCAGCAGGCTGACATGAGAACAGTCCCCCAATGAGATGTTTCCAAGTTGACATCGGCTCCATTCTCAATTAGAAGCTCAGTGATATCAAGATGCCCTTTTGCACAAGCAGACATTAGGGCAGTCTCACCATTGGATATCGGCTGGTTGGCATTGGCTCCTTGTTCGATTAGGAACTTAGTGAGATCAAGATAGCCCGCGGAGGAAGAACTTCTGAGGGCGGTCCATCCGCGAGGTGTTTCGTGGTTGATATGAGCTCCTCTGTCGATCAAGAATCTTGCAACGTCCAAATGGCCTTCCCAGCAGGCTGACATGAGAGCAGTCCCCCAATGAGATGTTTCCAAGTTGGCATCGGCTCCATTCTCAATTAGAAGCTGAGTGATATCAAGATGCCCTTTTGCACTAGCAGACATCAGGGCAGTCTCACCATGGGATATCCGTTGGTTGACATTGGCTCCTTGTTCGATTAGGAACTCAGTGAGATCAAGAAAGCCTGCCGAGCAAGAACTTCTGAGGGCAGTCCATCCGCGAAGTGTTTCGTGGTTGATATGAGCTCCATGCTCAATCAAGAATTTTGCAACGGCCAGATGGCCTTCCCAGCAGGCTGACATGAGAGCAGTCCCCCAGTGAGATGTTTCCAAGTTGACATCGGCTCCATTCTTAATTAGAAGCTGAGTGATATCAAGATGCCCTTTTGCACAAGCAGACATCAGGGCAGTCTCACCATGGGATATCCGTTGGTTGACTACGGCTCCCTTGTCGATTAAGAGCTTCGTAATGACATAATGGCCCCTGAAACACGATCGTCTAAGAGCAGTCCAACCGTTAGCATTCTCATAATTGATGTCTGCGCCGCTCTCAATCAATCGCTCAGCGCATGCTAGGCTCCGTTCTGACATGTCGGGAATTCCGCAGACATGACTAAACCAATGCTCCCGGACATAGTTGGCGAATTCCTGAGTTAAGGTGTTGTCTTTCAAGCCTATCTGAGATTTCGAGGCATTTCGTACTTCTGGTAAAGATAGGAATTTGTAGCAAATATCAGAAAGTATTTCGTCAGTGGTTTCTGGAGTACAGGAAAGTGGTTGGCCATGTAGTTCGATAGAAGTCTTCAATAAAAACTCCTTGGCTGTCTGGTGTATGAGATAAACCGTGGACTCCCTGATGAAAACAAATAGGCCGCATAAGTCTCTCAGCCTCTTCTCCGTGGTAGCACATTGATCAATGGCATCTCTTATTATACAAGCAGGCCCTCCTAGCTTTAAGCTTAATGCGATTCCCATCTCCGCAACTGTGAGTGGACGTCGTGCACCGACAACAATCTGAAGGATAAGTATGGCTTGCGGTAGATATGGCAGCTCAATTCTCTGTAGGATCTTCTTGTAGGCATCGTTCACGGTAGTAGGAATCAAATCGATATCACTAATTTGAAACCCAAAACCTCTCGACATACTCTCGGTATGTTTCATCATGAGATCAAGCCATAGATATGTGCGATTCGGCATACACAAGAGCTTTTCTTTGACCCTCTCACGGGAATCTCTATCTACTCTGAGCTTTGTAACACGGGATTCCACAAACAGATTGATTTCGGCCTGGATTCGACTATCTTCCTCTTCACCAGAAAGATAAATTTGAGGAAAAGTGTCAATAGTGGAATTGAAACTGTCGTATATATCCAAGTAGGGCCGACTGGTGAGCAAGATCTTCAACCAAGATGAGCGTCTCGAATCTTTGGTTTTCCTGAACCACTCAGTAACTAGATGGATCAATGTAGATTTGTCTTGGAGGATGCACTCATCTAAGGCGTCTATCACAATGACGGTGTTTGTGAAATCTTTATCATCAAGAGAATCAAGTAAGATCTGCCAAAGTGTGTGTACCTCAAGCTGGATTTTATCTCCATTTTCTTTCCAAGGGGTCAAGGCGTATTTACGTAAATGTGACTGGCGGCTGAAAAGTTGGTGTAAAATTGCACAAAGGGCTGTGGCAAGATTACATTGTTCTTCATTGTCTTTGAAGAAGAAATAGCAGATCGAAGGCGGAGAAGATGAAGTTTGAGAAAAATGTTCAATCAGTTGCTTATCAATAAGATATCTGCTTAAAACAGACTTCCCACAGCCTGGATCGGCAGAGATCCAAAGAAGATCGTCGTTGGTGTTGTTGAGCCAGCTGGTAAATTTTTCGTTTTCCAGGACCCAGACACATGTTCCTTCAATGGCTGTAGGATTTATATCTTTATGTTGCTTGTAAGAAATGGTTTTGAAACTTTGGTGACATTTTGACATTGTGTCTTCCTGTTTCGTATCAACTTTTCGGTTGTAGAGATTTTCGTTCTGCTTGATGATGCGATCCGTGTTTTGTGCGATGCTGACCTTGAGCGACTCTACAGCAATAAATGTGTTAAAATATTAGATCAATGAGGGTAACTTGATGGAAAAGCGTTGTGCTGTAACATACCAATCACTTTCAAGGCGGGTATCATTGTGCTGATATTTCTCTTGCGAACATAGCCCAAGAGCTCCTTGGCATAGGCAGCAGCAGAAAGGGCAGCATAGCCATGCCACCCATCCTGTTTATGACTGTCCGCATAATCCGAAATTCCACGGATGACAAGACATGGGAACTGTTGTATTATACCAGCAGCCTCCATTTCCACACATATAGCCCCAATCTCCCCTCGCAATTTGTCCCGATGGATTGCGTCTCGCATCACAGAGTGTCCTGATGCAATAGTCCCATAGTGTATTCGTGGATCTTCATCTTCGCGGTTCGGTCTCGGTATTTCCCACTCTTGAGGACAAGAGTCGCAAGTCGGAGCATCAGATTGATGTATACGGTCTGGATAGAATAGTCGATCGCTTTGAGAGGTCGGTTTTCGAAAGTTCTTCCTAGCTTTTGCACTATATGAGAGCGCCTTATCGATATAGGTTGGAAAAACAGGATCGTTGATATCTATTTTGGCTTTGAATTTGTTTAGCGCTGAAAGTAATATATCTGGAGGGGAATTTAGGTGGCCTTGTCGTAGAAACTGTCCGTTGGTGAGAAGTTTTCCAACATCATATTGAATAACGCCTCCATATGTATCCGAGGGTTGACCGACCACGATATCACCGAGTCGAATGTCATTCTTTGGCGCAGGAATTCCAGCACCAATTCCCACCAAAAGTATGAAGCGTAGAGATGTGGGAAAGGCATGTGCCATGCTGACAGCAACCGCAGCTGCTTGGGTTTGACCAACTGATGACAAGCAAGTCAGAACAACGTGATGCTCTCCAATACGGCCATAAGTATAACTGCTTGAACTGGCAGAGGTTTGGTCTTCGGGATCCCCAAACTCTTCGTCAAGTATAAGCTGGGCAGCAGATAATTCTCGAGATAGGGCACAGATCCATCCGATTTCGTAGGTGTTTTTTCCTGGACACACTAGAGACGCCATGTCGAGAGTTGGTGCCCATGGGATATTATGGGAGATGTGCAAAGTGAGCAAACGAGACAAGAAATAGAGGTACCAGATAGAAATCGCTTTAGAGAAGAAATGTATAGGCTATCAAATAAGTGCGATATATTACATATAGGAATAATCTTTGTATAGTAAGGGATTGTGTTCCTATTGCCTAAGATTTGGGTTAGTTAGGCTTCTGGACCTGATCTTGAAGTCAGCCTGAATTGCGAACTCTTTTTGCCCAGTGTTGGCGTTGTCTAAAAATAGTCGCTTTTCATTTCATGGGTTGTCAACAGCTACCTAGTGCTTGTGAAATCCTACTCAAGGAGGGGTTAAAAGGGATAATACTTTATTGGCAGCAACACAACGTTCATTGATCTGCCAAATCGATAGATCATATAAAAACGCAGCATAAAGTACATCCACTTAGTGTGCTCGTTTGTATACAGATATGGCTGGCCTGGCTAATAATTATGAACCACATACATCTGGTGGCAAAGCCAAACAGTAGGCATATATAAGGTAACAATAATAAGGTAACAATATGGAGCTACAAAGAGAACAATCAATCTTTCAATCATTACACCGCCAGATGTGATATTGCTATTTTTATTAAGTCATGAGTCAAGCTTGGAATAAAATGACGGCCTTTTAGTTAATTAGATAATTAGAACTTGAGCTTACTACTAGTTAGCAATAGTGGGTCTTACCTTGTTCTCTACTGTGGGTAGCTTTTTATATATATATTTTTTATTATTTATTTTTATTTTTATAAAACTATACATAGTTAGTTACATCATCTAAGGATAAGTGCTGACTTGCTTGGTGACACTGTTAGGTTGATAATTATTTTTTAAAAAGTATATCTGTATACATGAGTCCCTTTGAAAGACACATAAAAAGCTCACTAGAGAACATATCGACTACTCTCATGCCATAGCTTCTAATTCAAAGTCACTAGCTTTGGATGAGGACATTCTTAACTCCAAGTTACTCATTAGTATACGATACCATCATATAAGGTTCTTCTTCTATCTATGTTGATGATGTAAACCGAGCCGCATCTTGCCTATACAGCAGCTCACTTCTTCATATTTTATTGGCAGTTCACCTACGACGACGTGTCTGTGGACGCGGCATCCTCCTGCCAACTCTCAGCCCCGAAACTTCCCTAGAATTGACGATATCTAACGTCTGCCTGGATCACTAAGATTATGCCACGCCGGATTGGATACCGGACGGATATTAAAGTCACCCGCCCAGACACACTCAATGGCTTCTGTATGTTCGGAACGGTGCATACTTCCACTACGAGCAGCAAGAAAACAAATGCAAAAAAGGTGATATAAAAACATGAAAACAAAAACAAAAACATGGAACAATAAGGCCATAAAACAAGGAAAACAAAAACAAAAACTATACTAAAACATCCTTAGTCGCTTTCCCCCTCCGCTATTCTTGTCTGGCCCGCTTATGGGGCTTCTTCTCTAGGCAAATGGGCTCTATAGTGCTACTACCATTTCACCTCCAACCTCTTGGCAAGATACTTGCTAGAACTGTCTTTCCGAAGTAGCTTTTTGGCAAAGTTAGTCCGGAGTAGTCTCTCATTTATGGGGCAGGACCAGAGAAGGAAAGACTCCTTCTGTTGCTGGCACAGTGGGCAGTTCCTTTCCGCACCCATATGTTCGAAACGGTCATGGTACTCCGCACCCCGGCAACTCCCGGGTTACACATTCGGTACTTATTCCGTAATAGTAAACGTAACTCATATGAACGGGGACATCAACCTTCCCTCCTACAACCCTCGGGGGGGTACCTTTGAGTTCGAGTACCTCCCCCTTTGTCCAAAGACGAATTTTTCCCCTTCGTCGTGGGTTTTCAAGAGCGACCAGCACATATTCCCAATGCTGCTGTCCATTCTTTTTATCTTTTTAGACACTTGTCTTTATTGATGCATCGAGTATGAGGCCTTGAGCCCGACTTTTTCCTCTCTCGAGAGATGTTCTCACCAACAATCGCCCCCCTTTTCGCCACACTCACGCGATCGCTGGTCTCCCGAGTCACTACACACTACAAAGCTCAGGGAGACACACTCATACTCGAAGGGCAACCTATTTTTGAAGGTTCCGGAAGCCCAACCCGCGGCGCGGGAGTCTTGTCGCTGTGCCTCTACCATCGCACCCGACTCGACTACGCCAATTTTTCTCTTCTCTCGACACTCGATCACCAGCCTCTTGGAGGCGCGTCGGATGGTGCGGTCACCTGATTACGTGGATGGTAGCCCCACTTAGGGCTTGGATGATGTGGGTCTTTTTTATGGGGAATGGTTTGAGGATGTTTCGAAGTTACAGGGGGTATCCATGAAGGCGTCCTATGGAGCCCGAGAGGGTAGTCCGGACCCGGACTAGGATACGGGTGGAAGTGGATAAGATATACCGGAGACAGAAAAATCGGCACGACCGGACTCGAAAATCCACTCGTAATAGTTTAGGAAGAGAATAAATATAACAACAACAACAACAACAACAACAACAACAACGGGCAAGAAATCATCAACAACAACAACAACAACAGATCTGGGACAACAACAGCTCCAACAGTGCATGCACGTTTGAAATTGGTACTTTAGTTGTTACGATAAATTTTTTTTTTTTTTTTTGCGATATAAATCATCAGATTTTTAATTTTTCCCTGATACCCACTGTCCCGAGATGACACCAAAGTCTTCTCCAGAGAATCATCTCTCGATGTCCCAGACCTGCGACGAAGCGATGCTAGACGCAGGCGACCTCCCTCCCGACCTACCAGACCTCGAGGAAACATATTTGCAGGCCAAACAAAAGTATGAAGAAGCGAAACGCGTCATGGCAGTGGAAAACGCGACTAGCCCGGACACCCAGTCCAAAGACACTGACACCACCACTAAGGACACCGCCATCAACGATCCCATCGAACCAGAGGAAACGGATAAGACCAAGAACGCTTCGAGCAACAAGACTTTTGATGACGCCCAGCCTTCGGAGAGTGCCAACTCCGAAGAAACTGCACCACATGGAGATAAAGGCAAAAGAAGCCTTGTCAGCCTTATGGACGAGGCTGTCACCGCCACCATCGCGAACTTGCAAAAGAACGCGTCGGTGATGTCGGAATTTTTGACAGCCATGGAAGAACTCTGCAACAAGACCCTGGGAGAGTTCGGGGACGCAGAAAATGCCGAAGTTTTCAAACATCACGTCAAGCTACAGCTTAAAGTGGCCAGAAACTCCGTCAACAAGTTAGCGAACGGAGGCTTCAACGCATCCACCAAGAAGGCACTAGCTAAGAAGGACAAAAAGGAAGACCACACCAATCAGGACTCCGAGCCTAAGAAGGACACTGGAAAACACGCCAAGAACGATACAGGAAAGCAAGCCAAGAAGGACAACGCCACCAAGCCGGCCAATGGGGCCAAGGAACAGGAGACATCTTTTCCTCCCGGAACCAGCACTTGGGCCAAAGTAACTGCTGCTGGGGCTAAACCAGGGCAGTCGGCGGACATCTCCCCAGCCCCAAAGAAGCCCTCAAGACCCTCTGCTGGAAATCGCTACATCATCGAACTCTTCCAAGACTCTGCGTACACAGGAGTCGACCCGGAGATCTGCAGGAAGAAACTCAACCGGGACCTCTTTAAAGGAAAGGAAAATATTACCCGGATGACCAAGCCTGGAAAGAGGGACTTTGCTTTAACTTTCGACACACCTCCCTCCAAGGAGACGCTAGAAATGGTTCGACTCACAATCGGAGCCAAGCAGATTGATAAGGAAGAAAGATGGGCCAAGTTTGTGATCAAGAATCTCCCACGGAGAATCAGAGACTTCTCTGGCTTGAGAGACTTGGAGGAATCCGACGTCATGGATGAGGTGAAGAAGGCCTTCGGCGGAGAAGTCAAGGCAGCGCACTGGAGAAGCTACGACGATGACCCAGAGTATAAACACCTCAGGGTACTGATTAATGCCCCAGACAGACTCTTACACAAGATCATCATCATGGGCAAGGAACATCTAGTTCGGCAACAGAGCGAAACCCCCTCCCTCCCCCCAGCTGTCGGAGATGTTTCCGCGCGCACCCGACAAGAACCTGCGGCTTTGCACCTCGCTGCCCTCTCTGCTCCGGGAAGCACACAGCAGAGGAACACCACGTACAGAACCCCTGCAACCAATCGGGACACAAGGACTGCGACTGTAAGGTCAAATGCCCAATCTGTGGAGACAAGCACTCGGCGGTCACATGCGTGAAGGCTCGTTTCTAAATGATGAACGCTCTCCAGAACTGCAATTCAGGAGTCCAGACCATGCTGCGAATTATGCAAGCCAATGTTCAGAGGAAAGCAACAGCCCAGAAAGCAGTTCTACAAGAGGCCCACAGAAGAGGAGTAGAGGTGGTGATGATACAGGAACCCCCTAGTCAAGGGGGCAGAACGTCCATACACCCGGAATTCGAGCAGATGATGCCTGTAGGAGGAAACACAAATGAGAGGAGAAGATCGATTTGCTTTGTCAGGAGGAGAGAAACTAGCAAATTCGAAGTATACAATGACGCCGCCATACCTCCGCACCCGGATGTTAGTGCAGTAGTTGTCAAACTACCACACCAAGGCCGAAACATCAAGATAGTGGGGATATACAACGCCGGCCCGGGGAGCGCCAGAGAAAATGAGGCTGTAGGCCTACTAAGAAGCCTCAGGATAGGAAGGTCGGAAAGATGGGTCATCATGGGTGACTTCAACTTACACCACAGCCGCTGGGATAACAAGGAGAAACAGCAGTCGGAGTCCCAGAAAAAGACAGCTGAAGACCTGATAGAGTGGTGGGAGGGGTGCGGCCTACTACACTTAGGAGACCCGTCCACCCCCACTCACAAGAAAGGATACGTTATGACCTGACCCTTGTCAAAGGCAACCTACTGCAAGACGTGGTTCGCCTCCATGCAGATGCCTCCCTAGATTGCGGGAGTGACCACTACCCGAGAATACTGGAAATACACAGCCCGGCCCCATTCAGTCCAACCAAGACAAAATGCTGGAGAGAGATGGACGAAGAGAAGTTCAACAAAGAGTGCCAAAGGATAGCGGACGATATGGCACCTTTCCTATCAAAGGACAACACAATCCACACAGCGGAACTCGAAACCTTCGCGAGCACACTACTTGCCAAGATGCAGAGTGCTATCGACTCAGCAACACCTACTCGATTAGTCAAGGGGACAGGTTATAGATGGTGGGGGCCCGAATGCCGAGAGGCCAAACGAGAACTCTCTCAGGCCAGAAGGACATACACCTCGCTACTCCGCCTGGTGAAGAGCGGAGCTACCAACCTAACGGATGACCTCACCCTAGCAGAAGGTGTCTATAAGACTGCAACAGCACACTTCAACAACACAATCGCCAACGCTTGTCGCGAATTTTTCAGAAATGTGGTTTCCACTCTAAACTCGCCACAGAAGGCCTTCCATGCCGCGAAATGGCTCATCAGACCCCAGAAGTCCAGATCCCCTGCCCTGAAGAAAGCCAATGGAGTGATGGCCGAGACCTCAGAAGACAAACTGCAAACTCTGCGAGACGCACACTTGAAGGGCAAAGGTCTCCCAGACATAGACCGACCTACAGTAAGAGCAGACCTCAGTGAAAGATGGACACCCATAGAAGAGGAGGAGGCTAGAGAGGCGGTTTTCAAACCTCTGAACACAGCCCCTGGAGAAGACCGTATTCGGAACAAGGACCTTGCCAACAGCTGGCCCTTCCTTGGGAGAATAATCACACACCTCTTCAATCTCTGCCTGAGCACAGGCTACCACCCTCAATGCTTCAAAATGGCGGTTCTGGTCGCCCTCAAGAAGCCTGGGAAAAAGGACTACAGTGACCCAGCCTCATATAGACTCATTTCGCTACTATGTACGCTGGCCAAGGCACTGGAGAGGATCGTAGCTAGCAGACTGGCCCGCGAATCGGTGAGAAGACGTCTCTTTGTTGGCAACTACACCTGCGCTTTACCAAGAAGATCTGCGTCAGACTTGGTAACAGCACTCGTCAGCGAAATCAAAGAAGATCTCAGAAAAGGGAAAGTGGCAGCACTCCTCACATTCGATGTCTCTGGAGCCTTCGATGGAATTATGCCAAACAGAATGGTAGCCAGACTTGTGGAACAAAACTGGCCCCCATACCTGACCAAATGGACTCAATCTTTTCTTGAAGGACGAAAGGCCCAGGTGGTGTTGGACGGAGTGAAAGAGACACCTGGCCCGACATCAGGCAGCTTACCACAGGGCTCGCCAGTGTCACCCATTCTCTACTCACTGTACATGGCCCCCCTCTTCACCGGAAATCCAGTCAAGCTGAAGGGATATATGGATGATGGGGCCTGGAAAGTCACGGATGACACTCACGAAGGATGCATCGCCCAGTTGAAGGACCACCTAGCAGCCACGACCAGATGGGCCACGGAAAACGGCCTAAAGCTAGACCAGAAGAAATTCGGCCTCATCCACTTCTCAAGAAGGACAAAGAAGAAAAGAGGAGAAGATGACAACCCCGCTCTACAGGTGACCGGTCTCCCAGTCATAGAGGCAACACAGAAGGACAAAGCACTAAGGTGGCTAGGAGTATGGTTTGACAGAAAACTGGCTTTTAAACCACACGTGATTGAAACAGCAAAGAAGCTAGAGAGGAATGTCGCCGCTTTGCAAATCCTGAAAGGGTGCAAGCATGGCGCTCCAGTAGAAGAAATCATTAGAGTGGTCAAAGCTATCTTCGTGCCAATCATCACATACTGCGCAGCCGCCTGGTGGGTCGCAGGTGAACACGGCAACAAAGGCAAGATTGACACTATCTCCAAAGCCTTGAGGAAAGCACTACTGGCGGCACTGCCGGTCTACAACACCACACCTACAGCACTTCTCCACATGCTCGCAAATCTGCCTCCAGTGCAGATTCTCCTAGACTATGCAGTCAAAAGGGAAGCCGTTAGATGGTATCAACTAGACCCAATGCACCCACTCATGAGAGGAGTCATCCTAAGATCGGGAGCGGTCAGACAGGCCCTCCCCCACATCAGGGATTTACTGAGCAGCCTTGGGAAATCTATTGTTGCATACGGAACTTTCGACCCAGTTCCAGCCACAGCAGACACCCCACCACCAGAAGCCATTCTGGTGGGCCTAGACAAAGCAGCAGCCGCAGCAAGACACCAACAACTACGACGAACGAGGCCACCTACTGATGTGTGGTTGTATACAGATGGGTCAAAGATGGAAAATGGATGGACAGGGGCAGGTTGGACTGCCTCACAGGGTACAAATCTCCTGCTCAAGGGAAACGAAAAGTGTGGCAGCATGAAGGAAGTCATAGACGCTGAAATCATAGCCATCTTACGAGGACTTGAAAACCTGGAGATGGCGTCCCTGAAGGACTGTGATACAGTCTGGCTTTGCCTGGACAATCAAGCGGCAATCACCCGCCTGACCAGCCCGAAGAATAAACCAGGCTCATCACAGGCTGAAGTGGACAGAGCACAAACCATCATCCAGGCCATTAAGACGAAGCGCCGGAACAGAAAGGTACACTGCATATGGGTACCTGGACATGAAGGTGTAGTTGGAAATGAAGAGGCGGACAAACTAGCCAAGGCAGCGGCAGTGAACCCACACCCGGGACAGTCTAGACAGGAACTCAGAATGTATGAGGACCCTGACATGAAAATGTCAGTCGCCAAAGCTAGGAGGAGGATACATGAAGGACAACAAGAGGACTTTGAAAGGTGGTTTAGGAACCAGGCGGCCATTAGAGATAATGAAGAACGCAGAACCCTGGGTTTCCCCAATCTGAAGCGTTCAGCCGTACCAGGAGGACCGAGAAACATACAAGGAAAGGTTTTAGCCGCTCTATCTGGGCACGGCGATTTTAAGGACTACCATACCGTCCGAAAGCACGAGAATGCAGTCCTCACATGTGCCAGATGCGGAAAAGACAAAGATAGGACTCACTTATGGACCTGCCGAAGACGAACCAGACCTTGGAGCACCCGATTCACCCTAAAGCTGCTTGCCACGTTCAAGGGGAGACGGACGCTAGCCAAAGCTCTGATACGGGACGAAGAACAAGCCAACTATCAGGGCTACAGTCGTACAATCACCTTGTAAGACCTTCTGATGGAAAACTTTATACAGGGGTGGGGAAGGATGAGGATGTGAGGGACATGAAGCCCGGGAGCGGACGCCAGGTAACTGGATAGAGCTCGGTCTTTCATATCAGGCGTGAGGAAGAAGAAAATGGTGCTCAGAAAAATCGAGATACATGTACTCAGTGGGTTGACCCTGTGCTTGTAAATGCTCGGACTCGAAAATGGTATTAGCTAAAAACTATGTAGATCCAAGAGGATAAATAGAACAACAACAACAACAACAACAACACAACAACAACGCCTCGGGGGGGTACCTTTGAGTTCAAGTTACCTCCCCCTTTGTCCAAAGACGAATTTTTCCCCTTCGTCGTGGGTTTTCAAGAGCGACCAGCACATATTCCCGATGCTGCTGTCCATTCTTTTTATCTTTTTAGACGCTTGTCTTTATTGATGCATCGAGTATGAGGCCTTGAGCCCGACTTTTTCCTCTCTCGAGAGATGTTCTCACCAACAATCGCCCCCCTTTTCGCCACACTCACGCGATCGCTGGTCTCCCGAGTCACTACACACTACAAAGCTCAGGGAGACACACTCATACTCGAAGGGCAACCTATTTTTGAAGGTTCCGGAAGCCCAACCCGCGGCGCGGGAGTCTTGTCGCTGTGCCTCTACCATCGCACCCGACTCGACTACGCCAATTTTTCTCTTCTCTCGACACTCGATCACCAGCCTCTTGGAGGCGCGTCGGATGGTGCGGTCACCTGATTACGTGGATGGTAGCCCCACTTAGGGCTTGGATGATGTGGGTCTTTTTTATGGGGAATGGTTTGAGGATGTTTCGAAGTTACAGGGGGTATCCATGAAGGCGTCCTATGGAGCCCGAGAGGGTAGTCCGGACCCGGACTAGGATACGGGTGGAAGTGGATAAGATATACCGGAGACAGAAAAATCGGCACGACCGGACTCGAAAATCCACTCGTAATAGTTTAGGAAGAGAATAAATATAACAACAACAACAACAACAACAACAACGGGGACATGGTCTAGTGGTATGACGGATCCTTAGCATAGTTCATGCCTCTGGTTTAACAGCTTGGATCAGGTCCGGGGTTCGATTCCCCGTGTCTCCATTTTTGGCACATCCATCCTTTTTATCTGTGTATGAAGATATAAGAATCCATCGTATTGCTACGCAATAACTGTACGTAGACAACCTTCCCTCCTACAACCCCTTTGAGTTCATGGTGCCTTCCTTCCTCTTGTCTAAAGACGAACCTTTCCCCTTCATCGTGGGTTTTCAAGAGCGACCAGCACACAATACCAACGTTGCTGTCTATCCTCACTTTCTTTTTTTGACCTTTTATCGTTTTCGATACCGAGTTGTGAGGCCTTGAGCCCGAATTTTTCCCCTCTCAAGGGATGTTCTCACCGACGACTGCCCCTTTTTGTATCACTTTCTCGTTCGCCGGTCTCCCGAGTTCATCAAACTATTCAGCCCAGGAAGGCACACTCACCCTCGATGGGCAGCCTCTTTGAAGGTTCCGGATGCCCAGCCCCGTGACGCGGGAATCTTGTTGCCGTGTTTTTACCATTAGTCTATGTTGTACGGTAAGAACACTAAGTATCCAATCTTGGGACCCGCAGGCTTGCCCTCGGGCTGTGCTAGACAGAGAGCTCTCTTGGCCAGTGCTGGACCCTAAAAAGTCATAAGAGAAGTTCGGTCTACCTACATTTGCTGACCGCTCGGGAGTTGCCGCTTTTGCCCGTAATATGCGGCCGTATTACTGCAAAATAATAGTAGGTAGGTAGACGTTAAGTAACACTTTATCAAACAAGACAATATAGTTAGTTAACTATATTTGACTAAAACCTTCATAGATGCTTACACTTATTCAAGCCATACCACTGCTTATCCCACTTTAATTCAATTACATATGATCCATCGTGGTTTTGGCATTGGAAACATTAATATCGGCCTTAAGCCATGCTCTAGATACGTCGTCTCATCATCCCTGATTTCCCTCTCCCATTCTCTAATACAACATCAGCAGCTCTGGTAATCATTTTTATGCCCTGCCAGGAGAAAAATACATACCCAGAACTACTTGTTATCGTGCTAAGCGCAAGTTTGTCGTTCTGTGCCATCTGTGCCATATGAGATGCTACTTCTTTTCCGATGCATATAGTAGTGCTATTAGGACTAGGTCTGTTGATCTAGAACTGGCTGTGCGGTTAGTGCTTAGTAAGTATATCATTTAAGCGCCTGCGGTGGAAAGTGTCGATCTATATATGGTCTGCATGGCTTGGATATAGGCATCAAAGCGTGTTATGAAGGAATACAAGAGCGGAGTAATATTCAGTGAGTCCCGTCATGTCTGTATCGGCTATAGATGCCTGGGAAATAAACAACTAGGGGAAAAAGGCGGTAAGTGAGTAATACAACTACCTATTTGACTTCCCGCTGAAGACCCACTTTGAACGACATAGGAAAATCATATATGGTTGTACATGGGCACAAAAGAGGTGAAAATATAGAGATTGCATAGAGAATTTATTACAAAGTTATAGCAAATGGGATGGAATTAAGAGGTGAGAATGATCGAAAATATTCAAAGTCAAGCCAGCGAAATTTTATAACAAGAAACTCGAAAAACAACAACATGAAGCCCATACCAATAAAGAAAACGCCGCATTGTTCGTACTTGAAACTAGAGCACCAAAAAGAAAGAAAAAAGCCGAGAAAAAAAAAAGCCACCGAAGTAATTATATCTGCACCTATACTCATACCTGCGCATTTTCACGCAACTTCGCACGTCTCGCAATAACGACCTGTGATAATGCCATAACACTGATATCACCAATGATTTCAAACATGACCATGGCGATGCCTGTATTATCCTCGATCCATTTGCGCAACCAGAATCCACTGAATGAGTCAAGCCCATAAGCCAGCATGGACCGTGCAGCATCGATATTTCCTGGCTTCATCTCCAGTCTTTCTTCTAGTGCTGTGCAAATGGCCTCGCTGAGGCTAGTGATATCATCAACATCGAGCTGCTTCTTGTTGCCATCTATGTGACCGGTCTTGGCATTATCCTGGTCTAGAGGAGATATATACTGTGTGTCTACCATTGAAAGTTGACGCCACAATGGAATGCCCCGCCAGTAAGCATCAACAGGTTTGAGTTGTTTGATTAGCCCGCCACTGCCAAGGCCTAAGGCCACTGTAGTCGGTAGCTGCATGTTATCTTGGGGTCGACCGCGTGCGTCCTGACCTGCGGTAGAAGCATCGGCAATAGCCATGCCCACGACTTTGAGGAAGTCATTATGACGGATACCATAGAACCCACTGGCTTTGAGACTGCGCATGACTTGCGGGTCTCGCTCAATCATGCCGGGCCCCATAACGGGACCGGGGGCAATTGCTGTGGCGCGGATGCCGCGGGCACGGAGCTCAGCTGTGAAGGCGTCAATATATGTATTTCCTGCAGCATAATTTGCTTGGCCGCGGTTGCCAATGATTCCAGCAGCACTCGATAGGAAGATGAAGAATGGCATCTGAGACATTTGGGTACAGGAGAAGACAAAAGCAGAGACAAGATTCTGGGTCCCTTGGATCTTAGGCTGTGCTGCCGTTGACCACTGCTCCTGTGTCATTCCAGAGAAACTTGAGTCCTGAGTATTTCTGTTAATATAGAGTCTACACAAAGATAATAGCATTTTATGAGGGTATCAACTTACTCGCAGCACGCCAGCACAATGAATAACTCCCTTGAAATTTACTGATAATCGCTTGAGACCCACTACGGCAGATTCTAGTTGATTGCGATTTGTCAGATCCACGGTGACCAGATGTATCTTAGCACCCAGGTGTTGTAGTTCAGTCACTAGAGCTGCATTTTCGGCATTGATGCCAGTTGAGCGTGACATGAAGGCTATTTGGCGTACGCCTTTTTGAACGAGTAGTCGGCCAATACTTCCAGCAAGACCACGCGGTGCTCCGACAATGACATACATGCTTTCTGCGCATATAGTCTTCTCGACGGCAGGCAACTGACTGGGAAATGCTTGCTTTGGGGTATAAACTAGCAGATTGCTCTCTTCGTGTGCCTGCAGATGATATCGGATGGCCATCCCAAGCGTTGAGAAGTTGTTGGTAGGTCCATAAAACTTTAGGGTAAGCTTATTAGAGTCGTGGAGAGATTGAAACAGGTCAATAAATCGTGAGACTAGACTTGGGCTTTTCTTCATGTGGTCTATAAGATCCCATCTGACCTGCTCCTGGGCAATGATATCAACCCCGTGAGAAGCTTGGTGCTTGCTAAGGATGACTTGGAAGTGTTTGTGGCCTATGAAACGTGTCAGCAAGTGTCATACTACCATACTGAGAATGCACAACGAACTTACAATTTATAGAAATAGAATCACCAGATACGTGTTGGCGATTAATCGTCTCTCTTGTGGCGTCGAAGATGACATCAAAGGGGTGTAGGGCTGCGATATCTCTTGGAACGATCTTTTCATCATGAATTCCGGCTGCTAGAGCTACAGAACGATCGCAGGACTCTGCTAGACAAAATATATCGTATCCATACACTCTACCAACTTCAATAGCTGCTTGCCCCTCAACTCCAGTTGCATTTAGAATGAGTAGGGTCTTCCTCTTCGGATGGCCATTTGCCGAGAGTATACGCGGAAGTGACTCGTCATTAGCTAGCCCGGCGATGGCAGTGATGTAGGCGCTTAAGCTGAAGAAATCCGAGTCCTTTGGCCATGGACGAGCGAACGCTGAAGAAACTACGAACTGTGACTGGGTATCAACCAAACAGCTCCGATTCATTAGGCCAACAATGTGGGTTCCATCTTCGCGCACACCAAAGAAGTCAATGCCCTGAACCTCCATAGTCCTACTAACATGGGGTCCATCGTCGCGTCTTTGATCGATGTAGTCCCACTTCTTATGGACGCGAATCTTATGTAGTTGCATAGGTACTCTGTCTGGTAGGGTTAATGTAGAATGTTGAAGAGGGTTGTCAACTTGCTTCGATGGAGCTTCGATAGTTGCATTGACCTCTGGTACAAGTTCTTGCCGCGGGATGAACAAGACGCCGTTCTTTTCCATGTACTCCTTATCAGGAATCGAGCGTGACGCTGCAAAAACCTGCATAGCCACGGACTTGACCAAGTCAATAGAGCGAAGAGACAGGTGGTGTCTAGGGTCGATTGACAAGACGCCTAGCTTTGTTGGACTTCCCTCTGATACAAGCGTCCGTACAACACCAGTGACCTGTGTACCACATAGAAAGTTCGACAAAGAAGGGCTAGTGACAAATAGTACACCGGCAGTTTTCAGCGTCAAGTGTTGCAAGGCAGCAACCGAATCAGTCGCCTTCCAAGCATCAGGGGACGTGGTGAGATACTCGAGTGAGATGACAAAAACATCGTCACTATTACGAGAGTTATCGAGTGGCCCAACTGAAACAGTAGAAAGAAGACCCGAAGATGAGAATTGGTGCTGCAGAGACATGGCGAAACTAACGGCATCTGGCGGCTGGTCTACCGGGGTTACGATGGTAATCTGGTTGCGGAACTTGGCAATTGGTCGTGCACCGATAAACGTAAACTCCTTCGAGCCAATGGAAACTTCTCCGACACGACTGAGATCGACACTGCCGTGCTCAGAGGCTAGATATGGGCATATGAACCTGCGGCTTCCCGGAACAATCAGAGCACCATGCTCCGAAAGCATTCCTTGGAATTTGGAGACATCAAGGCCGTCAACACGAGAGAGGAGTATCAAGTCAACGTCATTTTCCGAGTCAGCGCTGCCCTCACGGACACTGTAAATAGTGTCTGACTCCATCAAGGTGTTGTGACAGACATTGGAGGCGCCGGGAATCTTGTACACCATGATGGATGACCGTCCATGGCCGTTACGTGAGATACTGCGAACAACTTGTGCCGATTCCTCGGGAACCCAGCCATACAGCAATACTGACAGAGCAGCTCGTTTGAACAACAGGACGTCAACAACGCTATCAAACGACGAGCCGGGAATAGGCGCATAAGTTGCAGCATCCGGTTTCCAGACCGTCGTGCTTGCCAAGTTTCGATGTAGCGGCAGCCATTCTGCAGGCAGTTGCAACGGGGCAAGTTCGATGCCGCTCATTATGACGACGGGGGCTTCCTCTATCGGATGCCGACCACGTAGCATAGTGACAGAGCCGAAGTGGCTACTGCGTTTTCCATCGCCGACAGACAGCTCACCAATGCCACGGAAGCGGTCACCGGGACGCATATCTCCGAGGCGGCCAGAGACAAGAATGCGCTTGATCACAATAGGGACCATGAGCTTGATGTCGTCTGTATTGAATAGAGAATGCAGCATTGCGTCCAGAGTTGCAGGATGGATGATATGGGCAAATTCGTGCTGGTATGGCATCACGGCCTTGGTATCTGGCACGCTGATAGTCACTGTCTGTGCACCCTGGGGACTCTTGGCAATGGCACTAACATTACGGAAAGTTGGGCCGTATTGTAAGCCGATGGACTCGAGGCATTCGTATAGTTCCAAAGGACTTGCCATCTCAGTGCAGGCTGCCATCTTGCTCTGTAGAATAGCCGTAGAGGCGTCATCCTCAGGAGACTGCAGTGTATGTTCGGTTGAGAGGATAATTCGTAGGCTGCCGGTGGCATTACGACGCATCGGCTGTGCTAGAGTCCGCGAATAGATGGAGAACTCCCAAAGGCTGTACTGGTCACTATCGTCGACGAGGTACAGAGACAAGAGACTCTCTAGCCCGTGAGAGTCTTCCGGCACTACCATGGCGTTATGGATAGTGAAGTTGGTGATTTCCTTGTCGGAGGCCCTGCAGTTGTCGCCAGCAACTAGCTCCGTGCTAGCCTCCAAGACCATGGCAATCATGCCGGCCGCGGGATAGAGAATGGCGCTCTGGACGCGATGATCGGCCATCCAAGGATTCTCGGATAAGCGATGATAGCCGCGCCACCTCATTTCAAAGGGGTTGGAATCGGGCAGCCGGGCACCGATCAAATCACGTCTTGGCCATACCCGATCGAGGTGGGCGGATGTTGAAGCCGGCTGTGACCAGTACTTGGTGTCATGGTTCCAAGCATACGATGGAAGGTCAGCGAGGCAATTTAGTGACGGTGCTAACGTTGGCGTGGCGGAGCGCAACAGCACCCGGGTCATGTCTACTTGCGCCCCTATAGCCCAGAGATTTCCTAGCTGCTGTAGAACCTTCATCTCAGTGTCCTGCTTGGGGGCTAGCAGGGCAATATAGGGCGGCCGGGTGCTTCCGTTGGGAAGACGGGCAGAGACAGTGTCTAGAACAGGCGTCTTCATACCTCCGCCAGTTCCAACTTCGACAAAGGCCAATGGCCGGGAGGTCGACTTGTCCATTATCTTGTTAACTCCGGCCAGGAACTGCACTGGATCGCGCAGATTGTCGCCCCAGTAGTGGTTTGGCAGGGCACCACTGTTCAGCTCTTCACCGAGTAGAGTCGATACCATTATAGGTGCTTCAGCACAGTCCGCGTCTGAGAGGCAGACAGCATCCTTGGAACTATCATGTAGTGATAGACTCCGGACGTATTCGTCAGCAATGATAGACATATCGAGAGAGTGGTATCCGCAGGGAACCTGGAGGACACGATGGAAGATCTTCTCGCTCTTCAAATGCTCTATAACGATGGCAATCTCGTGGACGCGACCCGAGATGGTCACTGAGCGTGGGCTGTTATTACAAGCGACGACGATGTGGCTTCGGTCCAGACCAAGCTTGGCCAGCAACGCCTTGGCAGCAACAAAGTCCAGGCCTACCGAGACCATGCCTCCTCTTACTTCGGGAGCGCGGATAAGAAGCTCGCGGATGGCAACTCCACGCAGGAAAGCACATGACCAAGCAAACTCGCGAGATATCTTGTGCGCGGCATAGGCAGCTGCGATCTCACCCGACGAGTGGCCAATGACGTAGTCAGCTTTGACGCCCAACGAAGAGAGCAGATCGATACACGCAATCTGGACGGCAGTCGTAGCAAACTGGGCCATTTCAACCCTAGTGATGGTGCTGGACTCTTTGGGTTCTGCCAGGGCTGCCCCAAGATCGAAGCTGTTGCCTAGGTACGCTGGATGCTGGTTGATGAAGGCGTTGGCCTCGGCGATGCTTTTGCTGTAGACGCGGAATCCACGCAGGCTCTCGCCCATTTGGGGCCAGATGCCGCCCTGGCCAGAAAACACGAAGCAGATCCTGGGCGGGAGAGCCGACGCGGTAGTGAAGTTTGCCTCGGCCGACGCCTCTCGCAGCTTGGTTTGTAGCGAGACGAGCGAGTGTGCCGATATAGCCACGCGAGTGCCCAACCGTGTGCGTCGTGCCCCTAGCGTGTAGGCGAGATCGCGGAAGTACGAAGGCGAGCTGAATCGAGTTGGCGGCGTGAGGTGGTCAGCCATATTCTGCAGCATTGTCTTGAGAGAAGCGGCGTCGTTGGCTGACAAGACAACCAGCTGCGGCGGTAACCGGGCGACGCTCTGAGGCTCTGTTTGGCGGCTGATATCGGACCGAGCCATCTGTGGGCAGTGTGCCACAACAACATGCGCATTGGTACCACCAAAGCCGAAGGAGTTAACACTGGCCTGGCGACGCTGATGGTTCTTTGGCCACGGTAGGATGTCTAATGGTACCCGAAGCTCGAGGTCTTGGGGCTTGACGTCCTCGCGAGGCTTTTCAAAGTTGATATTGGGTGGGATCTGCCCCTTCTCAACAGCTAGCACAGCCTTGATAAAGCCAGCCACGCCAGCTGCACCCTCGAGATGGCCGATATTAGTCTTCACAGAGCCGATGACTAATGGCTCGCTGTGTGACGGCTGGCGTTTGCGGATGGCATTGGAGATTGCCTGCATCTCCGTCTTGTCACCAACAATGGTTCCTGTGCCGTGACACTCGACATACGCAGTGTCGGCAAAGTCGAGGCCATTACGCTCATAGACGTCTCGTATGTTGGTCTCCTGTGAGTCAGGGTTGGGCATTGTGATTCCTATGGTAGTCGGTTAGTCTAGTTCTTGATTCTCGGATAGACCCCTCGTCGTACCTGATGTTCGACCGTCTTGATTAACACCGTGGCCAACGACGTCAGCTCTGATAGGGTCGTTATGCGCAATAGCGTCTGACCTGCGCTTGAGAATCACTATTCCAGCGCCTTCTCCGCGGCCATAACCACTAGCTCGCGAATCAAAAGCGTAACACTTGCCGTCAGAGCTAAGGAAGCCCATGGATGACATTGGTATCATTGTATCTGGAACCAACATCATATTCACGCCACCCACAATAGCCTATCCAAGGTTAGTACAGAAACACGGTCTAGGCTCGAGATATTGCTACAGGCTCACCATATCAGCAGAACCAGACTTGAGGGACTGGATAGCAAGATCGAGAGCCACGAGGCTTCCGCTACAAGCTGTGTCAATGGTGATGCTTGGACCTCTAAGGTCAAAGCAATATGAAATACGGTTTGCTAGAATGGCAGTTCCGTTTCCTGTGGCTGACAACTCTGGCTGGGCATCGATGTCCCGTAGCGAAATTGCTTCGTAGTCTAATGGGCTAGTCAGTCAGCCAAGTCTCATCACCCGACGATAGTATATCTCAGCGTGAACTTACCCTTCACGAAGGACGCTATGTAGACCGAAGTTCGAGAACCGCGGATCTCGTCCAGTGTGATGCCCGCTATGCAAACAAATTAGAATTCTATATATCTTCGCAGTGTTCTTTTCTTTGCGTCTATCGTAGCTTGTATAACGTACCATTTTCTAGGGCCTCGTAAGTTACCTCTAGAAGGATCCGTTGCTGAGGATCCATGGATCGCGCAGCAGCGGCCGGAACTGAGAAGAACTTGTTTGTAATGTAAGTATAAATCCAATCGTAAACTCAAAGCAAGGCGGGTATAAAACTAACAGAAGCATCAAAATCTGCCGGGTCACTCGTGAGGAAGTGGGCGCCCTTGACTGATATCTGCCGTTAGGGCCACAGTATTAGTATTCACCTCGGGAAGGGCTCTAGTAGTGGCTAGGTCTTTCTATATACATACCGTGCCCTGTCTTTGGGGATCTGGATGGTAGAAGCCCTGAGCATTGAAGCGGTTTATAGGGCTCCAACCGGACTCCTTCTGACAAAGCATATCCCACAGGCGACTCGGCGACGAAGCACCGCCCGGAAAGCGACAGCCCATGCCGATGACGACAGCATTCTCGGGCTTATAGAAGGAAGCCATGACGACGGAGAAAGGGAAACAAAACTGCCTATGTGTGGTGTGTCTCTGCCTCTCTCTCTCCCTCTGTACAGTTGATTGTGTTTCAAGAGGCGACTGGCTGTTGCGATGATACCACAGACAATGAAACGACGATACCAAGCCTGGCGGAACAGCAAAACCCAAACTCAAGGAGGATACGCCGTGGTGATATCTGGGAATATGTGTCTGTACGTAACAAAAACGAGATATGAAGTACGAAGATAAACAAGGACTAGATGCTTCAAAAACAGGACAGGGTATCAAACAAGCAAAAGAAAAGAAAAGAAAAGAATATAGACGACAAGAACACCCAGCTTGGAGGAACGGAAACCTCTGGATAGAGCAGGTTTTCGATATCTCTCTGGTATCTTAATAGTGTCGTTGCCGGCACGAATTGTCTACAAATCAAAGTAATAAGATTAACCGTTAGAGAAAGCCCAACTACTTTCTTCACTAACACAGTAGATAAGCCCCCCTCAGTAACAAGATCAGGCCGTTTTGGCGGGACGTAATGAGTCTTAACCAAAGCAGCATGGGCGGTGTTTCACACGGACTGTATTTACTGTCCTCTAGGGCGGGATCCCACTTACTTGGTATGATATCAGAAGTAACGGCAGAGCCTAGATATGTTTGCTTTGTTTTTTCTTTTTCTTTTCTTTTCTTCCTAGTTTTAGTTACTGTTCAAAAAGAAAACCAACAAATTGCAAACAATGCACCAAGAATTTACAAGTTCGGGAGGACAATGATCCAGGAAGGATCTGAGAGACCATGAAAACCTATCAATAGGTCTTTTTTTCCGTGACGAAGACTGGATTCCGTGTATATGAAGAGTGACTAGGAACCTTTGCCAAAGGCAGAATGGAACGAAAGAGAATAGACAAGCAGTATAACAGTATGAACGACAAGATCGTGAGTGGTCAGGCAGGCAGACAAACAAAGAGTAGGAAAAGAAACACGAGGCGTTTTTTTGCTGCTGGTATTTGCTGGGGATGAATTATATTAGAGTTCAGGGACAATAAAAGAAAGAAGGTTGATTAACAAGTTGAACACAAAGATAAAGCTGGAAGATGCCTTCCTTATGTTAGTTTAGGTTGACTGCATGAACTACCCAGCGGAACGGCTTTGGCCCCCAAGATGCAAACATATATTGCAAAAAATAGTATTTATCAATAGGAAGAGCTACTATCCGTGCTCGAGTAGCCATGGACTGGATTACATGGCAAGAATATACGAAGATTTGCATCTGCTCATATCATAACATTGCAATGAACCACATATACCTCGGGTGTCCTTGGACTCAAGCGAGCACATAGTTAGCTTAGACACTACTAGAGAGTCGATAGTTTAGTCACGGCGTACCTCGTGGTTCATTCGAAGGGTTGCCTCTTTCTACTCTGCCTCGCTATCTTCTTTCTCTAACATCTAACAAAAAGACAGTGCAATACCCCCTCCTCTCCCCCTTCCACCCCCCGTCACCTCTAGTTTTGAAGAGCGTCGATGTCTTGCCGTCTCCTTGTTCGGGCAAAGACTGTCCAGTCCATACCAAGCTTCATCAATCAGGTGGTGTGGTTATCTGTGATTGGGATTGATATCACAGAAACAGTGCTAAGAAATAAAACAAGAGGATTTCAGAACGGGAAGAGAGACTAACAGTCCAATAGTCTATATCACATTTCAATGAATACTAACGTTCTTTTCGAAGATGTAGAATCACGGATAACAAGAAACTAACCGACTATCGTGGCAAAAGATACCTCCCAGCACAGACCTATCATAAGCTAAAGACACAAGATTCAGGCGAGGAGAACTAGATAACATGCAAGACTCGGCTACTGCCACTAAGGTCATTGCTAGTAGCAATACCATGACAGTATTCGGAACAAACTGTGTCAACTACAGTCCTCTCTCCAGTTAGTCGATGTCTTAGTATTGCAAGCTCACAAAGAAAAAAGACCTCAGCGTCACTACAGCTGTGAAGGCCAGAGACATGAGGCCAACATGAAGCAATATCCAGACCAGGTCATGCAGGCCTCTGAGCTGCCACAAGTAGAACTTACAACTCTGAACCTGATTTCCCTTTCATGTTGGCTTAGTTTACCGGTTAGGGGGTAGCGTAAAGTATTAGAAAGCAAGAGTCCGGGATTTTCTGGATTGTAATTCACTCTCTTTAATACGAGGCCTGAATCCTATGTCTTGTAGCCTTGCCCAAAATGGAAATCGAGGTCGGCAACTATGATATGGGCAGTTACAGGCGGTCTTTCCGGCTTCACAGGCAGGAAGACGCGGGACGAAGGGAAACCACGTCTTAATTTATGGTAGTTTCGATGTCTTTGTGTCTGTTGCAGGACTGAAAGAAGAGGAAAAGAACAAAAAAACGAAAACAAGGCATGTATCTACCCGCAACGATGTTTTTTTTTATATTCCCATCTTTCAAGTATCAAAGAGATCCAGACTATGAGACAATACTATATGATCTAGAGCTAACACTAACGGGTAATAGACCAAACATCAAGTACTTGTCATAGGCAGAATAAGACGTTGGCACGGGTTTAACGTAGTATACTGTTGTGTCTATGGAATGTGATGGATATCAGCCCTCCAATCACGTCCCACTTGAAATGATTGGCCACTACTTTGAGTCATTTCTTTCCATAGTTGAATTCTTTATATCTTATCCTCTACCCTCGCCTCTCAACCTTCGGGGTATATTGCTCAGCCAACGTATCCGATCCGAACGACCTCACCGCATCTTAGCTTAGTTCTCTAGCTTATCTGGAACTGGGATGAACTAGACCCTTTCAGTCAGTCAGTCCGTGCGTCAGTCCAGTGTAACGTTCAAGTGACAGGCTTGATATGATGGATAGTACAGGATTGTCACACACGCACACACAGTGCCAGCGAGAGCCCGGTCTTTTTTTCTCTGGTTCTTTTTGTAGCCCTCACACAGAACCAATGTTGCAGATATAATGCGTGTAGAATACAAATATGCAATTATGTGAGGATAAATCTACGTTTTGGATTAGGTCAGGTTCATACTACGTTGTTACATATTTTTCTCGCTGACTGTTGTTAGGGTTTGTAGCCTTATCTGAACTACATACGACGTTGAATATTCGTACTATTGTTACAACAGAGTCCTTAAGTTGAACCATGGGAAAATAGACATATGACACTTACAACATCAGCCAAACTTCAGCCAACCGCAATTTGTTGAATCTTGGTTTCATCTCAATGGTCAATATATGTTTCCTGGTTTTTACGCCCGATTTATCTTTCTTTGTCTAATACCAGAAACTAAGGCTATAAATGGCAAATATACTTATCCGCTTTCAATAAACCCTACGTTTTATGGTAATGGACTAGTCATGAGGTCTCCGATCTTCTCTCGATCCTAAGATATTCAATTGCTCCTTCTATTGGATGAAGGTATAAGATAATATTTGGAATTGGATTAGCTGTCTTTGACGAATCGTATCAAAGGACTTTCAAATGAGTTCTCCTATCTTGCATGTTGGTGGAGATATCAATTGTGATAGCTCAATATCTAAGCCATTTACCGACTAACACGTTGTTAATTTACGTATTTGCGCAATATACAGATAGGTAAACGGTGATAGCCTAGCACGCTATATTTACCAATACGGCATTACGCATTAGCTCATTGACGGAAATGTTTAACTAGAGGTCTCCTTTTGATAGCTTAGCTCTCTTGTATTAGTGCTGTGGATTTCCCACAAATGCGTTTTTGTTGTCTTACCACCTACTAATTGTACTAAAAAAACTTCCAGTGACATATTCATAGCTCTATAGGATTAATGAATGATAAATAAAATAAAATAAAAAACCCTCACGTTAGCGTTCCCGAAACGCCACCCGTTAGTCACCGACCCAAGAAAAGCATTGCAACAGGGGTGTTAGTGCGGCATACGACCTGTATTATAGTCACTATGGACATACTTGTCAGTTTGTTCCCCTCCTCATTATGTGTGCCCTTCATAATTTGAGTCAAGTGTTGGAGAGCATCTGATATCAAGTACAGCCTAACTGTATAAATACCGACTATTTGAAATACTCAACATATAGACAAAGCCAACCTACATGCTATCACATTCCAGTGTAAGAGACGCTAAAATGTATCTGTAAGGTCAGTTCGTCTCATTTATCCTAATCTAGCCTAGCTTGAATCCATCTACATACCGTAACTAACAGCATATGGGAAATAGATTTACACCTCGCAGTAGAAAGGTATTTTCTCGCCGCCGATCTTCTAATGGCCAATTCTAGTTACAAGGCAAAATTTATTCTTAAATGTATCACAAATTGAAGCACAGTGTCTTACAAAAATGCAAACGAAATCTTAGTATACTTTTTTACCACTTCTCAGTTTGATTACAAGTATGTGGTGCTCAGATAAGTCATAATCACGGTACGCCTGTTTTGCACTATTGGTGCCTGTCAAATGCCATCAACTTGACCGATGCCGAGTGGCCGGTTTTTTCTGATAGCGCGTATTTGCTTATCTACCTGTCCGAACTAAGATCTAAGATTTTAATATGTTAACATCATTATAAGAAAACAGATCCAGCAGGTTCTAGAACTATGCACATACTACCGAGATATGTATATGATCTTGATATATTCAAGCAGAGTAACAAATAATCGGTCAACTATGTCGTACCGGGTAGCTATACATATATATTTCGGCTGTAGCTTCTTAGCTTCTATCACACGGCATCAACTCAAAACTAGGCAATGGCTATATTCTATGTTCACCAATAACTATATCAGGTTTATGTGCTTTACAAAAATGCTAGCGAGTTCATCATCATGACTACATAGACAACTAGCTTGTGTTTAGAAATAAAATTCTCCTTACTCAAGTTTCATTTTTGGCGCTACTTAGAAAGGCGGTCAAACAGAGAGGGGTCTACTATATCTATAATAAGATCATAAACCTGACGAATCATAAGCAAGAAGTCGTGGATTTAGAAAAGGCGGTAATCAAAAGCTCTAAATTTTCTATCGTACAACAGAACTTCACATACAGTTTATGTAACATGAGATATTGTTGCCAAGTATTTATCAATTCTTCAAGTTGACGATAAAACATATAATGAAAACTAAAAGATTATACTCTAGTATATAACGCGTAAATATGCTTGTCCCTAGACCACAATCTTCAATATACCCACGCCTATCATTTATTTTTCATACATTCTTATAGAGTCGTGTAAAATTTGCATACAATTGTTGGACCCATGCTTGTTTTTCTTGTGTTTCCATACACGCTATGTAACTTTCCATGTCTGCCAAACCCCAAAATGTTGGCCTACAGTTCTTCAGAGTTAACTTTGATATTTTGAGATGTATCTCTTGCTTGGCATCATGCTGCCAGACGGCCTCGTTTGATTTTTCTCCGATGTCATCCTATCTTAGGATGTTGCGCCCCTTTTACTCACAATAAGTATGTGTTGTGTGGGAACATATGTCGAAAATATCATTGAAAAAATAAATGAGTTTTATATTTGGTCTATCTACTTCTCACAGTCTGATATGCCGTCATTGGTTTGTACACCTACCATATTCAACGCTTGCTCAGATAGAATTGTTGGTGGCAAGGTATGACGGATCTATTAGTTAAATGAAGTATCAGACTATTTAGCCATGACATAAGCCTTGTATTCAAGTTGACCAGTTCTCGGCCGTGACTGTAAAGTCTTTTATATACTGTAAATCGGCCTATCATGTGTATAAGTCACAGCCCTAATCACAGAATAACCCTAATGGCAACAACATTAGTATCTTTACATATGTTCATAGAACCAACACACGGCATTGATAACACCTTTGATATCATGTACCATAGAAACAACTCCGAACTTCTTGAGTTTTAATCAATTTCTAGTATTTTATCTAGTTTAGTCTTCTTTCTCTAAGCTTACCGGAGATTTTGTCAGAACTCGGTCAACACCCTACGATCCTTTAAAGCTCGGGGCTCCTGATCTGAAGCGACTATGATTCTTGCACTGATTTTGGCTCTTATACTATTCCCCCTCTTCGTGTAGCGTAAAGTTTAAAACCTAGTAGGAAAATAAAATATAACGAGTCAAAAGGAGCCAAAAGGAATCAAAAGAGAGAATAACATATGCCAGTATGTTCCAAGAAGCGGCATTGTTGTCCAACATAGCACGCAAAAAAACCAACGCTACAACTAATTAGGGAAACATTACGCGCTAGAATATCGATGTCCAGAAAATAAAAATATGTAATGCTTCTAGATACAAAACTTGGGGATGGTCTGCGTATTATCTCAACTAACTGCCATCTTTGCCATGAAATTATGTAGAAGGGAATGATGGACAGGTCAATAGTGAAAGCACAACGTAAAAAAGCCCAAGTATCGATGCAAAAAACCATAACTTGTGATCTTTATACGACGTCTATACTAAGTTGCCATCGTGATATATGAGCTCTTATAAGCCATAAATATAGGGTTAATAATACTTCGCAGTAGGCATGAAACGTTGACCGAGGTTACACCCACAACAATCTTTGAGAATAAGGGTCGTAACCCAAGACGGGCCGACGCTTTGAATGGCTTAGCATTGAAGTAAAGCTGTGTCATAGATATGAAAAATAAATATCAACCAAAAAAAGCAAAATATTAGAGTATTTCCTCTATCATTTTTTGTCACTCACAACATTAACTAAAGAGGCAAAGATAGAGTTGTAGACATAAATACTAGCGAGATATATATGGGACTACTATGGAGCTTTATCTTCATATTAATAGTGCAACATGACAAGCTAGAAATAGCAGATGGGACATTATATGAGAACAAAGTATGGAAAAACAATGGGCCACAAAAATGAATTCAAATCTGTTAAACAGCTACCCAGGTGATGTTATAGGCGAAAGAAAAGTCTGTGAACAATCTCCACAGCCTACTTTACGCCATATACTGCACGTGGCTGCTAGGGACATAGTGTTGGTATCAGCTGATTCTAAACCGAACATCGACCCGCAACGGTGGGTGATGGATACTTTCGGTCTGTTCGTATCTAGTGCATAATATCTGCTTGGCGTCTTCATGCTGTGGATAGTACACGAAATATGCATTGTATAGATGCAAATGCAGCATATATAAGGATTTCTCGAACATCTGAACAAGACTAAAGAATAACAACTCAATGTATCTTCAAATGTGAGCACTTGGCCCGATCGAGGGCCTTATTGCGTATCGTTCACTTGCTCACTTCAGATACCGCAGTAGCAAAACGAGTCGGCTTAGTCATTTGATTAGTGTAACCACATTCTCCTTGTCTCGCGTTCTGAAATTAATACCATCGAGACAAGGCTGACTGAAGCGAGCCAGCTCGGTGGTAGGCTTGTAGTAAGTCTCGCCTAGTTTTCCTGAAGAGCTATGCAAACGAGAAGTGATTTACCGCACAATATAAATAGGACGGGCTAGGTTTTTCTTTTTCAGAGGAAAATTGTCCGTAGAATTAATCTCGTCTGTTAGTCTAGCTAAGCCTGGTGATGGCTTGGTCGTCGTGTCACGTAAAAACTGAATCCAGAGCCGTAATTGAGTGTGTAGTTTTTAAATCGCCAATCTGCAACTATACGTAGACTGTATAATGCCGCGTTGGCATGGCCTGTTTGTGGTTCGTGGTGTGTGTGAACTGATAAGTGATAAGAGCATAGATCAAAGGCTATATTCTATGATTTGAGACGAAAGGCAGATACTTGTCGTTCGTCTAGGGAATAAGTCTCAACTGCAAAGCGGCCCATAGGCCTCGTAATAGTCAACTCCCTATGCCGTGACTCTAGTGCTTTCGAGACCGTTTCTAGACCTCGTAGGCCCACCGTGGAAGCCAAGCTTCTCCTCTCATCCGAGACTGGCACTTGTGATGGATGCATCGAAGCACGCCTATGACAGTGACGGATCAGATGTGATGTGCTGTGATGGTGGACAAATCCTGGCTCCTCCACCCAACAAGGGACTAGTGCCATTCTTTCAGCGACTTAGTCTACGCGTTTGTCTCCAAAGTACGCTAGATTTATACTTGAAGCTAATTCAGGCAACGGCATTCTATTACAAGTCTATCTATGTCCTCAAGGCTATCTTCAATGGTAATAGCGAGGACTTGGTAACAAAATCAAAAGAATCCGCACAAAACTTACATGTATGTTGAAGAGCGAGACAAATCGCTTCTATTTTGCCCGGGATAGTCAAGAGAGATATCGATGGATTTTCGGTTCTGTTTCCTCACTTTTTAGTCCCAATGTTCCACGAACTGTGTGAAAGTACGCGGATCAAAAGCCAATAGCCAATCTACTAGAACATAACAAAGCCGAAAATAGCGCTGGAACAGGATCGAAAAAGCACAGCTATACGGCTCGTTTGCAGAGTAAAAGCCTTTTCATACGAGACAAATCCGCTCAGGATAACAACAGAAGACAGGCATTGTAGAACAAAACAAGGAACAGAACGCTCACTTGATCGAGTGATTAAGGCACCGCGAGCCAAAGCTTCAGGACTAATGACTTGCTGGGGTTCATAGCAAGACGGGCCACGTCGTACATTTCTTTTTTGGCCCATTTTCATCTTATCGTCGTTGTTTACATTATGCCAGCAGACTGCAAACCCTCTCGGGCTTACTTGAAACGGCAGAAATAGTGATCTAGTACAAAGGCTCATTAGAATGCCAAATGGCGCCGTTCTTGGCTCGTGATTAAAGAATTCTTTCTCGTCCACTCTCTGGGGGTTGTTACTATATATAAAGACTCAAGTCCTTTGGCACCTTGTTCTACGCCATTTGCATCCCAGAGTCTGTCCTTTAGGCCATTCTGCGGTGGTTCTGCAGAAATCTTTGGCTTGTTCGGCATCACCTATGCTTTCCCCCCCCAGTTGCACTTTTCCAGCTGCTCTTTTTTTCCATTTGCGGCCTGAAATAGCCACCAAAGGGCAGGCCACAATAGTACCGCGAGCAAAGGTGCTACCATTAGCAATCCCGTATTTGCTGTTCAAGAGTGTGACAATATTGCCGCTGACAAATTGTTGACCAGCAGTAAACACCGAAAAACAAAAATACCACACGAAGCCCATCTACGAAGAAGACGAGAATCGCCAAGACTAGTGTTTGCTTGTTCGTCTTGATTTCTTTATTTGGTACCCGCTACCGTAAGCGGGAAGACACCCTCTGATCGTGCATTTCCGTCCCGGATGCTTCTTTTTCTTTTATACCTGTCGTTGGCATAGAACGGCACGGAAGCTGCTCGTCCCAAAGATATAAACAAACTATCAAAAGAACGATAATAGCTACCGCCCCCCTTGGCCTAGTATCCCCCACCTTGGTCCTTCCGGCTCTTTTGGCCCATCCTGTGACTGTAAATCGAGAGTCAACATCAAGCAGCTGCCCGTCGATATGCGATCCGCTGTCTTGCACTACTGGTAAGTTGGAATATGCTGTCTAACGAAGCAATGCCATGTAAATGCTCTGTAAAAGAAAAATGTAAAAAAAGCAATCAAGGGAGAGGCAGACGCCATTCGGAGCTCAAGTAGTCAAACAGACACTGCCACATATCCATCTATCGAATTGAGTCAGCCATATTCTAAGTTTAGAAGGTATACTACTGTAGAGACCGATATGTTCTACACCTTTTCGTTCTTAATTGCTCGCAGTCTTAGTGACTAGCTTTGCCTATGCCTACAAGAGCTTGTGTTGCAACAACATAGAGCCAAACCCATGATTTCTCCTTGGTTCCTTCTCGCTTGTCTACACACCTCCTAAGTTAAAGTACCCGATAGAACACCCACGACTGGTTCCCTCCTCCTTTCCTTAGCTTTCTTCCTGTCAGTTTTCACACTTTATTACAAGAATATGTAAAGGCTACCAATATCTGCATACGTCCATCGTCCTAAAGACGTAGCCAGTGCTTACTTCCGATGCAATCTGCTGCCACCAGCACCCAATTTCCATCCGGGCTTCGGGCCATATATGGCTCGTTGATTTAACTCCTCCCATACCTTAACCATACCATCTAGAGGTACTGAACCGGCTACTGTGGTGCTATATTGGCCTGTGTCCGAGCTTCCTTGCGTCTCAATCAATCTTGATGGCCTCTAGACTTCTACCTATTCGCCATTCAAACACCAATTTATCCTGTTATACTGTAAAGTTCCAGCTCTATTAGCTCTTCCTACCCTTTCCCCACCGCACCCACTCAAATTCTCACAAGAGATATTGTAGCACGCCTAATTCGTCTAAAAGAAGCCTTTTTTACCATTCCACTGTCAGAACTACATGTCCTCTGTATATATCGGGGCGTATGCGATTTGTCACGTTGCTGATGTACAGTGAGTATATCGCATTCACTGTTTGCCGCAGACTGAAGCACGGATCTGATACAGATGATATTCTAGTGCTTCGCTTGGCCGTTCTCGCTACTTTCGGCTCCAGACACTACTGTCTTCTTCTCTTTTCACTAGCCAAATAATCTGCTCTATCTCCATCACTCTTCTGTCTGCCCAACTTAGTCTCTGTTATCTTTCCAAATCGTTATTCATGGTTACATCCTCTCGTCTACGGAATATCTGACTAACCTCTTTCAAAGCGTCCACACTCATAGAAACTGTCATAGTTGCAAACTATCTTCTAGACACCCCCCACCCCTCCCCCCGCTACAACAACGCAGTTATCACGAAGGGAGCTAACTACTCACTGCTCATATCACATCACTAAGCCCCTCCCTCTTCTTTATCTTTGGCCCTCACATCTTCATGCGGCCCAACCCCAGTCCTAAAAGAAGAAAAGACGCTTGCTTGCATCCTCAACATCGATCACATCCATTCTCGGTCTCTTTTTCCACTTCGACTCTAGTGTCAACCAGCTGCATTCCGTGCCCAACGCCACAACCAACACGAAGCCCAATACATCTACATCGTCGTCATCAACGCCATATCAACCTTCACCTTTTTGTGACACAGCACAATCCCAATATAGCAATTGCCCGTTCTTACTACACCTTCTCAGCCGTGCGCACCTGCCGCTTTCTTTTCTTGGTCGGCGGCCGCAATAAGCAACTAGTTAGTTCTTTCCGATCCGATTGCCGTCACCACCTCTCCAAGTTCCTGCCGTTAAAATCAGGCTGTGACTTTGATTTCGGTTTTTGATTCTCCATGTGATGCTAATCAGATTGGCACAGCCTTGCCGACATTCAGCCCTTTTATAAATCTAGCCGTTCTAGAGCCTAACCAAGCGCACTCTTTTGGGGTTAGAGCCAGCTCGCTTGCCTTCAAACAAGGCTATTGGCGATTTCGTCTGTTTGTGCGCTGCCTAGCTACTTGTTCATCCTCTAAATATTGGTCTTCTTTTTGCTTTATCTTCGACTGTCACCATGCCGAATCCAACCGCCCGATTTTCTCTTCCCTACCCAAATCTCTCGTTCAGTGATTTCGCTATTCTAACAGAGCTTCCTCGATTGCCAACGCCACCACCTATCATGGCTTCGTCACAGAATGGCCAGAGCGCTGGCCCACCGCCTAGAGACCGGAGGAGTCGTTCTACTACCATTGACATTGTCCACATAGAAGGCCCGCAGCTCACACGCGCACGACAGACTGTCATCATGGTGGGGTAAGTCTATCTCTCTTCATATCTCTTCTTCTTGTCTTATGCTAGAAGAGCGTAGTTACGAATCCCTGCTGACTAGGCCTGGCGACTAAGATGTCTACTTGGGCTATTTGTATCAAGTCTAGACGCAGGAATCGTCTCGACATCGCTAGTTACAATTTCCCGAGAATTCAACGACTCTATTAACACGTCGTGGATCATCCTCGCCTATCTACTGACTTACATGGGTTAGTTCGTCTATTTCATTTTCACCATAATAGCAGATCATGCCCTTGCTAACTAACTAGGCTTTGCCGTGTGTATCTCTCGACTCAGTGATATATACGGTCGACGAGACGTCCTGTTAATTTCATGGGTCATCTTCAACTGCTTCTCCATGGGCTGTGGTGCGAGCAATAGCATGAAGCAACTGTGAGTATATTTGAACCATGAACCAATATCGCTCAGCATTAACGTTTCTTGTAGCATTATATGTCGAGCCTTTCAAGGCATTGGTGGCTCAGGCTTATATAGTCTTGCCCAGATTGCCGTTGTTGAAATGGGCCCTATCCGCACTCCAAGTTTAGTGGGCGCCATGATTGGCATCACACTTGCTGTGGCTTTAGTCTCGGGGCCAATTCTGGGTGGCATTATCTCCTACTATGCAGGGTGGCGCTGGATCTTCAACATGAAGTACGTATCTCCTACAAAGATAACCACCACATTCTCTCATAGCACATGTACCACTAACGCCTTATCATAGTATCCCCGCGGGTATCGCCATCTCCATGCTCCTAACACTCTCCTGGCCCGTGTCCATTCGTGAGATAGATTCTCCTCTAGGGCGCTATACGTGGAGTTCGTTTTCCAGCATCGACTTCATCGGCAGTGGCACGCTTCTGTGTTCCTGCTGCCTCATGGTCTTTGTTTTGCAGCAGGCTGGATCTGGTGTCTCAACCTGGGACTCTCCAAGCATAGTCACTGCCCTAGTTTTCTCGTTCTTGTGTGCTATTGGCTTTGTGGTGTGGCAGGCTCTACTCGGACGCCGCTATTTTGCACATATCGCACCAGTATTCCCGCTTAGGCTATTTTTCCGCAGGGTGTTTATCTTCTGTGTTATGTAAGCCAAACCAGTTTTTCTTTATTCTTGATTCTTTCCTCTTTGTACTGCCCTGTGCTGGGTTTCCTCTGTTTTCTGGTTCGTCTTGTACTAACAATATGTCGTAGTGTCACCATGCTATCAGGTTTCCCATATTTTGCTCTAACAGTTGCAATCCCTGAACGGTTCCAAGTTATCAATGGTGACACAGCTCTTCTTGCCGGCCTACATCTTCTTCCACTTCTTGGTTCATGCGCTGTCGGATCTTTTATGGCGGGCGCACTGTCCAGTAAACGCAACAATACATCAATCACTCTCATCATATCCTCGTGTCTACAACTTTTAGGACTTGGTTTGATGACAACCTTCTCAAAGGCAGACTCTGACGTCAGACCACAGTATGCCTTTCAAGCTATAATTGGTCTTGGGGTTGGTATGTGTTTTGGCGCGTCAACCATCATTGCAGCCCTTCAAATTCGCAATGAAGATCTCGCTTCTGCGCAGGGTGCTGTTGCCCAAGCTCGTGTTCTAGGTGGATGTTTTGGACTGATCATGCTCACTATCGTCACCCACCTTCGCAGTACAGCTACTGATAGCCCGCTTTCCAGCCTAGAGCTTGAACCATCTACGCATATATCACAAGAGGCCAAGGAAAAATATGCTGACACATTCGCGCAAGAAACGCGCATCATGGTCTACGTTGCGGTAGCCATGGTTCTAATCTCACTAATGGCATGGGAGAAAAATCCCGTTGCGATGTCAGTCCTAGCAGAACATCAGCATAAAGACATCCGAAATAGCACCGAGACAGCAACTGAAATGAGTGACATGGGTAGTATCCGCTCTTATCGGTCGCGGCGTTTCCGCCTCTGATGAACCTCCTGTTAACAAGTAACATACAGAAGGGCACTAGTTATAGAAGGTAGAATAGCTATGTTGTTTTTTGGTTTGTACAGGTCGCACACCATCTTGCTGTCAAAGACCATGTCTTTATTGCCAAATTCTTTATCTTGTTTTCTTCATTCTACTAAAGACGTTTACGATACCCAAGATTATCTTTATCCATTTCTTTTCTATCAGCAGAACATCAAGATACTTGCCTCCACCACCTGCACAGCTAAATGACATCAAAGAAAGAAAGGGTGTATGTATTATTTATTCACTTTAACATTTTTGTCTTTTTTTCCCCCAATTTCTCATTGCAACCTTTGAAGTCGTTCTGTGGGGGTAGCCGCTTACCATACTCTAATCTTACTACCAAAGATAAAATCTATCAATGCATTCTCTATATCAATGAATGACCTACGAAACATGATAGATGTATAAACATGGTATATATTACGGATGGTGATCAGATATTATGTACAATAGATACGCTATCTAATGATAAAAAAGTCTCTGCTACTCTCCTATAAACTTTGATCCAAGTCTTATTAATCCAAAATCTGAATATACTTTTCACAAAAGTGAACAATACAGGTAATTACTTATCCTACTACAATAAGGGTTTTTGACCATACTTTGTGTAACAGTATGTAACTAATAAACTCAACGTTACGAAACTAGCCAGAACATTAAATATCAAACCAAAATAACCTGGGTGTCATAGTGATTTGGAAACTAGCGATAAACGAATCGATCAAGAATAGGTTTCTGTGGTCTACGAAGAAATCATGATGTCGGTCAATGATTGTATGACAACGAATGTGAAGAGCAATGTTCATGTGATACAAAATATCATTTCGTCAGACATTGGGATTACTCAGCTTCGAAACCAACCATTCTATACCGGTTTGAAATCAAAACAAGAGAGACATCACAGAGAGTATATTCTCGGATGGAGCTGTAGCAGTGTCTACCGATAGTCTAAGTTTAATCGAGAATATATTCACCGCAAAATGGCTTTATGATGTGACGATGCACAATATATGTATATTATATTATATTTCAGTTTACAGTTGAGCAACCATAGGAGTAATAGTAGTAGTATTTTCACTAGTAAGCAACTTAAATGACACAAAGATAGGAAAGAGCAAATGCGAATTCTATACATGAATAAATAATCAAGAAAATGAGGATAGGGAAAGAAAAGAGAGGCGGGATCTCAAAATTCAAGCCTGAAGCTTGACAATGAATGATCAATAACAAGACAGTGTATATGGTGCGACGCAATACTAAAGATGAAAACAGTAAGACCAGAAATGAAGAAAGAAGTATGCAAAAAAAAGAGACGTCAAAGAAGATAAAAAAAAAAGTTCGTGTCGAAGCGCGGCTTTGCGATGTATTGGGGAATAGAAAAGAGAAGTAGAAAAATGAACAAAAAAGACGATAACTCTATAAAGTTAAGAGACGAAAAAAAAAGAGATAAGCAGAGAGAGTAATAAAAGTCTCCTTCTTAAAAATGGTAAAAGGAGAAATTCTGGTATCAAGAGAAGAGAATAATCGTGTAAAAAGTGACAAAAAGCGCACTGAATCATGCGTAGAGGTATAGAGCGGAGCGAAAACAGATAGAAAAGAAAGAAAAGAAAAGAAAAGAAAAAAAAAAGCAAACCAAAGCTTTTTTTTTCCCAAGTTGTAAAAAAGAAAAAAACCCATGCTAATATACGAGAAAAAGAATACCTCGTCAAGGATAAACACAAAAAAAAATATAAAAATAAAGAAAATGGAGGACCGAGGCGCTTATACGCTATGTTGTCTCTCTGTTCTAGATGGCTGCTGCGAAACATTGACATCATCTTCTGTCGTTGTCGCGGCAGCTTCCGCAATGGTTCGAGATACCGTCTTCATAGTCTCTAGTAAATCCGGAATACGGAACGGCTTGACCATAAAGGCGTCGATTCCAGCCTCACGGGCAACCTGCAGCTGCTCGTCACGTGTACAGCCACTAACAGCAATGATTGGAAGTCGTCCGCCCGACGCACCCACAATCTTTCCTTCGCGTTCCAACTGGCGAATCTTGCGCGTAGTTTGCAGTCCGTCCTGGGACGGCATGTGAATATCCATGAGAACCATGCCGATAACAGAAGCTGGTGGTGCTGCGGCTGCAGCTGCAGCGAGGCTTGAGAGAGATGTAGAGGAGACTGAGTGACTTGGCTTAGCGTGAGTGTTGCCAGATGAGTTGGCGGTAGCTGTGGAAGACGACGATCGTCGAGAGCGGAATGCAGTGAATACGGGCGGTCGGAGTTGTAAGCCAATCGGAAGGCTGGAGCTCACTACCTGACCTCCTGTCTCTAAAGTGCCAGAAAGTGCCGAAGATAGCGCGCTACTAGCCGCTTTGGCCGAGCATTGGTCCGTCAGCTTCTCAACTGCTTCGATACCGTTCGTGGCAACGTCGACGTTGAAGCCATAGTCAGTCAAACCCTTCTTCGTTAGCCGCGCATTGATGTCGTTGTCCTCGACAATCAGCACACTGCTACTGCCTAGCACATACTGCAGCCCAGTCACAGCAGGATTAGGCTTATGATGCCACGCCCGTAACTTGGCGAACAAAGATGGTCTCTTGCCATGCTTAGCCTCTGTTCCCGTAGTAGTTGACTTGCGTACGCTACCGTGGTGAGCTAGCGGGCCGCGGCTAGTGGCCTGGTCGGTACCAGCGGGCACTGAGGAGGTGGTCAGTGGTGGTTCATCGACGGCCGGCGCTTGTGGCACAGACGCTTCGATGTAGAAGGCAAAGGTCGAGCCCTCGCCGGCCTTGCTCTTGACGCCGATGGCACCGTTTTGCATCTCAGTCAACCGGCGAGAAATGAAGAGGCCAAGACCGGATCCGCCGTATTGAACGTGGGTACGCGAGTTGGCTTGGTAGAAACGGCTGAAGAGACTGCGAGTTTCCTCTTCTGTTAAGCCCTTGCCTGTATCCTCGACCTCGAAGAGAACATAGACACTGTTGACGTTTTCGACATGAGCAGTGGCATCGGTAGCCGTGATCTTTGGTATGCTAGTCGGGATAGCTGAGTTGGGTGTGGCGCCGGGGACGCCTACAGCTATAGCTATGGCCGATGCTGTGATTGGGGAGCCAAAAGGACCAGACGCTGACTGCGCAACAGCAGCCTTGGCAGTAGGGTTCCAGATCGACATACGCTTGATGAAGTTGACAGAAGAGAACGACGTGTCGGGACGAGTCTTTGAGGCCTTCAAGCGAACTGTGATGTCGCGGCGCGGTCGGTTCTGGGTGAACTTGAGAGCGTTTGATAGCAGGTTAATCAGGACCTGTGTGACGCGCGACGGATCGAAATCGAGAATGGGCAGGCCGAGGCTAGTGAAGGACTGGTCGACGGCAAAGCCCAGCTTGATATCGACACGGCGTGCCTCGGCCTCGAACATCTTGATAGCCTTGCGGACCATGTCGAGCGGATCGACACTGATAGGCGTGACCATCAGCAGCTTTGCGTCCAGCTTAGACAGCGTCAAGATATCGTCGACGATGCGCTTCTGGTGCTGCGCACAGGCCACAATCGTCTCGGCGTCCTCCATGCAGTCCTCGATCATCTGCAGCCGCCTCGCCTGTGGCGTCGATGCGGCGCCCTGGCGTGGCGACATGCCGACGATAGACGAGGAGCGGTTGTGTGCTGGAGGAGACGAGGCACGAGCGATTGCTGCGGCTACCGCCGGGGGAGTAGACACAACAGATGTATCGTGATGGTGGCTGTCGACGCTCGTGCTGCCACACGAATGCAGTGTTAGCGAAGAGACGACGTCAGACTCCTCGAGGATCTTGCCCAGCGTGTTGACGATGTCGTCGGCACATTGGATGATGGCGCCCAGTGGGTTACGCATCTCGTGCGAGGTCATGTCGATGAAGTTCTCCTGCTGGCGCTTCGACTCGATGGCCTCTTCCTTGCGCTGCCGCTCGCGCTCAATCTGCCACTTCTGGTGCGAGATGTCACTGATACAGCCCGTGAACGAAGATACGACCCCGTTGTGATCGCGCAGCGGCAGCACAGTCGCAACTACCCAGCGCGGAGCAGGACGGCGGCCGCCATAACCGTCATCGGCCATCCACGTCGTCTTCAGGCGGACCTCGTTCGTCCAAGGGCGGCCCGACGTCGCAACATACTTGAGGCGGTCCTCGAAAGACCCGTTCTCCTCATCGGGAAACGCCAGATCCCACAGATAGATCTCGTTTTCTTGCATGTCGACGCGCGGCTGGCCCGTCAACTTGAAGAAGACGTCGTTCGCGCTGAACAGACGGCCCTGGTTGTCGGTGTGGTACATGCCCACTGTGGCGTTTTCGGCTAGGCGTTTGAGATTCTCGGCTTCCTGGGCCCGGCGCCAAGCAGCAGCCGACGAGCGCTTCTGCGCCGTGACATCGGACAAGCATGTGAGCACACGCATAACGCGGCCGTTGGGCCGTCGCTCGGCCTTGGCTGTTGCCATCATGTAACGCTCGCCCTGGGCAATGCGCTCGGAGATGTTATCCTCGTTCTCCGAGTCGTAGTTCTCCTCCTGAAGCGGGTGCTCTGGAGTTCCATAGCGCTTGACGCGGAACTCAAAGACGACGGTGTCCTCGGTGTTGAGCTGGTCAAATGCCCGCTCAAAGTTCAGGTGATGCTCGTCGGCGACACAAGAGATGAGCTCGGTTGCGTTTCTCGGCATACCAGAAATGCGATACCATTCGTTGTTGGCAAAGTGGATGACGCCCTGTGGGCTGGAGAGGCACATGCCCAACGGGAGGATCTCGGCTACATGTTGCAACTGATGTACCACGGCAATATCGTGGCTCTTGGAACCGAAAGCGTGGTGAGCCAGATTGTCGTTGAAGAGCAAGGTTGACCGCTGGTGGCGGTGGTCCGTTGGCCCAGATACATATAGATTGTTGATGGCAGAGTCCAGATCCATCGGTGTATCGTGAGGCTGCAGTGTGTCGTTATTGTCCGCGGCGGGACTATGTCCATCGTTCAGCATCGAAAAGCTGTCTCTGGGGTCGTCGCCATCAGTGTCCTTGGCCTGGTCCGTGAACAGCGGTCCAGCTTGCAAGATGGTACTTTCGTGGTCATCGTCCGTCTCGTCTATGCTTGTGGTCGATGAGGAGGGCGATGGTACTGTGCCAGTGGAAAAGTCGATCATAACTTCCTGGATTGGTGGTGACAATGGTAACGGAACACTGAAGGGCTGCGCATGCGCCATAGAAAAGGTCATGCCGAGTGACAGAGGAGGATCTGCCTGTGGCGCTGGCATATGTAGTATCTGTGGTATGTTCTTCGCACTCATAATCACCCACTGCTGGCTGACAACATGGCGGGTCCAGGCAATGCCCAGGTGGACTGTGGTCTTGAAGAGGGCAGTCGAGGGGCTAGATGAAGGGACTGCTCGCGGAGTGGTTGAAGTGTCGCTATCGGGGAAGCCCAGAATCCACTTCCAGAAGACATCGTGGCCCTCATCGGCGCCAGCCTTTGCAGGGCCAGCGCGCAGAGCATCGGCCACCGGAGCCAAGGCAGCATGGCTTTCGAAGGCTGGGTTACAATACATCAACGAGGCACGCACAAACGAGACCTGGCCAGTGATGGTAGTTGCAGCCTCGGCCTCGGAAGCCGACGGCCGAGGCGACGATGATTCAGGCAACGATGACAGATGGGTCGAATGGGAAAAGTCCGAGTCGAGGTCGTCTAGCGTTGAGACGGAAGCGGTCGAGAAGCTTCCAGGCTCTTGTTCCCCGGCCGGCGAGGGCAGCAATATCGGCGCAGAGGCCATCTGGGCAGCGCTGGTCGGTGTTGGCGGTGTCGGTGGAATCTTGACTACAAAGGTGGGCCGTGGGTCGGCCTCTAGGAAGTCGACGATGAACTCATGGATGCCGGTATGAGCTGGCTCGGCATATGGCGGCAGGACGTGAAGCTGTGGCTGGGGCGACTGGGATGGTGGTGGCCGGTCTTCGTGCGGCTGCTTTTGTGGGAAGGCATTTTGAAGCGGCTCCTGGTGGTCTAGAGGCTCGATCTGGTTCTGGTAAACGTGGTGCTGGTGCTGGTGCTGGTGCTGCTCGTGCGGGCGAGTCTGGTCCATGTCTGCTTCGATGGATGGATCACGGACGACAGCAGCAGACTCAGATACTCTTGCGGTACCAAGGCTTGCTGGGGCCACAGAGATCTCGTGCGCGTGGTTCTGGCTCTGGATCGGAGGAGCGGTCGACTTGGGCGAGGCTAGTGAGGGAGTACACTCGGACGAGCAGCTGTCGGTCACGGCTACAGTCAAGGGCCGCAGCTGGGGCTGGGAATGCGAACGCAGAGGGAGCTTCTGGAACAGGCCAAAAGCGCGGGCTCGTTGTCAATGCTGGCTGTTGGCTGGAGAGGACGGCGTAGCGGCAGAAGAGACTGTGTTTGAAGCCGAAGATGGCCGCGGCGAACGGCGGCAGCGGGAAACGAACGACGATACAAAGGCCGGAAGCCGGGGCGTCGAAGTCGAGGCCAACGATCCTGGAGCCGGAGTCAATGGTGTGAGATGGTGTGCTGACAGTTGCGTAGGTTGTGATTGGTGGCGGATATGGTGTTTCCCGGGGGTGGGAGAAGTTGAAGAAGCTTTCTCGGGTCCCTGGGCGGGAAAGCTCATTATCATTAAGTGTAAAGAAAAGAGGGAGGCCAGCGTCAAACGACGGCTGATAGAGGCGGAGAAAGAAAGGCAATAATAGCAATAGCTAGCTGTAGCAGTAGAGCCTGAGAAGCGGTGACGGTCGACGAGGCCGTACTGGCAGGAGATAGACCAATAGTACAGGTGCTATAGAACAGACAAGTCAAGTTGTGCGTCTCTAACCAACAAAATCAGTGGGACGAAATGCACCGTCGTATGTGTCGATCGTCTAGGGTGAAAACAGCGGCAGTACACATGTAATATAGACGGCAGTAGTAGATATACAATGGCGGAAACTTTGCGGTCACATAGAGATTCTGGCGCTGGTGATGATGATACGCCAACTTCGGATACGCTATTCTTAGATGGTCAGACCACGATGACAGAGAAAGGAAAAGAGGAGGGAAGAGGAGATGGTAGCCGAGCAGGACGAAAGATCGAGCAAAACTTGAAACAAAAAAGAAAGGAACTGGAGGTAAAACAGAGTCGGAGTCCTGGAAGAATAAAATCTAGGAAAAAAACAAACCTTGGAAAAAGGAAAGGAAAAGAGAAACAGAAGCAAGAGAAAAGGACGGGAAACTTTAATAAAAACAAGACGGCAAACGCTATCGTGAACAAAACAAAATGTTTCTTCGAGGTAAGCAATAAAAACGATGATAATATGCAGTATTTTAACTATGGCTGTTTTCTGGAAATACTGAAACCGGGGTTGATATAATAAATACACAATTAAGCTACACCATATATTGTCAAAGGCCCAGGCTCCCTATAATTAAAGTTCTGTGCTGAAAGCTAGCCGTCCTTTTCCTGTTTCTCTTCTTCTTTTACCGTCTCTGATGATATTACTTTTTCCAGCTATAATGAATATCTTATATGCTACCAACATAGCCTTCTTGCCATAGTCGTCTCTTGCTATTGGAACAGGTCATTCGGGCTTGCTGTACGGTATAGCACAACAGGCCAAATAGACACGGGGCTTTCTTCTCATATATCGACGCCGTGAACAAAAACAAATAGAAAATAAAGCTAATATACCGTATCAATTTCCTGTCTAGGAAGTCTTTTTTTTTTCCTTGCACCAATACGTCACTGGAGGAGAAAACGGGGGATTTAATGTAATGTATGTCACTGTCACTTGCTTCTCACTTTGTTTTCTAGCTCAGAAAATACATGTAACCGTCATTTTGTCGGCTTTCCTCCCTTATTGCTACGGTGCCTATGTTGAAATCTCATCACCAAGGCGGAAGGAATGTTAGGGGTACCAAGCATTGATAAATAGCCATGTTTTATTATTCATCAGTTGTTCAGTCAACTAGATCAGGAAACCAGGCCAAGTACAAAAAGATGCAGTAGCAACAGGATCCCTATGAAGTCCTGATTCCCCCGTTTGCCCTCCCTCTCTGTCCCTCGTTTCCGGTTCTTTTCAGGCAGTTGTTTTCCTTCTTCTTTGCCTGTTTGTTCCCTTTTCCCTTGCCAGGTTGTGTGTCTGATATTGAGGTCGTCCGAGCTTTGACAACACAACCAAGCCCGTCACTCAGTCACAATAGTCTGTCCTTGTTCTCTGTTTTTGAGCCCGTGGCACTATCATCGAACACTGCAATGGTAGCAAACAAATCCGTAAAGGGCTTCTGGACATCCCCTCATCAGCGTGAACAAATATGCCACCATGCGACGGCCTGGCCAGTCTGGCCTGTGGACTTGGGGTTTGGGGTTCAGAGCTTTAATATCCCTACCAGGCCAGTTTTTGCGGAAGGTTGAGCACGGGACCATGTCAATTGTCAACGATGGATTGATTATTACAGCCAGATGGCCCAAGCCGACGGAGATCAGAGAGCCTTTGTTCATCAGAAATTAGCGCCAGTTGGCTAGAGAGCTGCCAGCCCAACTTGATCTGTCGTTCGTTTTATGTTTTCCTATTCACTTCCACGCTAACAATGCGCAGCTGCGATTTTGGCTTCAAGGCCAGCAAATCGTTGACATCATAGCCATATATTCACCCGCTAAGAAGAGGGAAAAATGAAGAATTACTACCTAGAGCAGTGATAGTCGCCTGCTAATTCAGAGCTGGGCAGTTCCAAGAAAAACGGATTTTACTGGTATTATTACAACTATACAGTACGACAATAGGCCTACAATGACGAAGAAAAGAAAGGATTTTAAATTTGAATAAATGGCCCCTGGTCTTCTTCAAGGGGCTGCAAGTCTTTTATTCTTGTTTTTAAGGGTTGATCCTGGAACACGATAGCAGGCACTAAAGAAAAACTAGGGAATTATATAAAAAGGCAGACAAAACGATCAAATCCTCACCGGCAACACACTGGTATATTCGTCTGCCTCGTCACGTTTTTGCCTCATGTTTTTCCTCTAAAACGCGGCCTTTTTGTTGGTTCGTCTGGACGCTCTAAAAAAGATCTAGTTTTCTCTTCATCACCCTTGTCGGAGATCTTCGCCTAGACAAAACTAAAAAAAAAACTCCCGGCATAAAAAGTTCTTCAAGAGACACCAAGCCCATCATGCAGGAATCATATCTTCTGGCCCATCTCAGCATGTGACAAATTTAAGCAATCAGTCATCCTTTCTAGTGCCGGAAGGAATTGAAGAATAGTCTTGACAAAAATTGGGTTAAGCAGCCAGCTTGATAGTCGAGTTTGCTTGATACATAATATCCAAATGTCTTTATCATATTCCCAGCCAGGGGTGCCCTCTCCCCTGTACTTTTCTACCGTCTTTTCTGTTTCTTTCTTGCCCTCTTTACTCACATGATCTTTAACAAAGGGACCAAAGACACTACAAGGCCTTTCAACGTGTTCGTAGTTGACTCTATATCGGCCTCCTTCAAAGGGGATCCTCACTGAGTAGTTAAAAAAGGTTAGTCTTGTAGTTGATCTACTTCGACTGTTTTTGGTACCGTCTAATTAGCAATGGCATACAACTTCTACCGCTGGAGTTTTAACAAGAAGCTCAGTCTTCATCTCTTCTTGTACAAGATTGACTTTATTGGGTTGAATTATCGTTGGGATGATACTAGGGTTTCCCGACAAGGGTTAGATACGATTCAAAATATCACATATGATGTATAATTCTAGAAGAAAACATGATATATGATCTCTATCGCGAGGCTATAATTGCTTTTTGGGGCATACATATGTACAATATGATTGAGAATACCAAAAAGCCTTCACAAGTGTGAAATGGGCTGAAAATGAAACAATAGACCACTATAGCCAAAAAATGTACCTTGCTTTCAATGTGGCTGACTTAATGATAGCGGTACTATGTCGTCATAGGGGGTCTAGGTGAGACTGTGACTGCTTTTTAGCGATGGACCAAGGTACATCAATACAAGTGTGTTCTTTTATTAGATGTAAGCCCTGTGAGTAAGTGATGGCAAAGCAAGGCATATCTGTACATACATACCTACATGTGGCCAAAAATATAACGGGAAAACACATCCCATATGGTTGTACACCCGGTCTCGATTTACACGTCAAAGTAGAAAAACTGCATGTAAATCAGCGGCTGAAATATGAAAGAAACAGAAGAATACGAAAGTGTAACAGCCACTATAAGTTGTATAACCAGAGGCTTGCTATACACCGTGGTGGACAGTCCCAGGGTTCTTTTCGTTTATTGCATATCTTCTTAGTGGCGCTTCTACGTATCGTACATTTTGCTGTTCGGTCCTATTCATCTGAACTGGACCATCGGCACAGAAGATACTTGCTAAACAAAGGACATGCTCTAATATTCACTAGCTTTAGACCATTTAGTATCATGCCAACGTACATACTTTGTACCTAGAGAAACTAAGCCTTGGATTTGCCGGAGCTTCTGGAAACAAATCGAAGCACGATTGTGGCTTCCACCATCCAAGGTACATCCCAGCCGATTTTTCTCTGTTTCTCGCGAGGGGGAAATCTCCATAGACCGCCTTTCGCTTTAGTGCTACTCTGATTTAGCCTAGTTTTGAATTCTAACCTGTTTATGCAGTATGACAGACAATGCTATGTCCTAGCAATTTCTAGATCAGCATCTTATTGAGGCCTACAATGGAGAAAGATAAAAGGCTTCCTCCTATTCTCTGGTGTTCCATGATGTTCATATCATAGAAATACCATACGAAAATGTCACATAACATCATGTGTGACCTTTTTATCGCTACACAAAAACGCCAAACTGCAAGCCACAAGCCTTGTAGTAGAAATATTTCTCTTTTTTTTCTATCTCGGGATGCTATCAGCGGATAAATGCGTTTTCCTCTATTATTAGACAACGCGAAGAGAGACAAGAAAAAAAGGCGTACTCGTAATATCACAAATCGCGTGTACCTTCTAAATCCAACCAGTCCAACGCCTTTCACTTGACTAATATACCGAGAACAAAATATTAGAATGACCCTAGAGTTAACTACACAGTAGGGTTACTTGGAACTTCACCTAGACTAATACATATAGCAAGACAGCAAAACAAAACACAATGAAACACCTTTTGTAGTTGTCCGAGTCTCCTGGCTTGAAGGTCATTTCCGTTCGATGCCTTGTTCCTTTATCCACAAAGGCGCTAGTAACAAAGAACTAAAAGACCATTGTCTCTTCCTTGTCAAGGCCACTCCTTGAGACCATTTAGTACTCACTAGCGTGACCGGCGACGCCTTACCTACAGCTAGCTTTTACATGTTTGATGCCTTACTGGGCCTTACGGTAATGAGCTAACGGGCTAGCGCTATAGAAACAGAAAATAATCAGCACATGTATAGGCAAATACCCCCCAAAAAAAAACAAGAGCTAAGTCCACGAGACACGAGGACAATGATTCCTTCCCTCTTTCCCATTTATGCTTCTTGTACATTAGTACAGAGGAAAAAGGGTAGGGAGAAAAAAAGAAAAGACTCAATCAAGGTATTCCTGGCTATTCAGCATCAAGCAAGGGCTTGGATGGATAGCATGTCTATCCATGTTACCGGAAATTGAATATCTTCTACTAGCCGTTGATGTATTCAGTTGTAAAAAGTATCAAGTTAAATTGACTTGGTTGTCTCTAACGTTTCTGTTCAATGCCGTCTGGCCTATAGACTTTTTCTACCCTTTTCCCTTATTTTTACTTTCTCATTCTGTTTTACTCAACATAGCTAGCATTCCTCTTACTATCCGTTCCGGGCATTAACAATCTGATTCACTAGTTATGTGCTGGCGTTTTATTCCTACACAAATTCCGACATTCGCACTTTTTTTATCATTCGTTTTATTTTCTCTTTATTGTCGATCAAAGTGGCAAAGGGATGAAATAATAGTAAATTTACGGTGAGAAGATCTCATTAGCAACAAACAAAAGAAAACAAAAGGATACATACGTCTGCAACTAGTTATATTTGCATATGATTTGTGTGTATATCAGTATCAGGAAAAGAAATAGGCCTAAACTATGTATTAGTACAAAAGCTAGATGATCTGTTCCCGATGAATGGATGTTCCCTGTTTCTTGAGATCGAGCCCAAAGAAACTTGTAATCTGGCTCTTCTGGACTTTGGATCTTGGCTTTTTCCATCCCCTGGTTTGCCACTAGATAGAAAAAAAATGAATATATACAGATATACCAACCACTATACAAGAAACCATTACTTGGTGAGGAGGGAAGAGGAGGGATATATCTTCGAGTGGCCTTTTTTGTTTTTTATGTTGTTCGTCTCTTTTCCCCAAGGCTTTAGGCTCTAAGGGAATGTGGTCAGATGATTGTTCTGGATTTTCACAAATATTTTGGATGAAGAAAACAGGGCGAGAACGTTATCGACAGAGATAATACAGTTTCTATTTTTAATAGATAAAAATGGTTCTTTCAGTTTCCAACGAATAAGACGAAAGATTATGGACCTTGGAGGCTGTGTATTTGCATGTCAGTAGCAATGAGGTGGAAAAAGATGTAGAATACACTATTATCCATCATCGTGATTTTTCTGTTATTAGGAACCGTTTCCGGAACCATAGATATATGTACCACTCTAGTACAATGTACATACTGATTGTACATGTATATATATGTACTATGGAGGATATCTGCTCATACTATTTATCTACTCCCCTCTATGAAACTTGAAGGAAAAAATAGCCTGAGAATCTATAGCGTCACAATATTCCTTCTAAAGGCAAACACATCCTCATCTACATGTGTATTGAAGGCAAACGAGTAAGAAACATAAGAAAAAAAACGATGTATTCAACAGTACATTAGATTAGTAAAGGTCGGTCTGGAACCCGATTTTCACATTCTAATTTCCTTCCTATTTTAGAGTCTCGATCTGGTAATCCTCTTTGCATTCGCGTCTGTTGCATTGTAGATCTGAAAAAAAAAAAAAAAAGCTAGACGACCAAAGGGAACAGTGAGCTTACCATGTGAAAGGCATGAAGTTGACGTCATAACGCAGCTTACATATATTTTTTATACCACCTTGTCTCCTATAAATTACGATATAAATTCGCCAAGATTAAGTAAATGACTAGAAAAGGGAAGCACAGCAGGCCATTCGTGGTATGGGTTTTGCTAAATGAATTTTTTCCCGTATTTCTGTTGTTCATTTGTTGTGGCCTGTGGTATTCTTCCAACACCCTTTTTTTTTCTGGCTCCCTTCTGAGTGAGGTCTTTCGGTCACCCTCTTCGATGCCTTCTTATTTCTAGCTTTTCCTTTTGCTGATCATTTCAGGCTTGTTTGTTTGCATATATTCTTTGCAGATATATTTGTAGCCTTCAGTTTCCAAGGCTTGTATTCTTTCAGTTGAGAGAACTGTATATGGCCATATAATGCTCTGTAATTGATTGCATGTAAAATGCTATAAGCTATCTTATACGGTAACTATATAACGTCAATCGATAGTGACTAGATTTGGTCATGAGTTGACAGTTTATCACAGACTTGACGAAAGTATTTAAGCTGCTACAGTTCAATCACTCTCGGCACGAATGAAGTTTTGAGACAAAGAACAAACTACTACTCCGCTTTATCTCTCAAAGGGTTAGAGGGAAACCCAGGTGTATCTCATCATAGTTGTATCTTTCTTTGCTGTCTTCCGCCGCCTCCCGACTCCAGAATCTCGAGAGAGGCTACCCTGGCACCAGACGTGAATATGCGGAAGCAGAATGCAGAGGAAATAAAATGCAAATATATAGCTTTGCGAACCAAGAATTGTAGGGGGAAAATTGAATGAAAAGGGCTGCTTACGCCGTGGTTGTTTGGTCCGCGAGATTAGCGCGCTGCCGTGCATGAAGATGTACAATCGTTCATAAGAGGACGGGCATCGTAAGTATGCCGATTCACGACCCCATTATCATCCTCCTAACTCTGATATGAGCCAATCAATAAACCTTTGCAACTATTACTATAGACAGATATGGGAAAGGAGGAGGGCGACTGAGTAGTAGCGTCAGTAGGTACTCTTCAGAAACGGAAGACTACCGATACTTTCTATTTCTTGTACAGCATGTGGTTGCTATGCAATGTATATATGTAATACATATGAACCAACACACGTACAGAACCGGATACATACCAGAAATCTTGTCCGTTTACATGTGACAAGTCTACTACTACAGAGTTTCGTAATTAGTCATTTTTCACTATAGACACCGCTTGGTAGAATAACAAGAAAAATGTGCTTTTTTTCGTGGTCAAAAAGACAAAGAGGCGCAAAGGAATTCATTCCTTTGCTTTGCAGCCAAAACCGCCGGACATTTCCCGGTGGTCTTTTAACGCTCTTGAGTCGACTCTATGATATATCGGCGTCAGTGAAAAGTAAATTAGCGGTGAAGCCTTTGCACAAACAATAAGGATTTTTTTCTCCAAGCTATTCCTAGTATGGGCAACAAGACCTCTGTTCGCTTCTAGTACGTTTGATATTTTGGCGTTGCTAGTCATAAGTTACATATCCTACTTACATGTACCTTGTCTGTTGTTATTGTAACCCTTAAGTACATATATTTGTATCATGTTATTGCTAAACAATATGATATGTAGCAAATATCAGGTGGTAGGCGCTTTAAATTAAACTTCCTACAGCTTATTGATCTTGAGTGGGATATATATAGCAATTTTGACTGTATACGATTGCTCTACGCGGCGTAACCTAAATATCTGCGGGGTTATACGGTTAAGTACCTGCGATTTTTAGGTGTAACAAAAACAATAAAAAAAACTAGTCCGAAAGACCCGGCTCTCGTTACGGAAGAAGCTTCCGGTGGCTTTTGCAAGATTTTTTATTTTGAGCATACGTAATGCTGCAACTTTTTCATTAACATCTACCTAACTATGAAAAAACCTTAACCCTAAGATTTTTTTATTTAATTTGATGTGATTATATTCAACCCAGATCGCTAAGATCATACGACGCCGGATTGGATACCGGACACATATTTTCAAAGTTGTGCCTGTATATTAAAGTTGTTTTGGCAACTTTAAAGTGTAAAGACTAGGTTTAAATGTAGCGATAAGTGCAAAGCAAAGAAAGGTAACAGTAGAGGAAAATAGTAGAAAGAAGCAGTAAAAATTTCAAAGTCCTCCGCTCGACAAACTCAATAGCTTTATATGTGTCCACTAAGAGCAACAAAAACAAATACAAAAAAAAACAGTGCCTCCACAAAACCAATTTCTTAAGTGGAGCTACCACCCCCACTATTGAGGGAGCCTCCAAGAGGTTGGTGATCATTGGCCGTAAGAAAGAAAAAAAATTGGCGTAATCGAGTAGGGTGCTATGGATGAAGCACAGCAACAAGATTCCCAAAGAGGCTGCCCGCCGTATAAGTGTGGCTCCCTGAGGCGAGTGTGATGAGACTCAGGAGACCAACGATCGAAAAGGTGCGGGGTCGGTCGCCCCTCGAGAGCCCGAGGGTTAGGTTGACCAAACCCTAAGATTTTGAAACTATAAATAAGGTTATAAATATCGATATCTTCGAAGCAGTTGGTCCATTAGTTTAGTGGTTATGACGTTGGATTTTGATTTCTCGATCACAGTCTTCCGAAGACGCCGGTTCGAATCCGGCATGGACCTGGGTTTACTTTTTGCAGAGACAGCGTCGTGTGCAGTCTAAGATACGAATTTCTTTCTGCATTCTTTTTGGCGGGAAAAGCAATGTTCATAAGTCCTTGAAGATACAAGCTGTATGCATTTTCAATGACAAAATCGTGCTTCTCGCTAAATATCTCGCTACACATTTCGTTATATACCGGCCATTATATAACACATATAAGCGGGCTTCTTCTAGAATAAAGCATACTCACTCACACATCAATAAATTGCCATGCATACATACCTGATTTGATCCATTGGTTTTCTACCTACTGTTATATGTTATCACACATTTCAACACATGTAAGTTACATTATAAGAACTGTAGATCCTGTTACATATCGTCCAACGGAAAGCTTGACTGTACTATAGGAATGTAGATCATAGGACTATGAGATGGCTAGGCCAAGTAGTTTTTGGAAACCGCCATTGGCGAAGTTCGAGGCGAGATTTTAAGAATGAGAATAGCCATAGTTAGCCGAATGTTTTCTTTTTTTTCTTTTTTTTTTTTTCCTTTGAAAAATCCGACACCTTGCTTTTGTGCTATCTTGACCGCTCCAGTGAATAAACAGATACATTTCCTGGCCGAAGACGTAGGCGAACTTATAAATATAACTACTTACGTATATTACATCAATAAATGCTTCTAGTAGCCATCGCTCCTACCGCTAGATGAAAAGAAAGAGAGTTGTCACTTTTTGGTTCTTCTTCTCGCTTCTGATTCATCCTCTGAGATGGATACTACAGAATCTGAATACAACTTTCTATATAATGTTGCATGCTGCCTATCACTACATATAAAATATTGGCTAGGCATGTATTACATATAGAGTATTGACATATCTGTACTTATATTTTAGCCTATCGTCATTTGTTTAGTAGGTTAGTAGGAAAACTGAGGTCCCATTTAAATTGGGGATCTAGAGCCATTTTAGACTGTATAGTACGTCAATAGAATCTGGACACCTCATAGTTGTATGGTCTAGCTTCGTCTATATCGGTTGTTGACTATTGGTATGAGTTGGTGGCAGGGACAATGTGGCATATTCCATTCCTACTTGGACCAGGCCTTAGCTTCTAGACTGCACGTTGTATGTTTTATACAGTTACGTTATATTAACACAGTAGTATAGCTAGTGATCCTTGTTTTGTCCGCCTCACCCAATAACTACTATTAATTAACTACAACTATGACTATTACTATCTGACCGTTGTGAATATACGACGAAAAGCTGTCTTGACTAGCATTTTAGCAGGCTTAATATCGTTATTTTATTTATTTGTGGAAATGTTACGTTAGGGTGACTTTGAACCATTACCGCCTTGATATGTTTTTGATCTAGGATAACCTGACTTCTCTTTCATGGCAAAGAAAGTACAAGTAGTGTAGAATAAGATCGATTCTCTTGTTTTTCACTATCAACTCCGTTTAGTTGCGCAAGATCTAGATATAAAGTAGTCCCCCTCCATATATGAACTATGTAGAGCAAAAGTTCTCCTTTAAGTGATCAAACAACCACAAAAATCGGTAGTTATCTGTTCTATTTTAGTTTTTTTCATTCTAGTAATTGTCTGATGTCTCCTCTTAAGTATAATCAATAATCCGTTTGACACAAGTGGGCAAACACCTCCACCTGCCGTTGCTTGATTTGGGGTGAACTTTGTTTGTATGTACAGATACGTTGTAGCTTGGACTTCATGCTTCCTCGAAACTGCACTGCAACGTCTGCCGAATAGGCGGGGCAACCGAAAAAGAAGAGTCTGAGCTTTTTTAGTTTTTATTCTTATGTTTCATTTACTTTGTTCAATAGAATCCTTGTTATTACGTTGACATGATATTGTTGGTTTCATATATAATCGTCGAACGATACCAAATCAATCAAGGCCTGTGATAAGTCTAGCTGATCGTTTGCCCACTAAGTGTTTATTATGTTTTTTTTGATGAGAGGAAACATAACTTGTGAAAGGAGTAGGACTGGTTATAATAATCATGTATGATACTATTGGAGACATATAATATGTTTATTACTATACAAACAGAAGTAAAGAAACTGGAATAAGAGACAAACTGACTATCAAGGGTAAATATAACCATCTTGGAATACCACAAACAGATAAGCACCCCAAATGTCGAATCATGCGCTCACGCCATTAATTTGGACTATCAGATGCTGTTCTTAGTGTTTGTTATTTTACTGTTCAGTGTCAAGCATCTTGATACCCATCATAGGCAATATATACGTATGGGTAATTTGTCGTCATTGGAGAGATATCATGTTGTTGATTTAGTTACTAGGCTCTGGTGCGAATGAAAGAGCTTATTATACCAAGCTTACATTAACTACCAAGTATCCAATATATCGAGCCAGGATATATATATTGACCTGGTTATTGTATATTGCGATTCAATAGAAACAGGTATCGTAATGAGTATTGCAAGTCTTGACACTTTGTTGTAAAAGACATGAATGGCGACATTTCATATTCCAAACCTATCTGATCCATCTGCAAATTTAACAGAGCAAGCAATAATCGTCGGATTCTTTGCTTAATGTGCTTGTCAGTCTCAGCCACTTGATTTTAGACTAGATATACGGTGTCTGCAATTCATTCCATACCCCCCCTTCTCTCCTTCACTTAACAATAGCAACTGACAAGAAAGAAGAAGTGTAAAATAAACATAAGAAACGCTAACTGAAGGAAACTGAAATCTTATACAAGCGAGAGACGTGGGAAAAGGGACTATACCAATACACGATATGATGATGATGGTGATTTTGTGCTGGCAACTAGATTAGGGGACAGCCCTATGATCGACCCTTAAACGGGGACTGGGAAGACTGGGGTGTTAGGGGATTGAGGAATCGAGTCCCAAGTACTTAGCAATAGTAATGGTAGGCGATAGTAATGAATTGGTGGTAGGCCGGGCGAGCTTGAACTTCCACCTGAGCTATGCAGTTCGCAAGACGGGTATCTTTTCCTCTTTTTCAAACTGATTCCTGGCATAGACCAGCTCTGGAACTCTGACAACATTGACTTGGCTTTGCTTCTTTAGGCTTGTTGCAGCTGAGTATGGAACGAACAAGCATGTATGTACATGATGGTACGTACGTCATAATCTGAATTCTCTGGCTATCACTGTGTTGACAGGTAGCGGGTGGTTGATCAAAGGCTTGGAGTTAGCTCGTGACAAACGTGACATGTAATATAGGCTGGATTCTAGACCGCCTCTATGGACAAAGAAGAGTATACCAACACCCTGGCTTATAACTGCTCATGGCGTGTATAACCTTGTCAAAAAGAAACCCCCGTATTTTGGCTATGGATATAGAACGGGGAGTATGTACTAACAGAATGATGACTATGGCGTGGTTGTGTGTTGTGGAACCAATGTTGTTTTTTTCGTCCTCCCTTTTGCTTCGATTCATTTGTTTGACCGAAATATGTAGCAAATGTTGGATACTGTGTGTTGTAGGCTGAGACTAATGAGTAGGGAGTTGTGTGATGGAGATTTGGTGTCTCGATTTGACATCATTGTTCTTGTTAGCTGAATGCCACCTGCAATGAAGATGGTTTCCATATAAGTAGGAAGAGTGAAGTGCCCTATGCTAAAGGGGGTTATATATGTCTACAGTAGACACCCTATAGACAAAAACACGTATGTATTAGGCTCAATCAATATATTATATATAACGAAAGGTATAGCATATGAGGTCTATGGACGTGGAAAGTAGAGGCAATATCTAGATATATGAATATATAGGAAGAGAGAAGTTGAACTACACAAATATGGCATGGTGAGAATAACAATAGCAACCATCCAGATCTACCAAAAGGCCCGGCACCATGAAAGCTAAGGCATTCTATGATAGTCCATGAAGCTTGTTGCGTAATGGGTGAGTTATCGATCTTTACCGAGGTTCAATGGTTTGCAGCTAGCAAACTCATATACACACCCCAAGCCACACCAGCCAGATTGCCTATCAAATTCCGCATCTCTACGCTTTCCACGACAGAGAAGTTGACCAAGCTAACCAGTGGCCATAGTGTCCAGCCGGCCTGGATGATGGGCCAAAGGTCGTGCAGCGCCGTAGCCCACAGCTGTGGCCAGTCAACACGCGTTGTATCGACGGCATACGATTGCGTGAGGTATTTCAGGCTAGTTTCAGCAGTTGGCATCACGGGAATATGTTCGAGCTCCTGAGGCAGTGGTGCCATGGACGCTTGTAGGGCGCCCATAGCTAGTGAGAATAGTAGAGTGTTGACGACAGCGCCCACCGTTTGGTCAAGGACGAACTTGAATATAGTGTGGCGAACATTTAGCCTGGGCTTTGCCGGAGAGACAGTGGTGGCGTCACGGTGGCTAGAGTCCTTCTCTGTGGACTTAGACTTGGATACTGACTGCTCGACGGGATGGTAAGAGGGGAATGCTTCCTCTAGCCAACTCTGCCTAATTGGTGTTAGTGATAAAGCAAGACAGGTGGGGGGAGTGTCTGGCAATACAAAGTTGGTGACATGAAACCAGAAGTGGCTGACTTACCACAGAAAGTTGGGCGGGGTGTTTAGTAGTGCAAAGACGACGAATTGGAACACGGGAATCCAATTCAAGACAAACGCCTTGTTTCCCTGTGACGCTGAAATCCACTGGGCGAGTAGATTGGAAAAGGCACTGATGGCAGTGGCCTGAAGAGTGACCTTGGTAATGAGAGCAGCGGACATTGGAGTAGATTTGGCGATCTGTCCTGATTGTGGGCGAATCGGAAGAAGAGGAGAAGGGGGAGGCTTTGCTATCTACTATGCTTTTGCTTTTCTATATCATCGGGTGCTAATTGCCAATAGAGAGCTGGTGATCTGCTTTACCACATGGATATAGATAGCTGTAGATGATGCTAAAGACGGTGCCAAAGAATTGGTAGATTCAATTGGCGGGTCTTAGTTGGAAGTAGCGTACTTGGATTGAGCCAAGCAAAACGAATGCGTGGAGAGGATGAGTCTGCTTTAGTGTCATCTTGCTTAGTTTCATGCACGAAGAGGTGGCCAGCGGTAATTCGATGGCTTTGAGCAAGGCGGATTGATAGCTAGCACGGACGATGGGGCAAAATTTACGGACACAGGAAAACAAGAGGAAAAACAACAGCAATGTAGGAGCTCTGCTTACCCTGGATTTATAATGGATGGGCGTCTTACATGCAGAGTCGGCAATGTCCCGCAACGATTCCGGTGCGACGGGATTGGCTATGGCAGAAGGAGGGAAGGGAGGAGGATAAGTAGGCTGGCACTGTGATGATAGAAATGGCCGAGATCACAGAGAATATTCAAGAGGAAAACATGGACTTTGCATAAAAAATAGATCCCTCCAAACCCTAACTCCACTAGCCGCGTGAAACCCTTGCTCCATTCCTAATAGCACGGGCTAGCAACGCATAAACGTGTCTCTGGAGTGACATAAAGACATGCAACTAGACAGGCTGTCAAAAATCAAAGTCCAAAGCTGCTATAACACATGCAGCTCACTCCTGCACGGTGAAACTATCGGTACATGAGTGGCTCACCACTTACTTGGCTGTTCAAAACATGAGAAGGGGTGTGTTGGGCACCAAAATTGAGGCCCAACCTCGAGATCTGTATAAGAAAAAGAATTGATCTCAGTTTCTGGCTCAGAGTAAGTGGCTTATTTCTTGCACACAGTCTGGCCTGAGATAGAGGGGAAAACGACGCTCCTCGCTTAGATAAATCGATGCAACAGTTGGGAATGTCCGTACCTGTGAACTAGCATGGAGAAGTAGCAAACAGCCTGACCATCGCTGGGCGTTTCCTATTTGGGTTACAACAGGATTGGAGCACCTTTCCGGCGTGGACAAGAGTCCAAGATGCATTGCTGGAAGCTATCTAGCTAGGTGGGCACATATTAATTACTTGGATAGGTGGTAGGACAAGAGGGAATATATGGACGAACGAAGGAAGATATAGCCCTAGACTTGGCCCTGGAGGAGCAGCTGCTTGTGACTGTTACAGACAGAAAGATCCACTATTCATGGTGATTGAAAGCGAAATAGGTTACTTGTTACAATAGAAATGACAGAGTGGAAAAGTACATGCGTCAGTGATATGCCGTGTGGAAACTGTGATAGACAATTCATGGGCATGGGACGCCAAGAATACACATTGCTGTCAGGATATTGCATGATGGAAACGGGGTGATTTCCGATTCAAGTGTGATTCAAGCAAAGCTAGAGCCGGTCTTGCAAAACCGTCCCGTCTGTCTTGCTTACTTGGCTGGATATCATTGGAGGTCGACTTGAGGGTGAGCTATGATAGAAGTTGGAAGACAGGCCGGGAAACCTGTATCGAATGCTTGGTGCGGCTGTATTGGGCTGCTATGGCCGTAGACAAATCGACCTCCGTTTGAGACAGCACGACCAATGGAGGCCGTTTCGCTTATGCAGAGTGGCACAGACAACGTTCGTTAGTAGAAGAGGCTAACAAAGCATGGCCGGACTTGATAACATCGAAGGCCCATATACAAAGAAGCACTAGCCCATATAGCAAGGCAGGGCAAAACGTGAAGAGTAGAAATAGTTTTATAGAGCATATCATCCAAGATGTCAAGTCTACAAAGCGAAGCAATCCAAGATGCCACTGCCGACGACGACCTGGATTTGGGCTGGGCGACAGACGAACAAGGCCAAAATATCAAGGCGAAGGCCCGAACAAACGAACCAACAAAGACATACAGCAAAACAAAATAAAAGAAAAAGAAAAAAGAGGGACAATACTAAAGCAGCAACGGCCCAAGCTGCAGTGACAGGAAGAGACATGGTGGAAAAAAAAGGAAATACACAATAACAACTGCCAGCACAGCACAACGCAGAGTCCGTGATTCTACTCGAGCTCTCGATATCACTCGGTATCAGCTTGCGTCTGCTTACGTCTTCCTGCATCTTGTTGCATTTGCTTGCATCCAACTGCGTCCGAATCTCAGACACATATTGCAGCTCTCTAGCCGGACCAGCCAGAGGCGGCCAACACAGCAAACACACTACAGATGCTTCATGCAGACGCGGTCTGTAGACGCTCCTGCTGCAAAGCTGCGGCAAGAGCAGACAAGAACAGACGTCGTGAGTGGCATAGCAATGCTCTCATGTAGATGTATCGCCGGCCACGTATCATGTACCATGCATGTATCATGCACGACAAACGCTGCCTATATCGTGCTGTAGCAGTGCAACTATACCTGACGGTACCTTGCGAGACCCCGAGGATACTTAGCCGAAACCTTGAATATACCCTGACTAGTACTTTGGAAAAAATACTAAGATAGGTCTGGGAATTACGTTGAACTCACCTCTGCCTGCTCTAGCCGTAGCGTTTTCCGACTCGTCTTGCGTCTGAAAAATAGCGTATCAGAGACCGGCTGTCGCTGTATTTTGAAAAGTCAAATGCCCTGATATTATGTCTTGCTTTTCGGTCGGTTGCTTCTATATAAGATCTTTCGTGTTTTCTTTCTCGGATTTAATTCAGTATTTTCGCCAACTCCTTTGCTTTATTCAACCTGAGAGAGGTTTCCTATATAAGATAGCATCACAGCCAGACTGTATTTCAATATAGCTTGTCTTGTACTGCATCTCGCCTCCATCTCCCTTGTCACCTTTTATAAATCGCTATAGTACATAACCATTTTGTATTCTAGTCGTTCTGCTCATACTTATCTTGGCTTTCGTCCTCCTCTTTTCTTTCCTTTCTAAAAAAAACATCTCTCATTTACTCTTCTGGGCGCCTTGTCTATCATATCACTCTGTCACTGTGCTACCCTGTCTGTTGCTCGGACACACTGCCACTCTTATCGGCCTTGGATGCTTGTCTATCTACATATCAACCTCACCGTCGGCCTTTTACCTCCCTGTTGCTCTACACAAGCCTGTAGAATCTCGTGGAACTGTGCTCGCAATGGACGGCCCCGACCCCGAGATCTCGCCTGCCGGCGTTATTGTCAGCATACGCAACGCCTCAACCGCCATTGCTGACGTGGTGGCCACTGGCCGTCATATAGACAATACCCTTCGTGAGTTCCGCCACCTATGTGTTCGCCATCTCACTGCCCTAGAGGTTACCCATAACTACCTGTTGCAAGACGAGTCTGCTCTGTACCAATCCATGTTTTGCCATAAGCTCCAGTCGGATCTAACGGCAGACCTGGCCAAACTGACGGCGGACTTATCCCATCTTAATCCAACTGTACACGAGAAGTTGCCCACTCGACACCGACAGTATGCTAGTCGAACTCAGCGCATGCTTAAAGAGCGTATGCAGAGTATGCTGTTGCAGCGCGCTACCAAGTTCATTGACAAGTGCGTTACCCTGAGCAATCATGTGCTGACGGTCACCACAGCCACCGGCGACCCGCGGGACCTTGTGCTACCTAGCCAGGCCAACAGAACCAGCAACGACGCCATCTATGCTTGGCTGGCTACTGGTAGTTACGGTAGCCAGTACAGCTCAAGAGAGTTCCAGGCTAGCCTACGCGAGCAGTATCGGAGCATGTACTACCAGGACACTCTGTTGTGGCTGCTGGAAATGCCCGAAGTCAAGGCTTGGAGCGCGGACTTGGATGGCCTGACCACACCACTGCTTGAGAAGAACCCCTGTGCAGCTGAAGCTATTCTATGGCTTCAAGGCAAAGGTTAGTGAGGTGCCGTCCTGTATACCTTGGAGGCGTGCTTGTTCAACTTCATTTATTGTTTTTGTATTGTTTCTTTCTGTCTTATACCATGCACTGGATCAATAAATGAAGTTGCAAACAGATATCCCCAAGACCTATAGCGTGTCCGTACATATACTAACAACCATTGTCGTATGTATTTTAGTTGGTGTTGGCAAGAGTGTCATTTCGTAAGTCGTTCTTCCAGTCTAACCGAAGTTGGCTCGAGTTGTCCGGTCTGACAAGCCACTGTTTGATTATAGTTCCTTTATCCTCGACTGCCTCGAGAAACAAGTGCCCTCGGACTGCGGCGTCTTCTACTTCTTCTTCGACCGTGATCAACACCCTGACCACCAGAATACCGGACACATCCTGGCCGCCTTTGTGAGCCAAGCGGTTGGCAAGGCTGCGTTGCTTAACAATGGCGTTATCCCCTCTGACGTCAGCAACAGATATCAGGCTTACCTACAAGGCATCTGCGGTAGTCTAAACGAGAGCGAAGCCTTTGCTATACTAGAGTCACTTCTGCCGCAATTTGAGCACTCGTACTTTGTGCTCGACGGCATCGATGCCCTGAAGAAAGAAAATGCACAGGGCGATAGAGAGTCGGAATCAGAGCTCCTGTACCAGCTGTTGCATCGTATCGTGTCACTTCCCGATATCGAGGCCATGGTCATGGTCACTTCGCAGGACTTTAGCTCCTCTACATGGGAAGATAACGATGATGTTCTAGAGCTTGAGATCAAGGCCGACGATGACGACATGCGCAAATACCTCGACACAGCTATTGGTAACTCCAAGGCCTTACTGAGTGTCCAAACTAACGTTGATCCTCTATTTAAAGCAGAGATCATCGACTTCATCGTCCGGCATGCTTTTGGACAGTACGTCATCTGATTTCCGCTCCATGTCTTTCCCGTCCTCGTGACATATAACGCTGTCACGGCGAAGAAAACAACGCTTTAGTCAGTCGCTAACTACCACAAACTTCGACGTAGGTTCCAATTCGTCTACATCAGCCTGTTATGGCTCGAAGCTGCCGACACTTACCAGAGCTTCGTAACCATAGTCAAGCAGTCTCAGGGGTCATATACCGACTTCTTCCGTCAGGCCATCGAGGACATGGACTCTGTAACCGGCGAACTACGGACCGACGATCAGGAGAATGCGCCAGGCGAGCCGATTGGAGTCTGCGCGCTGGGCTTTGTTTTGTATGCTCGCCAAAACATGACTATAGCGCAGCTACAGATACTACTCGCGATGCGCCCCTACGACGTCCAAAAACACTTGGACGACAAGAGCTTAGACTACATGCGTGTCCAGGGCGATTATCTATACTTCGACCAGACAATCGACGGACATGCCATCATCAAGAGCACTAATCACCTACTGCAGATATCACAGGACGGCTTTGTCGTCTTTTCAGACAAGTCCATTGCCACCTACTTACACTCGAAAGACCAGGCAGTGCGTTTCCACAACATCGAGCTCATGCTAGCCCGCCGTCTCTGTGAATACCAAGCCCTCGTGAATACAGGACGTGTTCGTGACGCCCCAAACCTGGTTTCGTATGCTAGCACGTACATCTCGCAGCATATTCAGTCATACGCCCACCACAAGCTGGAGCCTAGCATCTCGCCTGCCGAGACGAACAAGAAGATCGCAGACCGCTATGCCCGCAGCTGCTGCGTGTCTGCAAGTGTCGAGCTCGACTTTGTACGTGAGCGCTGCCGTAGCCGACTGACTAAGCTACACTACGTCGCCATGGTCGACGCCCCCGAGAAGGTCTATCGCTATTGGCGTAACGGCCAGGATATGGTCGTAGACCCCGTGAATCCCGACTATCACTCGGCCCTCCATACGGCTTGTGCATGGAACAACCTTCAAACCGTCAAAGCATTGTTCGAGCTCGGTGACTATATGGAGCTTCTTAATAGTACGGGAGAGTCGCCGCTCCATCTGGCCGTCCGTGGAGGTTTCGCGGATATCGTCAGCGTACTATTGTCACATAAGATCACTGCTGACACATCGGACTCTCGGTGGGACACTCCGCTGCATATTTCTGTCAAGGCCGGGTTCCACGACATCACTGAAGCCCTTCTCGACTATGGCGTCAACGTCAACATGGCAAATCACGAGGGCAACACACCACTTCTGTTAGCTACGAAGATGAAGAACACTCAGGCAATGTTTCGGCTAGTCCAGGCCAAAGCCGACGTCAATATGACGGATAGCTTTAGCCGCACGAGCCTAATGTATGCCGCGGGGACAGCCAATGGCGGCACTGAAAACATCCGGTTCGGTGTACTTCTGCGCGAGCATCACTGTAATGTCGACCAGCAGGACGACCGAGGCTGGACGGCCCTACACCACGCCTCGGATCGAGGAACGGCGGAATTTGTGCATCTACTACTCATGTATGATGCCAAGACAGAGATCCCAAGCTTCGATACAGGCTTCACGCCACTGTTCTGTGCCGCCTATATGTGTCGTCCGCCGGTCATCCGCACGCTCTATAACGGCGGCGCTAACATGAACCATGTCGCTTATAATGGCGAGACTCTGATGACCTGCATGGCGCATTGGGGGAACCCACAACTAGGTCCTCTGCTAGCCGAGTTAGGCTATCCAGTAAATGGCCAGGCCAGCAACAACGGTGGAACCATCGTGAGCAGTGATGCCGAAGAAGGTGGGGTCCGAAGCAATCTGTCTAGAGAAGGTGATGATAGTGGTAGTTACGCAGGCGAAGAAGTCACTTCCGCAACTTACAACCATGCCATAGTCTCCCCTACCCCTATTCCACGAAGCTTCTCCATTGCCATGATTCTCGAGAATAGAAACTTCACGCCAACTCACGATTCTAGTTCCTCTGATAGCTCTAGTGACTCTGGTAGCTCCAGGAGCTCCAGTAGCATGGGATTTACGTCCCAAGTCTACAGCAACGACATCGACCTGGCCTCTAACGATCACGGCCAAGATGAGTTTCATGCCACCAAACACACAGACTGTCTAAAATACATGGACTTTCTGCTTCAGAGAAAAGCTTTTGTCAGCAAAGCCAAGATGCACGGAGCCACACCCGTATGGGATGCCTGCTTCCGCAACGATTCACGAGGCTTCCGGCAGCTCATTAGAGAGGGTGCCAAGGCCTACAAACGAGATAACGCCGGACAAACCATGTTATTTTGGACAGCCTGCCAAGGCTTGGGACACATGGGCCAGATGCTTGTCGCCTTCGGTGTTAGTCCAACCGCCGTAGCGAACAACGGATCGACGGCACTCCACTGTGCTGCGGCCGGAGGTTCCGTCACCTTCACGGACATGCTGGTAGACTCAGGCGTGCCGATTGAGCATGCCGATATGCACGGCCAGACCGCGCTCTTCCAGGCCTTCAAGCATGACAACAATTTCGTGGTCACCCGTCTGCGCCGAAGCAATGTCGACTTTGCCCACCTCGATAACGCGGGCGAATCGGCGTTATTCCAAGCCTCCCGCCATGGAAGTCTAGAGTGTCTACGGCTGGCTAGGTTGTATGGGTGCAACTTTAACCTCTGCAACTATGCCGGCGATACTCTCTTGATAGCTGCTGCTCAGTCCGGTAGGCTCTCTTGTGTGCAGCTATTACTGAATTTTGGTGTCAATGTTCACCACAAGAACCACGATGGCCAGACTGCATTGCATATGGCTTATGCCAACGGTTTCGATAGCGTAGTAGATATGCTGGTGCTCGGAGGCGCCTCTCGCAACGAGATCTTGCCAAACACCATACGTACGTGGCCTAGGACCGCCCGCTTGCTCAATCTGGAGCCCGGGGAACTGATCTGCCCATGCATGCTCGAAGGGGAAGACGAATAGGGTCTGCGGCTACATCACATTGTCCTATGTTGGTGGCATTGAATGTTGATTAAGGACTGAATCGCTCATGGTCAACAAGAAAATGGAACATCTTCTGCTCCTGTTCCTGTCGGCTACTGTTGGAACGCTATTATGGTTGCGCCGTCTATTTTTTTGAGAGACTGGCTTGTATATTTCTCTTGGGTTTCCTTTTATTCTAAGTACGTTTTATTGATCACTAAAAACTATGGTCTGGATTTACGGTGTTAATAGGCGCTATCATGCTGATTAGATCTCCTCATTTCTGAGATTTGTATTTCGCTCTCTGGTTTTATTTGGTATTTAATGTAGTTTATGAGCTATGGAATCTTGTTTTTTTAATTCAATTAGTATCTCCTATTTGATAAGGCAAATTTAACTACAGAAAAAGGTCTATCAACTATGTAGTCTGTTTGTATCTTTAGTTGATACCCATAGATGACTAAGCAGATTAGATGGTCACACATGACTTATGACGAAGCATCAGCAAACATTAACTAACGATGGATAACTATAGAAAACTGTGAATACGAAATCTAAAATTCTAGTTTGTAAGATAGGTAAATAGAGCAACAAAAACCGATGATTTTCTTGCTTCGGTCTAGACTATTCACGACTTTCTCTAATTATTGGGTGTCGAGTTGTGTTATCTACACCAATTTCACTTTTGCAGGCTGTAGGAACAGAGGCTTACTGTGACTTTGCATAGAACTTTCAGCTTTCAGTCAATTTACAATTGCCATCAAAAAGGGCGACATGTGATTTATTGCTTCATGCAGTACTGCCCAAACACTATGTAATGGGGTCAAATTAGTACCTATTTCTGCCCAATATGCCCAAGAAAAAGACAGGTTCCAAAGTTGTTTTTACTACTTAGAATATCTATAAGAATAGTATAACAGACAAAATGTTGACTAGTTGTAGTTTGTTTCATATGCAAGACTGAAAAGTATAGCTAAATTTCCACTGTTTGGTTTGTATGGCCTTGTCATCAAAATGCCAGCATCTGCACTTTTTCAGTTGGATGGTAAACTCATCGAAGTGCATTTTGCTATGGAATCAACTAGTATGCCTGCTTGCTTTTTTCTGCCTAATGTTTTCTTCTTCTTTTTTGATCTTTTGATCAGGTTTTCGGATATCCCCAAACTACGCCGGTTGATTCCACATGTCATTATTATTGATGGGAGAATGTGATTAGCGAGGAATAGTGCCTGTACATGTGGTCACAAATTGGGCTCTGAAATCTCAATTTTCCTGCATATTGCTCTACCTACATACTTGTTTATTTAGCTAAATATTTCATGATAATTAAATATGTATTAATCGTAAGCATTCTCTTTTGGGGAGTAAATATATGTGGTTCTCCTCTGGATAAATATGACCAAAACACGACTTATACTCCGCTACATCTACTACAAGACTCTCTCCAAATAATTCCTCGTAGAATGAGGTTTCATAGGAGTTGGTCAAGAGTAACTCGAACTTGAGGTGCCAGTCCTATTTTTCAAGCAAATCGATGAGAAGTGCAAAGACAAGGCGGTCTCGTGATCAAACACATCGATGGAATCAATGATGTAGAAAACATTGTACCCAGGCGGAATCAGCTCTAGAAGGTCGGTGAAGAGCTTGAAAATAGCTGTGACGCCAAGTTGGTTGAACTCATCCTTGTTCGTGGTGACTCGGAATATGATGTCATGATCATCACCATGAATACTTATGAACTATGTGCTCAATAAGTTGGTCCAAAATACATTTGAGAAAGAAAAATGATATATAATCGCTAGATATCTTCCGTGCCCCGGACAGCCCCGAAAAAAAAAAGACGCATATCTGGTATTCCGCAGTATCGATAGCGTCACAGATAACAGCACAAATATGACATGGCACTGATACTAATGCTATCGATGTCGTCATATGGGTTTCTTTCTGTGTTATAAAGTGCCCTAGAACCTTGAAACATGAGCCAATCCCAGAGCTTGGCACATAACAAAGATACTGAAAACACATGTAATCTCCATGTGACACGGTGGTCTCGCGGTCACCCATATAGTTTGGAACATCAAAAGGTATTTCAGGAATTTCAGACAGAAAATTGATAACTTCCGAGATATAGAGCGACTCGTAGGTATGGGGGCCGTTATCTGGCATACTTTTCTCAGGTGTTGAGCCGGGAGACTTCAAGAAGTATGTCTACGATAATGGCATGGATGACGATACCAGAGCCAAGTTGACGAGCATCCGACGTTATGACCCGGGAGGTGTTAATCAGCCATCAAGATTCAGTGATGTCTCAATGGAGACGATTCGAGATCCTGTAACTCTCAACGATCATAAGACCCAAACTGTTGTAAAAGCCAGTTCTTCTTCCTCTGTAACTATCAATACTAGCAAACAGCAATTAACTCCTAAACAAGACTCACAAGGCGATCGTCTAATTCATCAGCTATCTAGCCAAAGTGACGACCAAAGTCAAGACCAAAGTAGCCAAATTGGATCTCAACTAGACGAACATTGAAATCTTTTGGGAACGATGAGCAACAAGAATAAATGTCGTGTAATGGGGGCACTTCGGCGAGGTCAACTTCGAAACTCTCAAACTCGGCTGGCTAAAACAACGGACACCTCTTTCGAACACTCATTCCCAGACTCCTTCAGTCGTAGTCTCGACCCCGAGCCAGCCGCTATCTAGAAGTCGCAGTACTCAAAGCTCAAGAACAACAAGATTGCTATCCCGCTTGACTAGGCACAACTAGTGAGAGCCTGAGGGAAAACCTAGAGCAAACCCTTGTAAAGGCTAAGGCAAAAGGCATATGAGACACTAAGGACAAAGGAGGTAACTATAGTCAATTACTACATTTAGCTATAATTCCTGCCTTGGCACTAGAAAAGGCTTCAAAGGTTTTTCTTAACTGCAATTAGTTTGTGCTAGATGTTATTCGCTTATTCAGAGGTAGCTACAGAGCTTATACAAGTTCTACTATAGTATAATATCAAAAATATATAGTCCATCTCAAAAGAAATATTGAGGGTGCTAACACTAAGATTAACCTTGATTTGATTTGATTATATTTAACGTCTACCTAAAAAGATTAATCTTCAAAAATAGGAAAACTATATAAAAGACTCACTATGTTGACTGAAGGCCTTTACTTCTCTTTTCTATAGTTCATATTTGAAAAGTGGGGCAGCCAACATTTACAAATACATGGTGCAGGGTTAAATTACGCTAGGGTGCTAGGGTTCTGCTTTCGGGTAAACCCCGGCCAATGGCTTATCTTATCTTAGAGGATCTTGAAAAAAAGTTTTGGCTGCCATTGAAAGTAGTTACGAAGAAGAGAGAACGAGAAAAACAACAACGATCTGATAATTTCCAACTTTGTTTTTTGTACTCTCGATCAGGTGTTGATCCGAAAACCCCTAGACCTCCTTTTTTGGTCTTCCGAGTCAAGGCACTTCTATATATCTTCATATATTTTGGATTTTTTTATACCTTGTGTTTGAATCCAAGAATGAGCGCCCTCAAGCGCAAAGAGGCTCCCGGCGCCAACCCTCCAGCCAAGTCTGCAAAGACGTCCAAATCTCCCCAGACTAAGAAGCGCAATGGCGCTACTTCTTCAGTGCCTTCGACAGCAGCCGGAAAGAAGTCTGATGCCTTCAAAGATCACGCAGGCGGTGTTATCGCTGCGCCGGAGAAGTCTACCCTCAGCTCTCTTCGTGAAGAAGAGCCCATGTTCCCTCGTGGTGGTGCTAGTATCTTGACGCCCCTTGAACAAAAGAAGATTGGCCTCGAGGCTAGAGCTGATGCCCTGAGAGAAGACGAGCTTGCAGAGTCTGCTCCCCAAAAAGAACAACCCAAAAAGACAAAGTCTCGCTCGAAGAAGAGCAAGGGCGATGATAAGTCGCACAAAGACGAGAACGCAGTCAAGGTTGAAGGCTTAAACTTCAAGGTAAGCATAAATTTCCAGTAAGACTGACAAATCCATAATGGGCACGCTCTAATCATAATCTCGGAACAGAAAGTCGTCAAGGGCAGTCTCGTACTTGCTCAGATTAGCGAGATCAACCCTCTTTCACTTACTCTCGATCTTCCAAACAACCTTACCGGAACGGTCGCTATCACCTACATTTCAGACACTCTTACTCAGAGACTACAATCTTCAGCGGATACTTCTGACGATGAGAACGACGACGAGATGGACCCCGCTAGTGACGTTGACTTGAATCAACTGTTCAGCATTGGCCAATACGTCCGCGCCGCAGTTCTGTCGACTAGGGATGGCTCCGGAAAGAGCCGCCGCCACATCGATCTTTCACTAAGACCGTCGGACTGTAACAGCGGCTTCACAAATGACGATCTAGTCACTAATTCCATGGTCATGGCATCGGTGGTAAGCGTCGAAGAGAAGGGTTGCGTTATGGATCTGGGCTTTTCCAACCAAGATATTCGTGGCTTCTTGCGCCGTAAAGAATTAGACAAGAGCATTTCCGAGGATCACCTCCAGCCTGGCGCTATATTCTTCTGCCAAGTCATCGGAAAGACTGGAAAAGTTGCCCAGCTCACCACGCAGATCTCGAAAATCTCGTCTACAAAGAACACCCCTCACGAAGCTACCACTATTAATACTTTCCTTCCCGGTACAGTGGTTGACCTTCTCGTCGGAGGTACTACTTGGGGTGGTGTGTACGGCAAGATCATTGGCTCGCTTGATGCCACTGCTGATTTGATCCACTCGGGCGTTGGCCCTCTGTCTGTCAACCTGGAAAACAAGTACAAGGTTGGCGCCAAGGTCAAAGCTAGAGTAATCTGCAACTTCTCTACGGCATCAACCCATAAGGTCGGTGTATCGCTACTGCCACACATTCTCTCGTTGGAGCCCAAGAAGATCGGCGGCGCTACGCCTACCAAGACTGTCCCAATCTCTTCATTCATCGATAAGGTTACTGTCAAGCACGTCGAGACCGAGATGGGTCTCTTTGTCGATATGGGCCGCTCTGGATTCCGTGGCTTCGTTCATATCTCCGCTGTGGCCGACGAAAAGGTCGACTCTCTTTTCGAGAGCAGCGGTGCGTACAAGCTAGATTCCACTCACAAAGCTCGTGTCACCAGCTACAATGCCATGGACGGAATCTTCCAGCTGTCTCTCCAGCCCGGCGTTCTTGCTCGCCAATACTTGCGTCTCGAGGATGTTCCATTGGGCGCCATTGTTGACTGCACAGTAGAAAATGTGCCTATTGGCCCGGATGGCGTTACCGGTGTCGTCGCCAAAATCGGACCTGGTATCGTTGGTTTCATCACCGCCAAGCATCTCGCTGATGTTGAGCTACAGCACCCGGAGAAAAAGTTCCGCCCGGGACTATCGCTCAAGGCCCGTGTTCTTTCTCTCGACCTCAATACCCGTAAGCTAAAGCTCACTCTAAAGAAGACTCTGCTCAACTCCGATGCCCCTATCATCTCGACATTTGCTCAAGCTGCCGTTGGGCTCCGGGTCCCCGGTACAATTGTCAAGCTACTATCAAACGGTGCTTTCATCCAGTTCTATGGTTCTCTGCGTGGCTTCTTGCCTGTTTCTCAAATGTCCGAGGCTCTCATCAAGGACCCTAGCGAGCATTTCCGCGTCGGTCAAGTCGTCAGTGTCCATATCTTGGACTCTGATCCTGAGAAACGCCGCCTGGTTGTTTCTTGCCGCGACCCTTCTGCTTTTGGTGTTGAGAAGCAGTCTGCTCTCCAGAACCTGAAAATTGGCGAGCTCGTCAGTGGTAAGGTGATGGAGAAAGCCGAGGATATGGCTATTCTTGAGCTTACTGACTCGGGTCTCAAGGCTTTCCTGCCTCTTGGACATCTCAGTGACAAGACCAGCCCCAAGAACCGTAGTCTCCTGAAAAAGTTGCACGTTGGTCAGACCATCTCAGAGCTTGTTATTCTCGAGAAACATGATCATCGTCGTGCAATCACTCTGACCCAGAAGCCCAGCTTAGTTGCTGCTTCTAGGGCAAACAAGTTGGCCCAAGATGTTGCCGAATTCAAGGTTGGCAACGTTCTGGCCGGCTTTGTTGGCCATATCACAGCGACTGCTGTATTTGTTCACTTCGCCTGCAAGGTCACTGCCCTTCTTCCCAAGTCCCGCATGCCAGCCGAGATTCGCGAGGAGCCTAACTTTGGATTTGAGCTTCAGCAATCTGTCACTGTGGAAGTTGTCACTATCAACCCTGAGCAGGGCCGCCCTGTTGTGGTCCTCGAGGGCACAAAGTTGGAACAAAAGAAGCCAAAATCCGACTCTACTATGCCCACCTTTGAAGGCATCAAGGGTGAATTTGGCTTCGGGACTACTCTCAATGCCAAGATTATTTCCGTGAAAACAACTCAGGCCAATGTACAAATTGCCGAATGCTCTGATTTACAAGGCCGCATTGATGTCTCTCAACTATACGACTCTGTCTCTGACATTAGCAACACCAAAGCGCCTCTCTCAAAACTTACCAAGGGAGATGTTATCCCTGTGCGTGTTCTAGGTGTCCACGACGCCCGCAATCACAGCTATCTTCCTATCTCTCACCGCTACAAGGCCTATCAAGTTCTTGAGCTGACTGCTCGTCCTTCTGATCTTGCTGCCAAGAAGCCTTCTCCCTTGTCGTTTGATGATGTCAAAATTGGCGCTAAGCACCTATCATTCATCAACAACGCCGATAACCACGGCGTGTGGGTCAGCTTGTCCCCTAATGTCCGTGGTCGCATTGCTGCCATTGACTTGAGTGATGACATCACCCTTCTTGGTGATATCCGTGCCAACTTCCCTATTGGTACGGCTCTCATGGTCAATGTCGTCGATATCGATACTGAGCGTAAGCTTCTTACTCTTTCTGTAAGGTCTGAGGCTGAACGTAAGGAAATCACATGGGACTCTCTTCAAACTGATGCCGTCTTGGCTGGCCGCATCACCAAGGTATCCGATCGCCAAGTCCTTGTCAAGATTAGTGAGGAGGTCTCGGGACCCATTCACCTTCCTGATCTCAACGATAATTTTGACCAGGCCCGTCCCCAGTCGTTCAAGAAGAATAACCTAGTCAGAATTTCAGTTATTCACGTGGATCGCTCTAACAAGCGCGTCCGTCTCTCAGCTCGTGCTTCGCGTGTTGTTGGCTCTTCGTCTACTGTCGTCGATAAAGAGATCTCTTCAGTCAAGCAGGTCGAGTCTGGAGACATCGTTCGTGGATTTATCAAGAGCGTTGCTGATTCTGGTCTCTTTGTTCTTCTCGGTGGAAATGTCACTGGTCGTGTCAAGATTAGCAACTTGTCTGACAAGTATGTCAAAGACTGGAAGGCTTCGTACAAAGTTGACCAGCTTGTCAAGGGTCGTGTGATTTCGGTTGATTCCGAGGGTGAACGCATTGAGTTGAGTCTCAAAGAGTCTGCTCTGGCTGCCAATTATACCCCTGCCAAGCAATGGCACGAGGTCAAGAAGGACATGATTCTCACTGGTTTCGTTCGCAAGGTTGAAGAGTACGGTGCCTTCATCGAGGTAGAGAATGCCGATCGTGTTCGTGGTCTATGCCACCGCAGTGAGATGGCTGAGCAGCCGGTTGCTGATGCCCGTAAGCTTTATAGCGAAGGTGACCGTGTCAAGATCAAGGTCTTGAGCGTAAACCTAGCCAAAAAGCACATCAACTTTGGTCTCAAGGCCTCCTACTTCGAGAATGAGGAGTCCGATGACGAAGATGTTGAGATGGGCGGTGTCTCGCTCGAGGCCCAGGAAGAGTCTGGAGACGAGGATGATGAAGACGATCAAGATGATGAAGAAGAGGACGACAATGAGGAGGATGAAGAGGATGAAGAGAGCGATGAGGAGTCTACTGTCGCCCAAAAAGATGGCAAGAAGTATGATTGGTCTGCTGATCCCTTTGCACAGTCTGACGCTGAGTCTGATGATGAAGACGACAACTTGGCATTAAAATCCAAAAAGAAAAGCAAGAAGTCAGCCATCCAAGTAGACAAGACTGGCGAGCTCGACGCCAACGGCCCCAAGACTGCGGCTGACTACGAAAAGCTGCTACTGGAGAGCCCTGATGATTCCGATATGTGGTTAGAGTACATGGCCCTTCCCCTACAACTAGGAGACATGACCAAGGCTCGCGACATTGCCGAGCGTGCTATCAAGACTATCAACATCCGCGAGGAGACTGCCAAACTTAACGTGTGGCTGGGTTACATCAACTTGGAAGCCGAGTTTGGCACCAAGGACCGCCTCGATGAAGTGTTCAAGCGGGCTTGCCAGTACAACGATGAGAAGGAGGTCCACTCACGTGTTGCTTCTGTTTACATCCAGACACAGCGTCTCGACCAGGCCGAGACTCTCTTCGAGGCCATGGCCAAGAAGTTCGGCGCCACGACTCCCGATGTGTGGATCAACTACGCGCACTTCCTTCACTCGACCCAAAACCGCCCAGACAAGGCACGCGCCCTTCTCAGTCGCGCGCTGCAGTCCGTCAAGAATACCAAGTCTCATCTGCCACTGACAGTCAAATTTGCTGCGCTCGAGTTCCGCTCTGTCAACGGTGATGTAGAGCGTGGGCGAACCTTTTTTGCCAGTATTCTCGATCAGTACCCACGCAAGGGCGATCTATGGAGTCAGCTACTCGATCTAGAGCTGGCCCATGCGGTTTCAGTGTCAGAGAAGTCTGATGACAAGGTCGATGTTCAGGCGATCCGCGACCTTTTCGAGCGTCGTACCCGAGTCAAGGGTCTCAAGCCCGTGCCGGCACAGAAGTGGTTCGAGCGCTGGGCCGACTGGGAGGCGAGATCGGATGCGGCTGGCAGAGAAAAGGTGATGGCTAAGGCCAAGGCTTGGGTTCTCGCCTATAAGGCTAAGCAGGCCAGCAAGCAGGATGAAGATGTTGAGATGGAGAATTAGGAGGAGAAGGAGAAGAAGGAGAAGAAGGAAATAGCGAGAAGAAAAAAACTGGCGTTTCTTTATTAAGCCTATCTTGGCGTGCTTTATTTGCATTGGTTTCTTGTCTCTCTTGTTTGATTCTGCATTGTCTGTTTTTTTCTGTGTATTTATTATCATTGGATATTTCTGGGAACTGGCGTCTGTATTTACAGTAAATTACATTGTGCATCAATATATTTCTCTAGTCAAAAGTCATCAAACACCGGGAGCTACATTCCACAGATCCACCATTGCCTTGATACAGGCTGCCGATAGTCCAGCAGCATAAGGTTGCCAATCATCATTTTTATAAATGTCGGCATAGTCAACAGCAGCTTTTACGATGATGCTGTTCTCTACCGAGGTGCTCAAAATGCCAAACCCTTCCATTTCAAACCCTAACATACCATGGATCTTGTGCTGCGCATCTCTGAATTCCGCTGAACGAAGCAAGTCATTAGAAGAGCTCAGGCGACCAAAATAGAACGCTTGCTCTCGGCCTTCTATGTTCATGTTGCTGATGCTGGATCCGGCAAGTGCTCCCTTCGGGTTTTGAAATCTTGGGTCCAACGGGGTCGGAGGTAGAGCTGGTCTATTTAGATTTCTGTTACCCGGTCTTGATAAGATAGATTTATGGTGCTGTGCCGTAAGAGCGCGGAAATCTCGCATCAGTACTCCGGCTTCGACGTCACGTAGAAACGTCTGGCAACGCGGACTTATTTTATAGGCAGAACTAGCAGGGACGGTTCCCTCGGCCATGGCCTTGGCGCAGGAGTAATTGACGATTTCATTCGCAATGATCAAGTCACCGAGGAAGATGCTCTGCGCATTGTGATCGGGCACTGTACCGCAGATGCCTGGCATCAACAGTAGGTCGATCTTGGGGAAGGCCCGGTTCAAGGCGTGGCAGGCGGTTCCCGCAGATAGCACGCCGCATTTTCCAATGTGAGTTACTACCACTGGCTGATGGCCTACGCGGCCTAGTATATATACGTTGGGATCGTTGCGCACACGACGCATATCGAGTAGTTCAAGGCCAGGCCATTGCTCGTCGAGACTGGCTACCATGGCATCGATCTCCACTTTGACGGCGCAGACGATGGCTATTTTGAAATCAGTACAAGATTCTGGTCGGGAATCCTGTTTTGAGGGTTCAGTTCTCGTGATTGCAGCTGTTGGTTGCTGGTTAGCGTTGGGCCGGAGTGGGTTCATCAATAGCTTGTATCATACCATTTCTGCTGCTAGCGTTGCGGTTCATATTGGATAAACTGTGGTAGTACAGCTAGTGTAAAGATATGTAGATAACGGGTTGCGTGACGGCGAAAGGGTAAGACTTGTAGTATGGTCGCTTACTGAAGTAATTATATTCCCCAGCTATAAACTGAACTTATTGTAGAAGATTCTATTCAATTCAAACTCGAAGCTGAACGAATATACTTGCTATTTGTAGATGGTGTATCATGGTAATGATCCTAGGTTTTATTCAACCGCGCGCTTAATGCGAGTCTATAACTCACCACTATCATGGCCAGGCTTAGACCGTATTCAGTGACAACCGACATTAAAAACTCATATGATATGAACATCATTGCCTCTCTCATAATGCTAGTTGTATACTTGCCGCCTCGCTACTGGCGTGCCATTTTTGGCGGCTATCGATTGGCGTTCCATTTCACTGCTTTGGTTGTGGGCATTGGCCTGCATGCCAACTGCTGGCTGTTCGTTTCATAACGTAGCATCGTCGTTATATGCTCACATTCATGTTCATGTCTTCCTTGAGCATCTATTGGGTTACATTCTATAAAACAAAGGCTATGCTCATGATGAAACTGTTGGTGGTTGTGTCCCAGGTGACTTTGTGTAAGCCACCAACAATACTAAAACAATACCTCTTGTAAAGATTAAATGCCGTGTTCTTCGTGAGCTAGTAAAGCGCTTATTAGTTAGTTCGCTGTAAGAGGAATGCTATGGATTTTACTCATGTTGTATTAACAAGGATTCAGCGCTTAGACAAACTCCATGGCCGTGGAGGAATATAAGTAGGGTACCTGGTATAACTATATTCAAGGAACATTTTTATCACTAAACAAAATCCAGAACGCCATATAGTTATATAAGAAGTATCGTGAAGCTAAGCCTTGGCTGTGGTCGTGCCATTTTCCCATCTAGAGTTTATTGTCATACTTTCAGCTTCTACCGATTTATCACCATTACCATACTACTCAACCCAATATATATCCTCAACTTTATATGCTATCATAACTAAACCTCTGTTCTAGAGACGTCACTGGTGAAAGAAGAGAAGGTACTATGAGCACCCAGAATACTTCATGGCTGTGAGTTTCTAACAGAAATCGGCAGTAGAAAAGGCATACTTGTTTATATCTTGGTATCCAACAACTCGAACTTCGCAATGAGTTCCATGCACAGCCAGTTTAGAGCCCAATCCCACGGTGCTGCCGGGTCCTATCAAGGCATGGCCAGCCAAAGCTGCAGTGCTGGTTTGGCCACGCAGCAACGACCCCCATTTCCACATGAGATCGAGGTTGCAATCTTTAGTTTCTTGAAGTGTGAAACGAACGCCGTACGGGCTGCCCTCGATGTCCAGTGGTCTCATCTTATAGATGAAAACGGCAACGAACTGCCATGGTCCACTGCCTACGAATATGGGAAGATGGGAGACAAGTATGTTGCAGCAATCAATGTTGGCCACACTGGGCAAATCATGAACGCCAAGTACGCTTGTGCCGTGAAGCATTACCTCAGAGCTATCAAGGTCGTTATTCTATCCGGGATATGCGGTACAGATCCGATGCCCTACTCAATCCAGCTGAATGGCCAACAGTATGAAGTGGATACTACGACGCGAGGTGAAGATATCTATCTTGGAGATGCCATCATCTCTCTTTCCATCTGCAACACTATGCGCAACAAGATAACGAACACTGGAGAAACCAGAAATAACATCGTCAGCTCCATCAGCCACAGAGTTAGAGACACGGTGCTACAGATGTCGTCCGGGGCGGGCAAACGCAACGCCATCTCGAATATCAACTTGGCCTCGGCTTCCATCGCCGAGAGATTCAGCCAGTATATGCCCCTTCCCGACAAGCCAGCCTGTAGCAGAGATAGGGTATACGGAACATATGGAATTGCAAAGCATGCTTGCTCGCCCGAAATCTGCGGCGAGCCGATCCGGGTCAAGTCCAACGATGATTTTAGCATTCACTTCGGCATGATATCGAGCTCTACCGAGGTGGTTCGGAGCTCGAAATACCGCAGTAAACTACGAGAACAGGGCGTCATTGGCTATGAGATGGAAGCATTGGGTGTTTTAGCTGCTTCGTTTGAGAATTTTGTGGTCATTAGAGGCGTTTCTGATTATTCTGACTGCCATAAGAATGACGGTTGGCATGAACATGCATCGATCATGTCTGCTGCTGCTGCGAGATGTTTTCTTGATTTGTGGTGATTAAATGGCTCATCATAGATGTCCATAATGTATCATGGGATGTAATATATGAAATTTTAAGCCTTGGCTTTTGATATATAGAAACATGAATTTTCAACTAGTTATCAGTTATACAGATTTATCAAGTTCGGCCGCCTTCCTCATGATCCTTGTATTCGCCAGACCAAGGCTACGATCATTGGAATATTTCAGATATCTCGACGGACCAGGCTATGATATAATGTTAATAGTACAGATATGTATATCTTAGGCTCCAAGAAGAGCTTCTAGAGCTATTTCTAACTGACAAATATTAACGCCATGAAATTAGTGCAAGGCGAGTAGTTGGCCTGAAACAAGTATATTAGTTTTAGCGCGATGGTTATAGTCTACGATCTTGATGTTGACATGTTAGATACCAAAAATATCTTCAGTTGTTCCTGGCGCTTAATTTGACTACATGTGCTAAAGTATAGAATGAAAAATAAGTATATAAGAAGACAGTCTCATATCCTGATGTAAAATACCAGAAATACTCTTGTTTTCATCGAGTTACCATTCCACCACAAATCACCTTATCAGTTATATCACATATACCTAACGAACTACCATCATGAGCTCAAGATATCACAGCGGTAGAGCACAGGCCAATGGTTTCTTGCCTGGTGCATACACTGAGCCTGGTACGTTGCGCAGATATGCCAAAACATTTATAGAATTCTCCAGTCCGAACTGCTAACCTCCATGTTGACATTCCAGATCAAGTATCGTTTTGGTCTTGCTCAAAACGAGACTTTGAAATTGCCCTCTTCTGCACGAGCCCAGCCGAACAACGGGCTCTAGTTTCAGCTTTAGACACTGTGTGGCCTAATGTGCAGTTCAACGACCGAGACGGCTTTCCTGTCGAAGGCGTACTCCACTACGTCTACGGAAAGATGGGTGGGAAGTGGGTGGTTATTGCAACTAGTGCCGCCCCGGGCACCGCAGCTGCAATCCAAGCAGCCGCTGTGATAAGACTATCATTTCCAAGCTTGAAGCTGACTATGGTGGTGGGAGTTTGCACCGGTAGTTTTGATTATCTTGACCGTGATCACGGCCCCGCCCAAGCCGCCGTCCCTCAAGGCAGTCGTGTCAAGAGCGTGATTGCTCGTGGAGATATCATCATCGCGACTGATATTCTCGATGTTGATATCAGACGCATGACGAGCCAGGGAGTCACATACAGAGAGCGAACCCACGAACTAGACACATCCGTCACTGCGATATCAAACGCTCTGAAACAAGATCTCCGGGACGCCCGTAAGGCGGCCGCCATCAAAAAGGCCATTCACGACAAATTTCAGGGAATCCACCTCCTAACAACGAAGTATTCCGATATGCCGCCCAACAACAAAACAGTCCCACAGTCCCAGGCTGCCGTCAATCTGCATTGGGGGACTATTTGCACAGAGGACAAGCCAGCACAGGACTCAAAACGCAGAGACACTGTGAAATATGACAGTGTTCTCGCGTTCGAAAGTGAGGCTAGTGCTCTGGTTATCAGTGGTCTCAATAATGTCATGGTTATCAAGGCTGTTGCGAAGCTTACTAATGATGACCCTAACCAGGAGTGGGTCTTGTATGCGGCTGCGATGGCGACTGCAGCCGCCAAAGAACTTATCGAAAGGTGGGAGCTATGACCTAATGCGTTTGAAAGTAAACAAACGTTCAATCTAGTGTTTTGAGTCTAGGAGTTCCTTGTATCCTCAGTTCATCGACTATATATTATAAGCATATAAAGCTGTATGCTGCTATGGCTATCGCCAACCCATTTGTATTTCTTCTTTAGATAGTTAGCTATATATTCTTTTTCCCCATTTTACGCCGAGACATGCATGAAATATGGAGATAGGAGAATGTGGTGTTGCATGACTAACTGCAGATATACCATCAACTGTCTCTAGTGGGCAGCCTAAATCTGCAAATATACAACAAACTACCAGTCAGCATGTGAGGGGAACAAAGTATCAGTTACTTTATGAAGCTCTCCCAATGTCTAGGGAAAGACTACGATATAAAAATAGACAAAGATCAAATATTGTTTGGAGAAATATGTCTCTCATGCAGTTGGAGTTGTAGGGCTTATCCGAGTCGGATATTGCTTCCATCAGAAGCTGGCTGCCACTATTGTACCGAAAGAAACAGTATAATATAAATGGCCCTACACCTCCGTGCCGCACAATTTCTGTAACTAACAGCTCGTGCCGCTATACTTCACTATTCGTTTTTGCTCTCAAGTCAAGCAAATCATGGTTATTCGCGTGGGCATCATAGGTCTTTCGACCAGTGGCGGGTGGGCTGCTCACGCCCACCTACCCTACCTACAGCGTTCTTCGCTTTACGAGATCACGGCTGTCGTTAACTCCACCATGCAATCAAGCCAGGCCGCCATCGACAAGTACAGCCTCAATTCGGCAACAGCCTTTGGCAGCGTCCCCGAGATGGCGGCCAGCCCCAACGTCGACCTGGTCGTGTGCTGTGTCAGCGTCTTTGACCACTACGATGTCATCAAGCCCGTTGTCAACGCTGGCAAGAACGTGTTCGCGGAGTGGCCCCTAACCGCAAACTCCGATCAGGCCCTAGAGCTTGTCCGTCTTGCCCGTGACCGCAAGATACGCACCATGGTCGGCGTTCAGGGTGGGTGTTCGCCTGTCGTCGATACAATCATCAAAGCAATCTCCGAACAGCGCATCGGCAACCTGTTAGCCTCTCATATAGTCGGCTCAAACCTGACAGGACCGTCGGGCATCAATGTCGACAAGCGATGGGAGTACTTTGTGCACAAGAAGCACCCTCGTATGGAACACCAACCCCTCTTGACCATCTACTCGGGCCACATCATCGAATGCGTCGCAAGAGTGTTAGGCGACCCAATGTCGATCTCTGCGCAAACTAAGAACACCTACCCCTGGGCCAACATCACCGACGAAGACAAGATCGTGAAGCCGCACGTACGCAAGGATTCCGATGACTACCTGTCCGTTAGCGGCACCACCGACACTGGCATCGTATACACTGTCATACTGCGCGGCGGCGACTCATTCGATCAAGACAATGTCTTCCACTGGGACATCATCGGCACAACGGGCCAGATCCGTGTCACTGGCACTTCGAGCATGCTGAACCTCGACGGCGGCAACTTCAAAGTACGCATCAAGGCTACAGGCTCTGATGTCATCGAGAATGTCCCCCTCGTCGAGCACCCCGAGATCGTCCAGAACACAAATAATATCGGCATCTTGTACGAGCGTTTCGCCACTGGCGGCTACGTCCCAACATTCGCACATTCAGCTAAAAGACAATTTTACATGGATGGCGTCTTTCAGTCGGCCCAGTCCTGTGGCATCCAGGTGTTTCCACGCCGAAGCAATATCTAAATTGCTCATCAATATTCACCTGCGTCACAATATATTTTCATATTGGTGCGTTTCAAGCCATGGTTTTTAGTTTTGTCTAGCCCTGTATCTATATGATAACATATGATTCCCGCGTGTACTTGTCAACTTTGATATCTTGAAGATATTAGTTAGTCCTTCCTAGTTTATTTACAGTACGTAATCCATCTCCTTTCAAGTGACTCCAAGCACATATCTGTATCTCTAAGTAGCATGCTATTCCTGAATATGCCTTTTTAGGGTTAGTGTGAAGTAATCATTCAAACACCCCGTTCTTCCTTATAGATGCATGATGATGTATCTACAGATATACAAGGACAACTCAGGATGTCGGATGGGACATTCCCCTCATTCACTCACATCGAATGAGCTCATCAATAGCTCAATACAAGAATGGATGCATGTAAGCCGCACCAACGTTTAAAATACGGCAGGTCTAGGCTACAACCATCACAAATCCCCACCCAATGAGAATAGAGTATAACCGACCACTACATATGCAGCTGAGAGCCTGTTGTGAGGCGACGATCCGGCAAACTAAACAACGCCAAGCACACACACCCCTAGGCTTATACAGCTTACACCTTAGTATTACATGATGACGTGGACTCCGAATATCATGGTCGGTTTTCCTTGGTTCTTGTTAGCCTATCCCCAAAAGACCCCGCCCACACTACAGCTTTCTCCATCCGTCACGCCCGCATACAGCTCTTTTTTTTTTCTTCTTCTTTTTTGATTTGATTATATTTGACGTCTACCTAAATCACCAACATCATACGACGGGAAAATCGCCATTTTCCCGAAAGTTGAAAACGTGACTTTTGCTCGAGTCATCACAGCTGAAATACAACAGGCTTCGATGGCGCAGTGGTAGCGCAGTGGTCTCATATTCATGAGGAGCCTGATTTCAAATCTCGATATCCTCTGGATAATGCCATCCAAAGGTCGTGAGTTCGACCCTCACTCGGAGCATCTCTTTTTGCCCGTAGCCGATAAACTATTAAGTAGTTAGTTAGTTAGTTAGATGCCGTATATACCGTGATATATATACATCTTCTTTTTATCCGGAACTAAAGTGAACATGATATGATGGAAGGAGAGAAAAAAAAGGCATCGCTTGAATTAATATAATAACATATGTATCTTTTTATACCACCGTGTTTACCGCTTGAAAACAGCGCCGATTCTCTCAATCTCACGGCCTTCATCAGTTCCGCGCCCCGCAGCTTCTAGAACACGTAGGTACGAATCTGTATCACGCAGCTTAACAGCTTCTTCGGCGGCCTTGACCCTAAGGCCACACTTCTCATACATTGTTATCGTTGCGCCAGCCTCCAAAGCCGTACATTTTGGGATAAAGGTTGCAGCAACGCGGGGGTTTCCCGCTTGTAGGCTAAGATTATAAAATGGCTGCATGGATCGGCAGTTAGTTCATGATTATCAATGGCCCAATGTAGACAATGTCGTGGCAATACATACCTCCCACCCAATCGGACTCTTGCGCTGTTTGGAGATCTCCGTTATCTCATCCCAATCACGCTTTGCTACGAGAGCTCGTAATCTAGACATTGAGGCGATACAGTGTTAGTCACTCAGCATAACACGCGTTATCAGAAGCTGGAGCTGCATACCTGATCCACCAAGCAACCTTCTCGGGTACTTTGAATTCGCTTTGTAGTTTCTTGGCTTTACCAAAGTTACCTAGCTTGATGAGTTGGAACATGGTCTCATTGACACTCAACCCGGTAAATTCGTCGGTCAGATCGCGGTCTAGACCCTCTTGGGCGCGAAGAAGCATTGTGGATTCCTTCAACATATGTAGCTCAAAGTTGTACTCCTTGGAGTCAGACAAAATCTTTGCAGCCAGCGCTATCTTGTCGGCTGCGATGCGAGAAGTGGGCTGCGTTAATGATTCTTTGAGGAAAACTGTAGAACCTTCAACCCGCTTGTCGTCTTGGTAGTAAAGGTCCTTGAGAAGAGCGTTATCACCTTCCCGTACAGCCGCAGCTTCTATCAAGGCACTTGCTATTGGCCTTGAGTTGAGCACACGGAAGAAAGCTGCTAGTGGAAGCTTATTCTTCAGCTGAAGTAGAACAAAGAGTATAAGATCAGTGTCGCCGCTCTCGATTGCTTTGTCTAGGGCAAGTTCATCTTCTTCCATGTCTAATAGTAAAGGAACTTGGCACCCTCCGCGAGGTTCATGGTTTAATAGTTGAGTAGCCAGTCGTGCTCTACCTTCTGCATAAGCCGCCTTTGCTATTTCTTCAAAGGACACTCCGGGGCGACCTTGTAGCTTCTCCACAATGAGTCTACAAATACTGTCGTCGTCTTCTACTCCCTGCTTTACCTTGGCCTTGGCCCAATGTACAAAGATCTCGTCGGTATGCAGACGTAGGTATTGAGCTATTCTTAAAGCAAGCAAGTATTCGTTGCGACATAACAGACGTTCGATTAACCGCTCTGGTGTTAAACGGTGGAACTGCTCTAGCGAGATAGGCATGCCTATTTCGAAATATCTAACAGCGTTTAGTACTCGTAGCGTTTCACACATGTCAACAAAGTCGTCGCTATTGTAAAGGTCGAGCACGGATTTGCCAAAAGATGCCGCCTTCAGGAGTTGCTTCTGCCAGTGGATGTCAAATTCACGACCTGAAGCATTCACGCAGGTATTTACTGCTTCTGTTAGGCTGTTGCGGATGAGTTGTATGTAATCATCGGCTTTGGGAGATTGTAGCTCCAGCTGTGCTACAGCATCCAGCAGAATTGATGCTGGCGTTGACTCTGCAAACTGGCCAAAGACCTCGTTGGTTTCTGTAGGGACCTCCTGGATGAAGTCGCAAACATCGTTGGTCAATATGATGACGCCGTCGTGTTCTACTACATGTTAGTTTGAGATAAAACAGCATGTATTTGTGAGGCATACCTGATATCACGTGTACTCTGTTGGTGTCGTACAAGTATGAAATAAAAGTGTCGTCTGGGCCGATGATGTGAACTTCATCCTCCCACGCGATGACTGTATCGTCACCCGCCCATTCGACGTGCTTAGGTGCAATCTCAGAGCCAGTATCATGTTCTATAAATCGGTCTTGGAAGTCACTGCCGACGACATGTGTGATTCCACTTGGCGTATGCAATGCTATCCGACGGCCGTCTGGAGAAACACTGATATGACTGAACGGGCCGATATCGAGGAAACGATCTTCACAATCTGTAGCATCGACATAGTAGATTGTGCTCTCCATACTTAGAAGGACCTCAACAGACCGGGACAAAGTGTAATTTGGTGGTACGATGGCCCATGAGAAGATCTTTCCCTCTGGGATGGGTGCCAATAGCTTTGGCCGTGGCTCAGAATAAGATGATACTGAGATGAGAGTGTTGTTGCCAAGAAGAGCCACAAGGCCTTGTCCATAGAATCTACGTGGTATTAGCTGGCTGGGCGGCACAGAGATAGCTAACATTGAGAAATACTTACTTGCAAGATACGACGCCGTAGTTGTCTGAGCCATTACCTAAGCTAAACTGCGTGAATTCGCCCTGGTGGTCGTAGCATCTTACGGTACCCTCGGGCATGACAACTAATAAAAGCTCTTCCTCTGACCAGCCGAGACCTTTAATAGTGCCGTTGTTCTCCCATGGAATACTTCGCAGTATCTTGCCGGCATAGCTGTAGATATCAATTCTGTGCTTGGACGATTTGCCAGCTTGGTAAGCAAGTAGCTTCGTATCGTCCTTCCATAGAGCTATAGTAATAAGTCAGTACGTGCAAGATATACCGAGTACAAATGGAAGCCCAGACCTACCCAAAGAACCTCCAAATGGCGCAGCAGCGATGACGTAGTTGTCCAGATCCAAGTCCTGGTCGAACACTTCGGTGTAGAGCTGGATCTTGCGATACCACCGATCGCCCAGGCGTTCCCAGCTCGTTCTTGGCTGCGCGGCGTCCATGGCTGTGAAAGAAAAAGGAAAACCCGTCTATCTGGAAGAGAGTCCAAATTTTGAGCAAAATAGCAAACTTCGAAGCTCACAAAATCGTCTGTTTTGGCGCGGACTAGTTGTGAGGCTGGGCAAGGCTGGACGAAGCTTGGGAGAGCTCCTGAAGCTTGTATCGGTTAATTGTCGGGTTATCTCGCTCGCCATAAGCAAAAGCGTCAGTAGTAGTACACAATTGTACATAAACAATTATTAGTTAGCAAAACTAACCCAAGAGGGGCACTTCTAAATCTTATTCCTTTGAATTTCCAGTGGTTACATATCTAATTATTGCCCATGTAGCCTGCCCAACTCCGTGACGTCGTTTTGGCCTAAAAAGCCCGTCCATTTGCGCCAAATGCCATAAATACAACACTTTGCATATTGACTTATTTCTACTAAGAAACTTTCCACTGAGGTGTTTATTCTTCCTATGTACAATATCCCCAATCAGCCCAGATGTCCCGATTTCTCGCTTCAAGGTTGAATTGGCGCGATGAGTATATGCGCGCACTCGATCAAGCGGCGCAATTGCGCCCAGTCGACGGTGGCCTGTTCGATGCCTGTAAGTATGCTATTATCATCTTCGTCATGGCTACCTAAAAAACCTTAGTCCGCCCGCTCAAGCTTTCCGCTCCGCTCCGCGCCCAAGATATCCAGGATAGTTCCCACGTCATGCGCCTAGGCCTCCCGCTATGTTTCGCGACAATGAATGAATAAAACCCTTACTAACAGGTGATCTTTACTTCTTTGTCCTTATAGGCGCTCAACTCTCCGATCGCATAGCCGTTCTCGAGGCCGAAAACGCCGTCCTTTTGCGCGAACGCTCAACGCCTACTCAAGTGCCCTCATCCAGTTCGCGCGGCGGCTTCGGTGGTCGTTCGCCAGCAGCTAAAAACACCAATGCGCCAGACGATCTCCTCGACATGCAGCGAGATCTCGCGGAAGCCATGCGCCAGAAATCTGTCTTCGAGACTCGCTTGCGCGCCGCAGAATGGGAGCTAGACCAACTACGCGTGCAAACAAAAGACGATTCGCGCACATTGAAAGATCTCAAGACGGAATGGGCGCAATCTTCTACCAAAACCAGTGATTTAGAGCACGAACTTCGGGAAAAGAAGAGATTATTAGATGTATATCTATACCTTGCTACATCATCACTCGTATATATCACGAACAATCGGTCACTAACACGATCTCTTCTTGCTTCAACAGAATTTACAAGACGAGATGCTTACCCTCAATCTACAATTAACGCTCGCGGAGAAGGAGCGAGACCAAGTCAAATCGGAAAACAAACAAATTGTCGAACGATTCCTAGAATATAAGCGCCGCCAAGTCGACGCTATGAATAATCACAACGAACCAACTACTGATCGTCAACGTAGACGTCGAGCAGGCGAGGGGGCCAGCAGGAGCAATACTCAACGGTGATGATCATATATTTGGCATCATACCATTACTATAGCTGTACATATAAATCTTATTTAGATGGTTCAACCGGTTTGGGTTATCACATTATCAAATATAGCACTTGTGGAAAGAATAGGTAAGAAAGCAAGCAAGCATTCCGTTTTCACTCGACATATAATTACACAAGCACTCGTTGTGGCATAAAAAACCTGATATAAAGATCTATGAATGAAAAGCGTAATAGTTCTAATAAAGCTATAGGAATTTATAGGCTAAGAATAAATGACAATTGAATGTACAAGATATTGTCCATATGAAGAGTGGGGTTGAAGAGCCAACTCCGTCATGTAAGATAGGATATACCGAATGGGTGTTCGTGATATTCTATACGCTCGCTAGATTTACGGCGATATAGCATAAAGAAAAGATAAATATGATAATGAGAAGTAGGGATATAATAAAAACAAAGGAAATGAAAGCGTTACCAGAGAAATTAAGAAAAAGAAACAAAATCAGTAAAAAAAAAACACCAGCCATTTCCAACCCAACCAACCGATCCGACCAACCCGGAATACGCCTTGAAATAAGAACCGGATAATTGAACATGTGACGAAAGAACGAACAAGCAACACAACTTTTCAAAGAAAGAAAGCAGACTTTTTATCGCTTCTTTGTTGAGATACAATAGCTACCACCGGCGTTAGTCCAGCTTACATAACCCTCAGGATATGTATGCTCCTCGACGTCCAAGATAGTGCTTCCCACATCGTTGATATTGTGAGAGCCCTTGTGGTCATGTACAAAGGTCTTGAGTGAGATGATCTTGCATCCTGACTTCAGATCCAAGAACATGCGCACTAAATCATCGTTCAACTGTGATGTGAAGGCTTGGTTGTTGACGAGGATAACATCAGCCCGCTTCAATGCCTCCAAAATGCGGGTATTCTTACGAAAATCACCGCGCTCAAGACGCACTTTGCCGGCGCTCAGACCCCAAAGACGGCAACGAGCTTTGAACTCACGTACCTGGGCATCACCCAGATTGCAAGCGTTCTCCATCATCTCACATCCCCAGCTCTCACAGCCAATTTCCAAGGCAGCCTGGATTACAACATTGCCAACACCAGAGCCAAGGTCAACGAACACCATGTTTGACTTCATACGCAGTTTTTGCACCAAGATGTTGGTGATAAATGGTGCCAGAAGTTCGCCGTACACATTGTCGGTGCCGTTTTCGTATTTTCTGAGAAGTTCAACCTTGGGTGCAACAGTGCGGTCATAAACCTGGCCTAGGATGAAGGACACGAAATCGCTAGGTAAGCCATGCTTGTCCTTGAGATTCTCAACAATCGTGCCATCGCGCACCAAGGCTTGTAGACGCTTGTTGAAGTCAGCAAGCGCTTGTTTGAATGCTGCCAGATCAGGAATCTTCGAGTTGGATGCTCGTGTTAGAAGCCGCACAATTCCGTTCTGGCTGTTGAGAAATGGGTGTGATTGTTCGTCGGTGAGGTAGTTGTTGGCAGTGTGTTTAACAACGTTGATTATGCTTGCAACAGCATCGATCTTATCTTTGCCAAAAACAAGTTCGTACCTATATATAGTTAGTAGGGATATTATAAAATACCGAGTTGCGGTGTACATACCGTTCTTTTGGGTACAGGCTAGGATATTGCAGATCCACGCTGACTTCGTCGAGTTTAGCACCCATTACAGGAGTACATTTTAGAGCGACAGAGGCTAGGCTAGCGGCATGAATGAGATGCTGTCCCTTGTGTCTCAGGCTCTGGTCAAAAGCCATCTTGTCTAACACTATGCGGTCCGGGTCATCTTCAACGGCCAAGCGCGCGCGCTTTTTGCGCTCGTGCGACTCCAGAGACTCCAACCAGTCATCGTCATCCTCGCTTTCAGAGCTAGAATCGAACGTAACTCGCAGCGGACTACGCGGTTGTGCGCTACCAGCCTTGCGTTTGCGCCCGGGGACATCGTCAGACTCAGATGTGAGCGGCGACGATATGCGGGGTCGCGCGACACTAGGGGTAGAGGCGGAGCTGGGTGATCGGCTGGATGATCCGGTGGTCCGGCGGGGTGCAGGTGACGAGTTCGGTAACGACCGCGACGACAATGACGAGGCGGGGCGAGCGCGGAAGGCCGCGGAGCCAGTCGCGAGGTTCTTTTGGCGGGCGGCAAGAGCAGCGCCATTCGAAGGGCCAGTGGTCTTGGCGGACTTTGGGCGCTCGATGGTAACGCGCTCAATACGGATCTTGGGCGGCTCCGCCTTGAATTTCGACTTGGCTCGTAATAGAGACATATTGTGTCGAGGTCTTGAGATGTCTGGGGGAGGATTGAGCAGGCAATCGAAATAAGACGAAGGGTCAAAGCGATTGTGGTCGCGAACGAGAGGCCAACCTCCAGTTAGTTGCTAGTTATGGAGTATAGGGCAAGGTTGAGATGCAGCGGATGAATTGGATTTGGGTTGCCGGGATCGAACAGAGAAATCAAAGAAGATAACGATTTAGTAGATATGAGATTCAATATGGGATACCAAAAAATAACGTTGGCAATACGAAAAGACCGGCTGGTTGTCGCAGTGAGTGTGTATCACGGCATGAAAAAATAAATAAACAACAATAGTTGAAGGTGGTAAAAACGAAAGCCAGTCGCAAAAAAAACTGGTGCTAATGAAGTTGACCACAGCCAGACTGGAAAGCACCCAAGATTCAGAAAAAGTGAGCGACGAGGGTGGTTTTGGGGCACTTGCCTAGAATGCCTTTGTGCAAGCAGTAGAATGAGCGACAGGCTTTGTTTGTTGTGCGATGTAGTTTTCAATACTGTAACAAAGAATAAGAAAAATCCCGCCTTCTTAACACAGTGTACGACGACTATTTTTTTTTAGTTTCCCAGGGTTTCTTTCTTTCTGCCTTGAGCTAAGTAAACAATTGCGTTCACGTCCCTAGTCTTCTTATTCAATGCCGATGGGGCCCTCTAGATCTTCTTTTGGCTTCCTGCCATAAACGCCTCGCTATAAATCAAATTCGATACTGCAGAAGCTCATCGAAAAGGCAGGGGTTCCAAAGTGGGGGCTTACCACAGAATGTAACCATAATAGATAGACGTCACGAGAACTTTTACCACATTACTTTCACCCAACTCAAGAGGGTTTGGGCAGCCTCTCCACTCACGAAGTTTTGCAGAAGGTTAGATAGATGCCAGGTAGTAACCATACTGTTCTAAGAGGGTTTATAGTACAAGGAGCTACAAAATGCTTGGAGGTTTTGAGACAGGTTTCCGAGGTGGTTTTTCCCGGAAAGGATTAGAAGTTGAAATGCGTAGGAATAACGAAACCATAACAAATGTTCTGTATCTCAGTAGCCTGTCTTGTCCAGTAACAGTTCAGGGCTGTGTATCTTAGGAGACCGAGGTGCTACATACCTAGCTATTAAGAGCTCCATTTCCACCTTGATAAAATTGAATAAAAAACTCTAATCGATTAACCCTATTAACCCTAACTCTGTGAATAGCCTCATTATACGTTCTGCACGTCCAATTATTGTGGAATAGGCCCTATGGCGCAACGGTAGCGCGTTTGACTCCAGATCAAAAGGTTATCCGTTCAAATCGGGTTGGGGTCAGTCACATTTCTCTTTTTGCCTGGTCCATCTTGAAAGGTCGCTACATCTTTCAAGTTTTTTTTTTTTACATTTGATTACGTACGGTACTTCAATTCATATCAAATTCATTCATTGCATCATCTTATGAGACTCTACAGCTCATCCAACCATGGAATCGATTCCTGAGCACCCTTCTTCTCCACCGTCTTAGCCGCGGCCTTGTTTGCTATCCGTACTGCGTTCTCAGTCGAGTTTCCACCGATCAACTCCAAGGCATATGCTGCCACAAATGTGTCACCTGCGGCCGTTGTATCGACGACTGTCGCCTTCTCTGCTGGAACAAGGCCCTGCGTACCGTCTTCTGATGAGTAAAATACACCACGGCCACCCAGCGTGATCAAAACCGTACGCACGCCGTAGCCTTTGAAGATGGCAGCTACACGTGCCAGTCCTTCCACAGACTCGATATCTTTCTCGGCACAGTCGGAAAGCATCATAGCCTCCGTCTCATTAACAACCAGGTAGGCAAGGCCCTTGTAGTATTCGACGGGTATCTTCTGGGCAGGTGCTGGATTCAGTAACACTGGGATGCCATCACGGCGAGCGGTATCAAGACACTGTAGAACTGTCTCTAGAGGAATCTCCAATTGCATGATAATTAGAGCAGGCTTGGGTCCTGGGATGGCGTCTTTGAAGCCATCGGGCTTGACGGTATAGTTGGCACCTGGAGAAAGGATGATGCGGTTCTCGCCGCTATCTTCTACCATGATAATGGCTACGCCAGTTGAAACGCCTTTAACCACGTCAACACCGGAGCTTTCAACTCCGTATCCCGCCAGACCGTTCATCATGTTGGTGCCATTAGAGTCGTCTCCTACCGCGCCAATCATGCGTACAATTGCCGTGCTGTCCACCAAGTTCTGCTTGCGTGAGAGCTTGGCACAGGCAACTGCTTGGTTCGCGCCTTTACCGCCTAGACCAATATGAAACGAATGGCCGGTCATCGTCTCTCCACCACGAGGCACATACGGAGTGTACATGACCAAGTCAGTGTTCAGTGAGCCAATGACGGCAATAACGGGAAGAGATTTTTCCGTCATGTTGTCTTAAAAAAAAAAGTATAGATGCAATGTTTCTTTAATTGTGGCTTGAAGATGTACGGTTGCCCTGTAAAAAGATACAGTGATTTTTTCACCGATAGACAAAATGTGGTTTACCGAGAGATATCCGACACGTCTAATTGTGTCGTTAGGTTAAGAAAAATAACACTGGTTGGTAAGTAGACCAAGAAAAGAAAGAAAAGTAAACAAGAACAAACAAGTAGAAACAAACAATGTCATCCGAAATAATGCAAAATGATCAGCAAAACTAACCATTTAAGCTTAACCGGCGATAACCGACGAGAACCAGATACGTAACCCTAACTTTAATCCTTAGCCCCCACCATCGAACACTACGAATCAACAAAGATAGCTAATGACACAATAAACAATCACTTGCACGCGAAGATATCAGGAAAATGTAACAGAAAAAAACTCTATTAAGGATAGCTTTTTGTCTTTGGCTCTAGCTAGGTCACAAAGTAATAACTTGTAACCTTCCATTAGCTTTTTTTCAAGAAAAGTAAAATTGGCGGACGATCGGTATTATTTTCTTTTCTACATGACAATAATTCGCAATATATCACTTGATTCCTTATCCACAACAGCGGATAAATTAGTCCATCAGTCATATATTCATGAGCTCGAAAAAAAAAAAATTCAGCAGCAACTAACGCAGAGCAAAAAAGCAGTACAACGAATATAAAGAAAACGATAAAAATCAGTGACAGAAAAAACTTCAGAAATATCAGAAAACAATAGCACAGAGAAACAGTGGCGAACAACAGGGGGTTTCAATAAAGCACACGAAAAAAATCAACATCAGATATAGATAGATATGCAGAAAGAGAGAGAAGAAAAGAGATGGAAGAAAAAAAAGAAGGGGTAGAGGAGAGGAGAGGAGAGGAAAATAATAAAAGTAAATAAGAGATGAAAAGGATATGATAATGCAAACTCCGGCGCTCAAGGATTTCTCTATAAATACTGGCAGGCTTTAGAATGTGATGAGAAAAAAACGGACAAAATAATTAACAGCTCCGTTACTTCCGTTGGAAAAAAAGGCTGCTGCTATGATGGCAATAATGTCTTTGGTCGTAAAATATGAGTAGGCTTTTATTTGGCGGCAGTCTTTTTCTCCTTCTTGGATCCAAGAGACTTGAACCAGGAGCGAAGACCTCTCTTCTTCTTGGTCGCATCAATAGCGGCGGGGGCAGAAGTATCGACAGTCTGATGATAAATGTTAGAAAATGCGGCATTTCCGTGAAGAGTTAGATATGAACTTACAGTAATGGTTTGGTTGGGAGTGGCGACCTGGGGAACCACAGGCGCGGTGATAGGAGCTGTTGGTGCTGGTTTCACGGCAGGGGCGGTGACAACCTCAAGCATAGGTTCGACAATGGGAGCGGCCTGGGGTGAAGGAGCGGTAGTAATGATCTTAGTGAGGGGAGCCTCCTCGGTCTCAATGACAGGAGTATCAACCTTGGCAGGGACACTCTGGGAGGGGGTAGCATCGACAACAGGTGCAGCCTCGGTGACAGTCTCGACTGGGACCTCCTGCGGTGCAGATTCGATGGCCTTAATAGTCTCAGGAACAGGCAAAACCTCGACGGGAGAAGCTTCAGGAGCAACGACCTCCTCAACCTGGGTCTGGACTTCTGGGATAGCCACAGGATAAGCATCGACAGTAGGGTCGACGGTCTTCACTGAAGGTTCCACGGGAGCAGGAAGTGCTGTCTCAACAACTTCAGGAACGCTAATAGGCTCTTCGACGGCAGCCTTGATGGGCTCCTCAACGACGGCCTCTTGAACAACTTCCACGTGGGAAAGTTCCTCGAGATCAGGTTTCAAGGCAGGGTGTCCAACAGGCTCCACGATTTCTGATGCCAGATCAGGCTCGGGAGAGGTGATCTCGACAACTGCCGGCTCCACAGGAAGCTCAGCAGGGAGCTCGACAATGGGCTCGGTGATCTCACTGTGCTTTCCAGCTATCGAGATATCATCGTGGTCAAGCTCAGGCTCGGGTGTGGTAGGAGCAGTCTCGACATCAGCAGTCTCGTTGACCAGAGTGCTATTCTCATGCTCAATACCGTGGATGTGGTGAGAATCATTAGCCACATGCTTGGCTCTTAGTGAATGAGTGTCGTATGGGTTGTTGCCCATCACAGATACGCCATTCTGGTAAGGGCCAGACTCGTGGATCTCATCGTCATCATCATCGGGAAGGATGTGCAGTTCTTCCTCGTCATCATCATCCTCATCGTCCTCTTCTTGTTGTAGAGGAACAGCTTCTTCCTCTTGGTGGAATTCTTGTCCAAGGCTCTGCTCAGCTTCATTGTCTGTCTCAAGATAATCTTCCTCCTCGGAATCACCGTAGTCGCCAATAGTAGTGACTGAACGGTTGAGGTCCATAACAACACTCTGTGCCGGCTCGGGGCGCTGCGGGACATGGCCGCACATACCAAGAACACTTAGACCCCAGGTTACAGTGCGCTCAAGACGACCAACAAAGGCAGCCTCGGGAACCTCCATTCCCTGCATGATTGGTAGACGCCAGTTTGTGTAGAGACGGCCGTGGGAGAATGGGATGTACACAGAGCCTAAGGCTCCAATGAAGGCGTTGCATAGGAAGCACGAAGCCTTGCTAGCACACACGGCACGAGGAGGCAGCAGATGGGCGTTTTCAGCCATCTGGCAGTAATACACAATTTGCATCTCAGCGTGGATACGACCGGTCAAAGAAGTGTGCATAATCTCCTCGAAGCTCTCGCCGGCACGGGTGGCTCTCTGGTTGCTGTTCAGGCCACGCATGATGGACTGGAGAGTTGCTGGTGATGCTCCAGAGCACAGAGACTTGATTCTGAATTCACGCGAGACGGTACCGGGATGTGGGCTAGGAATAACCCGGAATGCCTCCTCTGGAAGCTTGACAGTAACGACAGAAGCACGACGGGCAATGGGGTACTTCTTGGCGATACGGTACAGGGTGCGAGCAACACGAACGTAGTATGCAGTCTTCGATACAACGGCAGCGATGCTCTTAGCAGCACTGGGAACGATGCTACGGGGGGGCAGCTCACGCATCAGGCGGTCTAATGTAGGGGCAGCCTGGTTCAAGGTAAATAGACTGCGGACAACGGCAACAAGACACTGGATGTTGTCAGGGTCCTGACGCCAGGCGGCGATCATGTTTAGGACGATGCTTCCGTACATGCGGAACTCATGGGCGCCCGGGGGCTGCTTCTGCCATAAGAGAGCATTGACGGCCTGGACAGCCTGCGACAGCTTTCCATCAAGCGGCATGCGAGTCTTGTTGTGACGGCAAGGCGCCAAACCCATACGAGCGAGGATCTTGGCCATGCAAGAAGTGACGACAGCGCCCAAAATACGATCTTCCATGCCCTCATTGTTGTCTAGATATTAAGATTAAAAAACCCCATGTCAGCTGAATTGTTACTATCGTGTGAATGTGAGAGTTTGAGAGACACGTGACTTGGGCGATTCATGTCTGACGCTATCTCTCCTATGGCTCAAAGGGAGTTGGGATAAAACATACGGCTGCGGACCTCGGACATGATCTTGAGCACTCTTTCCAGAGCTTCGCGCGAATGCTCAAGCTCGGGCAGTCCATCATCAGGTGAGGCTCTGTTGATAGCCAGAAGAACTGTTAGACGTCGGGTCCGGGGATCTTCGACGATAGCGACGGCGCTTGTGTAGTCGGATTCGTCCTTGAGCTTAGATGTGACAGCGAGAGCGTGGGCAAGCTCCAGCTCTTTCCGAGGAGTTAGACGGCCTTTCTCTTGCTCATTGTAGCCGAAGATGCGCTCAATGGGCTCATGAACAATGGGATCTTCTGGTATGTCGTAGACCTGTCGCGCTAGGGCGATGTCAGCCGCGATGGCCAGAGCCTGTTCCTCTTGGAGGTTTTTGGATCTTTGGGTCATGGCGGCGTTCGATGATTAACGCTTCGATTGGTGTTGTGATGTGAGGGATACGCTGGCCACCGAGATGGTCGGCGGGAATCGCGAAGCAAAGGGCGGAACGAAACGACAAGTAAAAATAAAAATTAATTAAAGAATTACAAGCCGTGTGGGTATCTTTTAAGGTGTTGAGGGCGTATATCTGTGCCTGTGTCCTAGTGGGTGTTCTAGGACGCGGTCCAAGTCCTTAATAGCGGTCAGTACGGTCAAAGGGATACTGTAGCAGCAGGATATATAGGGGTGAAAAGACAAGGACGAAGAAGCAATAGAAATACACGGATGAGGCGATGGGAAAAAATTGGAAGATGGAACAGAAAATGACAGAGTCGGAGACGTCAAAGACTCTAACGAGATACAGTGAAGATAAAAAGAAGAGGAGAACAGATGTGATGGAGGTTCTAGAGAAATAAAAAGAAGAACGAGACTGAGAAGCCTTGATTAGCTAGCCAGTCGCACACACCCTCACCTTTTCACTTTCAAGAGTGGCCGGGTTCTATATATGTATGTATATTAGTATGGTGCGCCGCCTCTTTTTTTCTGGGAAAAAATGAAAAATCAGCATTTAAAATTTATTAATTTAGCAGTTAGTCGCGGTGCTTACTTACCGATGATCGTTTCTAGATTGAAAAGATGGCAACCCAATTCTAGCGCGCTGCTTCTAGTCAGGCACCGTTGCTGGAGTCTGGAGAGTCAAGATAGCGTTTTGAGCATTATTAGGCCGACGCTTCATATGTTATTGCCATGTGGTGTGTTGTCAACTATGGTCGTTTACTTTTTGCTGTAGTTTGTTGTACAGGCACCCTTCTTCCGTCTCCCTACTAGACACACATCTCACCCCCAAGAGACTCCGTTCCATCCGTTCTATACAGCAATATACGCACATAAGCTGTATCATGTAGCGGCGTACTTGAGTGTATATCTTCTATCCGGTGTAGTTTTATACTCGGATGGGCCGATTGATAGATTTCCTGCTTGTGGGCTAGAGTTGCTTTCCTCCTGACCACTTGCTTTGATTTGACCACAGCTTATTTCAGTCCTGTCTTTTTTTCTCGGGGGCCGGAGCTCGATAAAATGGGACGGATTGGGCTGGACTAGGCTGGTTGGCTGGCTGGCTGGGAACGTCAGTTAATTAACAGGGGGAAGCGACAGATTATGGTAGGTTGTGTCCAGCTAAGGGCTGAGATTTGTATTTGCTAGAACGTGGGTTAAGTTTGATGTAAAGTATTGATTACCAGTAATAATTATATGAGTCCTGGCTCATCGAGAAAGGCACAAAAAGGCAGAATTTCCTCCAGTCAAGCTCCGTTAGCTTTGAAGCTTCGTCAAATCAAACTGTGTCACTAGCTAAGCATTAGGGTATTTTCAGTAACCCTTCTCAGGTAAACAAAGCGTTGTGCGCTCACCGCTTCTTAGTCCAGCATTTCTGCCTGTTTTTTTTTTTTTGTTTTTTTTCTTGATTCAGCCCACATGCATAATTAACAGCACTAGTCTCTAGTCTCATCACAGCTCATAAGCCAGCACATTCGATCGACTTTTCACACTTTTTCATTATTATTTTTTTGCTTTTCTTTCTTGACTATTTATAATTTACGCCTCGCTTTAGGCCTCGCTAAGCGCTAGCATGGAACCTCCGTTTAGCCAACGCACCACGCTACCCAGACTTGAACAGGCCTACTTGCATCCTGGCCCCATTCATCTTCACCTCGTTGCCTTATAATGTATACATACATATATGCACAAGGCTATCTATGTAGTTGAACATTCCTCCAAGAATCTTTTCACAGACAACGCCCCTCATCTATTGCGATATGCCGGTTGCTGTGGTCTATTCATCTTGTTTTTTTCTTTTCCTTCTTTCATTAATCATATTCCAGCGCCACTGCAACTACGACTAGTACAGATATCACTACTATTTATCATCAGGCATCTGTCCAACTAGCCCAACCAAGTCGCAATACAGCAATATACTGAAAGTGTCTCCGCTTTCGACCAGCTGGGTGCATTTGTCCTGCAGCAAATCGACGTATCATCAAACCTCAAAGGGATAACACAACTACGCAGAACTAACCTGATGTGCTGGCAGCCCCAGATTCGCTACGCCATTACTACCTTGGCTTCGGACACACACATAGCTCTCTCACTTGGGATCGTTGCCGCTCTGTAGGATCCGTAGCAATCCAGCGCTATAATGCATACGCCCCTACCTACCAGGCTATCCAAGTTATTGCTGCTGCCGTTTGTAGCTTCTGCCCATATACAGATAGATACAGATACAGATACAAACAAATGCTGTTTATGTCAACTATAAAGCATCTTAGGGCTTATTGACCGTGTCCACAACCTATGGTCAATTGTTGCTAACATCAGTGTGAAGACCACTGTCGAGAGCCAGAAATAGACGGACCCTCGTCAGGGTGCATGTTGTAACTGCTTTCAGCCAATGCTGTAGCCAGTATTTGATGCCTAAAGGCCGCACTACAGGGTTGTTTGGGTCATCAGACATATACAAATCATCAAGCCCAGCAAGATCTATCGTATGTCTGGGTGTAAGTTTCCAATATACCCAATCCAACCCACATACTGAATACCATATGCTTAATTCTGAATGATGAATTTTCATACGGCTCAGTCTACAAATTGACGCTAACCACAGCGGTTACAAAGAGCCCACCGCTGTTTCTGCCATGGTTTATAGTAGCGCCGCTGATATTATGCATGGGCAATTGGGAAAGTCCATCCAGCCTAGCCATTTACTTGGTTCAGAAACAGGGCTCGAAAACAAAACCCTCGTCGTTATGTTTGTATATTTTCGGTCTATTTTAAAATGTCAGATTTTATCTAAAAATAAGGCTAGCTAAATGACCAGAGATAAACAAAAATGTTTCCTTTTTTCTTTCCACACACAACATAAAGAAAAGAAGCACATATATCTGTATAGTATCAAGAAAACACATAAAATTAGGCCCGAATCTCTTTGGTGCTTGGTTTATTCACCAAATACTAGTTGATGACAGGCTACTTCAAGCTATGACGTTGATGTTTGCCCAATGCTGACCAGCTTAGGAACAAGGCCCCGAACATCTATTTTCCCCGTCCCGCACTTCTAGCCGAAATGTGACAGCTTTGTTGTTCAATTTTCCATGTTAGATAATTTAGTTACTACAAATACGTATGTATCTATTTCTAATCTATCGAGTTAGTTATAATGCAAGCGCTCCTGACCAACAGCATCTGAAGCCCCATACTAAGGTTTCTTCTTCTGTACTATATGTAACTATTCAAAGTCTTCACACTTGCATATACATACGTATAGTGATATCGAGATAAGTAGACACCACCTCTCTTCTCCACACTATGCCATTAGGCAATCATCGTTGTTGATTTCCCGGGACCTCCCTCGCAAACCATGATGGAGAGATATAGTCACGTTTGTAGGTGCATTGCATATCACTGCTGAATTTGCAACCTGCTCGTAATGATATATGCCAGCCTCGCCAAATGACCAATGATCAAAAATAACATAGCAACCAATATAAAGGTCTAGGTCTGCCTTTAGAGTTTTAATGAGAGATGTGTTGTAATGCACATAAAAGAACGAGATGTAGGCGGATGCATACACATCCAAGGATACCCTCGTTCGTCTCCCTTTTCAACCCTGCTTATTTGCATCACTAGATCGGTCTTTCTTGGAGTTTACATGTATATACCTCCCCTGACTACTCCTCGGTCTGTCTGGTAGAGAAAGGAACATACCGTAGAAAGAGAGACCAAACGTGAGTTTGGAATTGGAAGAACAATGAAGACCTGATTAACAAATACCTCTCTAACATAGTGAAACCCCATCGACGATTCGATTTGCTTCCATTTTTTTCATAATGCAGGATAAAAACGAGTCAACATGATATATGTTATAAACTAGAGGTACGGCTATGTCGTTGTATAAGCATGCTTAACATATACGTATCTATATACTCGTTTATGTGTGTTTTGTCTTATCAGAACACATGATGCCCGTGATCTCTACTCATGCAGATGTCTTCCTGCACTGTGTCAGCAGCCAACTCAGAGGTGCCGATGCATAACAAACAAGTCATAGGTTATTTAGCTATAAAATGGCTAATAGCGGTTTTCTCCATATCGTAATGCAAGTTGTGATCACCGAGATCGTGGCTTAAGATGCACATCCTGTACTCGAGTCAGGGTTAAGCAAGGTTGGTCGGTAGCCACTGGCAACTCATCAACTAACTACAACTAAAGAATTATAACCTGCTACCAATCATACGAACAAAAAGAGTATAGCTCGTTGTATATGTATATGGGTGGAAAATCAAAATCAAATACTAGCAGTCTATCTTTGTCGTCACGTCACACCTGATTTGCCATGGTAGCATGTATGCGTTGTTAGTTCAAGATATGACAATACAGGTGGTTAACATGAGGCAACAGCAAATATGCCGTCAGCTTTACAACATCCACGTCTAGCCCTTGGCGGCATATTGATATGACTCGCTTATGGTTGTGCTGGCAGGATAACAACAGCACTCTAGACAAATCTTACACGCATGATCACAGGCGTTCCAGTACTAGATCATCATGGCGGAAATAGCGACAGTGCCGATGAAAAGAAAAGAAAAGAATTCAGAATTCAAACGCCAACAACAACAATAGCAATGCGTTTTCAAACTTGGCAAGCCTAGTTCCGATTAGGTCGTGCTCCCCAGCAAGCGAGCAAGCACACACTCTCTCTGCTCTCACATCGTCGTGTGCTGATATCGTGATATGATCTACAAACTAGGTGGAGGTTTGTGTGATGAACTATCACTTTGTTGATGGTTCCATAGCACATCGCCCTTTTTTCAATTGTTTTTTTTTATCTAGATGAGACGGTAGGCGTGGGGTTATGAACCACACGGCACGACTCTAGTTATGGGCATTGAGGCTTTCTGTGGAAAATATTTTAACGATACGTACGCTCAAAGTAGCTAGCATCAATTATTGTCTACCATGTACGGCAAAACTCCAAGGCTAGACTAGGCCTACACTGTGTATAATGCCTTTTTTCTTCTTCTTTTTTTCCTTTCTTTCTCTCACGCGTCTGTCTCGCTACCCTATGACTTGTGTCTACCGATCAATGGCAGGCTCTAAATTCTTATTCTAGGCATCTAGCAGGACGGGAAAGAAAACAGAAGTCTTGGTGGGTGTATAGATACTCGCAATGTGCCCAAGGCCATCTCATCTGGTTTAGGGCAATGGTGGGTGTGGAGGGATCCCGCTCTGACTGATTTGTTTGTAGATGACTACTGCATTCTTACTGCGTATCCTACACCTGACGATACTGGGCAGTCACGTTCATACCCAATATATGTCAGCTCAAGCCCATCGATGGATATTCGATGAAGTGCCCGCTGTAGCTGCAATAAAGCCTTGCTCATTTTTTGCCATCGTTTGTGCCTTAATACATATGGCAACTTTCAAATTGGATCTCAAACTGACCCATTATACAGAAAGCTCCAGATATACAATGTAGGAGGTGGGCAGCAATGTCTCCATTCTTCTAAGAAGCGCTCCTATATATTGATATATATTTTTTTTTCTTTCTCATATGTCATGCTTGACTACACCCATTTGTATATGTATGTATGTATATGCATACTGTATAGTAGCGTCTACATATGTAGGAATTCAGGAGAAGTTAGGCTCTTAACACGTTCATCACCCCCTCTTCCGCTTTCTTACTAGAATATTGAAAAAAAAAAAACAAAGAGAAGTACCTAATTTGGAATCCATATGTTGACAAGGGGGGTTTCTCACTTAGTCCTTCTCGCCACTATCCGAATCCGCTAACTTGACTATTATTCAATCTAAGCTTTCATATATATACATGTCAATTTCAGGCAAAAAACACGGTTTCGCCTATTTGTAAAGTGTCATGAAGATAGGGTTATACTATGGAGTATGTATGTTGATGTCATATATTAGGGTTAGTTGAGACCAACACAAGATCAAGCAAGTGACATTTTGACAAATGCTCAGCTCATAGGAAGTGTCAACTCCATTAGCAATACACTCACTCGGCATTTTCACTCATTCAGATACAACCCAATGTTACAGTATAACAAGAGTCCACTTATATAACAGATATTTTTCTCCCCCTCTTGATAAACAGGAGAGAGCTATGTGGGGTAATTAGGCCGAAGTACAGATACCGCCTTGTCTATTTCCTTGTACAAAGTTCATGCATATCATTACAAACTTACGTTCCACTTGAGTAGTTACTATCATGAGAAAATGTAGTCATGAGCGGCTTGTAAGGCTTCATATACGGATTGTCTATTGTATTCTAGTTCTCTCGTCTCTAAGGGAAGGGAGTAGGATATCTTGAACCGCTTAGCCGAGACCTCCGCAGTGAGATTATAAAGGGGGGGGATATGACAATGATATAAACAAAAGCATTGTCAAGTGGAGTCAATCATACAGTAGGAAACAACGAATTATCCTGGAGTGGTTATGCCTAATGAGCACTCAGTAATATCAATGAGAGTCTCCTCAGTACGAACATATAGGTGTCCTAGTGGGCATGGTACTATCCTCGGTGTCTAACGCCGAAGTTCAATGTTTTACTCTTGAAGGGAAAACACTATCATGTCTCGGGGTTTTAGCGTAATGTCAATTAGAAAGGCATAATTGTCACTATATCAAAACCGAACTACGTGCTACCGCTCAAGCTAGTATCATGTTAAAGCAATAAATGTATACAAAGTACATATATAGCGTCTGACAAATTTAACCGCTGGGCTCTGGATAGACTAATGGGGTATATACACAAGTGCGACATACACATAGAGCTGAAAAGACATATCCCTCGATGTAGAAAGACATATATTTGTACACTACATTCCCAAGACACTCCATCATGGGAACATGGGAACATTTCCGGTTGCGCATTGCTATATGCTTTCATCCATGATAGAATTTCGTGTTAGTGAAAGCACATACAGCTCTAGATAAACATATCCAGGCTGGAAACTTGAAGTTCTTCTTCCACTCTCCCTAGCTTGAATCATCGCCCTTCTACATCACGTAGGTCATTGCCTTGGCGTTGGTTCCCAGTTGACTCTAGTCCATATCAAGGTCCATATAAGCGCCCAAGCGGCTCTGCAGGGAAACGTGTTAGATGGTATGTACACGAATACTATAACATCTTGGAACAATATTGATGAAGAAACGATGTCTTAGAACTGGTCAATATAACCGGGCTCAAGAGGGCATACCGGTCTGACACGTGCTTGTAGATTATCTGAGGGATGATATCTGCCTCTTATTGTCCTTGATAGCGATGTTTAGATAATTGGTCATTGTTCTCGATCAAGCGGAGACATCTCCATCATATACTCTGTTTCAAGTGATCAAGTGAACCAGCATGAAGATCATAATGGTCATATGAAATACAAGATAAAAACACGATCTCGAAAGTCGCTTCATCAATATACACGGCGATTGACGGATTGCCTCGAGTCTCGATGATGACGTCTCACTCGATATGCAAGTCTAGTGAACGTGATTAACAGATTAATGCGTTCAAAATTCACGTATTTCTCACAAGTGAACAGTGCAAGTACCGGTGTGTGTAATGTTTGACAAGACTTTAATTATGCTTCCTCGAGGTACAGTGAGGGCTGTTTCGTTTCACCAGTCTTACATTGGTAGATTGGTCGAGAGCAAGCCTAAAACTTATACTTGTATTCGTAAGCGGCAGCTACTTCGTAAATAGACACGAAAGTTTAGTAAAAAAAAATCATGTAGTCTAGTTCTTTGTCTAGTATATTTATCTAGAGAATGTCATGTATGACAAACCCTATAGAGCCTCGCGTTATTTGAAGTCAAGAAAGAAGATAGTTTCTTGACTTCGAGGAACTATTCTAATTATATCCACTTCACACAATTACAAACACTCAGCTTTGTATTACAACCATTTTTTTCCCCAAGACCAACATCGAGTTCTTGGTAGGTCATGGATCATGAAAGACTTGTGTCACCCGACTACATATCACGAAGTTTAAAGTAGAGAGAGAAAGTTGGTTACGTTACACTTGCTTGTAAAATACGAAGCATTCCATCCTTCCCTGCATGTTCTGTAGACAGCATGGTGTACAAAGTATAATGTCTATGATACTAACTATTTTATATTAAGTTAATTGTTAATGTATAGGTAGGGATTAGGACATATTAGGGTATATTCATCATGTAAGTGTATAAGGGTCAAGGGTTTGGCTGTCATAAACATTGTGCACAACATGCACAAAACTTGTGCTTCTTTACATACGAGGCTTAGCATGAAAAAGCATCTGTAAAGCACGCAAGCTGAAACATGTAATAATAAATGTAAAAATAACCCTATGATTCCCAAAAGCGTATTTTAAGCGAAGAAGTTAATTGGGACTTACTACAAATAGACATTTCCTTGCGCTTGTCAAAAAAAAAAAAAAAAAAAATACAGATAGACTTCTCAACACGACTCAAGAATCCTGCCTCCGTCAGGTCTAAATAGACGTCTTTTGGGGGTTGTTTGCTTTTTAAAATTCAAGATACATGTCTTGTTGTTACTACTACTATCGATCCCCTCGCATTATGTAAGAAGCAAGCAATCATCCGTGGGAGCCTATGAAGTCGTTCTAAAAGCCCTATGGCGACTTTCTGTGATCTATCTTGTCTCCTGACTAGTAAAATGGTTCCCACAGAGCCGTGATGAACCATGACGGGATGAATTGGGATCAACTGGTCATTCGTCGACTATCTGACGCTAGGAAGAAAATCAAGACCAAAGTGACAGTTGTCAGAGTAGTTTATTTTTTATACTCTCGCAGTATAAAACAAAGACAAGACAGAGACAAGTCTGAAAAGGCTGTATGATATGTGTAATTAACTTATGTTATTTCCTTTTATTTATATAGTTACTAGAAACGAAATGCACACAGGAATCGTCCATGCGGCTCGTGCTTTGTTTGAGAACGACATTTGAAATATCATGCGAGGCAAATGCAAGACCTGTTCAGCGAGTAGAATCATTTCCGAAAGCTATTATTGTAGCTTAAGTGGAATACTGTAGATGTTCTAGGTAACATAACATGTGAAGGGAAGGGGGATACGCAAGGGAAAGTAAGGATAATAAAAGAAGGAAAAAAAAAAAAAGGGTGGTCAGAATCAAGACATAATAGCGCAGATCGTCGTTTACAAGACAGGTGATGTCGTCGATCAGCGTCATTTCCTGCCGGCTATATTTGTGCCTGCGGTGAAAATCAGATGCAGCAGAAACGAAGAGTATAAACCTTGTTAGTGGATGGATAGCCAGGCACAGATTACTAGGCTGTGCGTTTAACTTGAAGGCAAAAACTCTGCCATCACCCGCCAATCAACACTGATAACTAAGGGTCAATTTCAGTAATAGCCACACGCCTTCCATCTCACTAACAAGCCAGACGTACATATCTGTATAGAGAGTACGTGCTAGTAGTTACCGCCCAACACGAGAGGAAGAAGCCTTGCCGATCCTATTGTAAACACTAGCTCTTTTTAGCCAACCAAAAACACACCGTATATGCTACCTGGGAAAGGAACAAAAAGCACTATTCAACTGCGCCACTAGACTATGATACGAGTTAGGTACAGTTGTACATTATTCCCGAAATGGCGGAGAAGACAAAGAAACACAAAAACGACAGCCAAAGCAGAGGCGGCTGAAGAATGCAAGTCTTGGCATCGGATCGGCAGTTTCTGTATGCAATTGTTGTTTTTCTTGGCTTCTTCTTCTAAAACGACGTACACGGAAAAGATGATGAGACAGATAAGGTTCCTGATGGCTTGCTGTCCATACGATTCAGGCAGTACTGCCACGACAAGGGCCTTTGGGTGAAAATAGAAGTCAACACAAGGCGTGCATTATACATGTCTGTGTCTGTATACACGGCTACGAAGGTCGTGGTTGACCAACGGCAATCGTCAGATAAATCGTGTTGAGATCAGCCGTTTTTCTCGTCCTCTGTCACTGTTGGTGGGCATATGATTTTCAAGAAGAAGGGGTTTTATTTTTATCAGTAGAGGGGGAGGGGATATAACAAGAATAAAAAAAACTAATAGCATATATCAAACGTTGGATGAGTACTGGCTAAGCGAGAGAGACGGAAATAATAGAAGATACAAACGACACAAAAAGCCCTTGGACGATAGACGAGCGACACCCGTATAGCGAGCAAGGCCAGGCGAAAAGAGGGAGGGCTACACTATTCACTGATGATTAGCTGCTACGTTATTGGTTGATTTGATTATATTTAACGTCCAAGTTGTTAAAAGACTGGAAGCAGAGCTAAAAACGAGGGGAAAGACAACAAGCCTGAAGAGTGAAATTTCCGCTTTGGCCAAAAGCCAAGATTATACCTAGCATGTAAGATGGAGAATCAGAAGAAAAGAGTGATGGATTGCAGAAGACTTGGAACTGGACGATATCAAGAGTTGCCCGGTGAAGCGAACATGAGGGTCTAGACTTTGATGTTGTCTAACCGAAGCCTGGGCTTTTCTCCTCTTTCTTTGGGCCTTTGCGATGTTCCTACGATGACTATCCAGTACAGATATATGTAGAAACGAGAGATTATACTCAGCAGACCTTGGCCCGGTGATGCTAATACGCAAGTCATTTCATTATAAGCCGCCACCGGTCGTGTAACTAGCAAGCACTTTTGTTTGCTTGTCCTTTTTGTTTTCTTTCTTTTTCTTTCTTTATAGAGGTCGTCCTGGGCAATTTACACGACGCATTTGCATATACGCACGATGCAGCTGTTCGCAGAAACAAAGTTGGCAAGACGAGAGGGCAAGAGAAAACAAGCTGACGGAAGGGCTTTTTTCCATGTTATTCCGTCCTTTCTTTTGCTTCTTGCGGTTCAAGTTCACGACAACTACAAAACATGACTACTGACAGTCAGGCCCAACTAGTTTTCTGGTGTCCCTTGGCAGGAGCAAGAATACGGCCAGAGTGATCATAGTTTCCATCCCCGCCCAAGCTCCTTCACCAGACAATTGTATTTTGCATGTTCCCTTTTTCCTCGTTTTCTCTCCGGACGGTGATGCTATGGCTATGCTCGTGCTATGGAAACAAAGCCCGTCCGGCTATTTCTTGCGACAACATGGTAAGAGCTTCACGATGCATGGACTGGCGTAGGTTTCTAGTTGCTGTTAATCATGTAGTGTGATACGCATACAACGAGCCCAAGTCATCAAACCCACGCCGTCAAAACGGGTAGCTTGTACGTGAAAATTAGGTTTTGTCTGCTTCGAGAGCTAAAAACCCACAGTATCTGCTGTGGAGGGCTTCCTGTAGTTGGTCCTAGCGTGTTTGAGATGCAGAAATCAGACCAAGGAAGAAAAAAAAGAGGGTGCCCCTGAAAGGAACACTAAATCTCAAGTGCAACCTTGTTCGACAAAAAGGGATATTACACGGCCTTGTTGCTTGGCTGGCGGTATTTATAAGACTGAACAAGTGGTGAGTGAGAGAAAAGAGCAAAAAACCAAGCAACGATACAACGTACCACACCCCATATCAGACGTCGATCATTTTGTGGTGGGCAGCCCGTTACAGTTGGGAAAAAGAAAAGACAAAAAGTCAAGACAAAATCGGACAGGCGTTTCTCTTTGCGTAGCAATCAACGTCTGTTCTTTTTTTCTTGTTCTGCTCCCTTTACTCAGGCATCGTCACTGGAATGGAAGGACTAAAAGAACGCGATGGAAGTTGCTACTGGTAACATGTGCTCTATCCTCGTATAGAATGTTGCCGTATTACCCATTTCACGGTACGGAGAAATACAAGTTTTCAGCCACTCAGAGGTGTTATTCTAGTGTATCCCCTCCAGTTGCATGTTTAATTTCGTTTTTATTCTTTTCTGTTCTTGTGGGACGTATAAGATGGCCTGCATTTTATCGAGTGCCTGCCTGTTGGTTTGCCTCTTTCAGCATGCGGTCTAAAGTGCTAGTAAAGTACATATGCTCCTGTGCCCAAAGTTTGGTATTCTTTTTCATGTAAGGGACCAGAGGTTTATTTTCCCATAGTTCTGTGCCATTTTGGCCTGTCACGTTAAAGAACGTTGGCTGTCTGTTAAGGCGTCTCTGCCACCAATAAGGATGCAACGTTGAGACATCTGCCGCCCAATCAGCCACCCGCAGAAAAGCAAAACAGCCGATGGACAAGTCAATGGTGACATATAGGCGGTAAAGCAAAGTATGGATGAGTATCAAGTTATTATCTACTAAAATAACATGTAAAAATAAAGAATGCATTGACAATTGGGTGTTGATCTGCCCTGAACTGCACAGCCTAGAAGGCGTTGTTCCTTGACCCGCTTATAATATCAAGATATCACTATTACACAGTTTGTAGACGACAGACGCACTGCTCTATGTCGGATGGCAGATTACGTAAGGTGTAGAAGAGCAAAACCCCAAGAGGCTCTTTGAACCCTTATGATGGTAATATGCAAGTGGTTTAGTCGAAATGAAGCATCGCCAGTTGTGTGATTGAATTCGATCTTTCTTGTTCTAGACCTACAGATCTTTGTCCCATCCAGTCTTCGGCTATCAATCTTACGAGGGGACTTTGAGCCGCCGTTGTTTTCTCACTCTTGGCCATCTATCCCATCGGTCCAATGCTTCTAGCCCGTACCATATCGCGAGTCATAGGCCAAAGCTTCACAGCAGAGACGCACAAGAAACGGCAGAAGAAACGAGAAAAGAGAAGTTAAGTTGATACTGGACTTGGGCAGGTTCTGTACAAGTCCAGGATAAAAAAGGGCTTAGATAGTTTTTGTTCCCCCCTGGCTATTTTTGGGAACAGACCAACACCCCTAGACGAATGAGCCCAGCATATGAGAGCTAGCATGAGAGCTAGCATTAAGAGCTAGCATCAAGAGCAGGATCGGTCAAAAAGTCAATTAATAGCTTAATGGACGGCAGAGTCAGCCCACAGGCGGATAGAGGAGGGGGTGTACACATTGTGTATACATTGTGTGTAGTCAATGCTTCGTTTGAGCTGCTTCTGGTTCTGACGAACTATACGGGCGTGTCTCCAATTGCATTATGGACACTCTACATCGCCTGTACAATTCCCTTATTGGTCGAGATCAAACGTCCGACGTTAGCCTCCATCTCCATTTCTTGCGGCGAGCGTGAGGATTCAACGCCCAAGATAGAACGTCCAAGTGATATAAAGATGCCTCCTCCCCAGGCGATCTCAATCTTGCCCTCCCACCTCTAGCCCTTGCTTTTCCTTCATCCCCGACCAGAGCATCATTTCTTCCCTCTCGTTTAGAGCGCCCCCGTCCCGTGGAAAAAAAAGAAAAAAAGGGTCTTTGTGGTTTATACCTTGGCACCTTGTTGACGCACTATTGTCGTCTGTCCTTCATTACATTCATTCACCATATTCGTTCACTACATCATCATTATTCATTATTTCTTTTTCAGCATCTATTCTTGCATTAGATTCCCTGGCCCTGCTTCGTCCCCAGTCAACATCCTATACCATCCATCACACCAGTAATTTTGGGTGTCCCGGTCTATCGTCAAATCTAATATACTAAGTATATTCTACAGCCTGTCACTCTGCACTGTCTAGCGGTCCTTTTGGCAGTCCGATATAACAAGAAACGTCTTTGCGCCTGAGCAATCAGACCACGGAAACACTCAGATCAAATCCTTCCAGCCGTTGTCTAGCTGCGTGTTAGTGGTACTCTACTGAGCCGACGACCCGTTCAAGGCCTACCCATACCTCGACGTTGTTGCTCAAGCAGTTTGTTTCTTGCTCTTCCAGCATTCTAGCACCCAGTGCCACTTGTACGGCCCTGCCTGTCTTCTCTTCTCCTTAAGGAATATCGGGTGGAACGAACACAAAGCGAAACCCGCCTTATAAGACGCCGTCTAGCGCCGCCTCTTGACTTGACGATCTTCCCCTTCCAGCCTTCCTTTTGCCTGCCAGTGTTGAGAAGCTATTCTCTCATTTCATTGTTCTTTCGTTTTCTTTCTTCCCTTCTTTCCTTCCGTTCACACACACTCTCCTTTTCGTGTTTTGCTTTCTTTCTTTATACTCGTTTTATTCTTCGCTTTCTTACGCCCTGCATCTCCTCCAGCCTGTCTATCAGACGCCATATATATCGACCTATTGCTCCGGATCGTATCGTCGTCTTTCAGCTTCTGTTCCCGCTCTTTTTTGTCTTTCGTTCAACCTCTTCGTCACTCTTTCAACCTTCTCTTCTCCGAGGACCGTGATCTTATAGACCAGATCGATCCTCTCAGACCTTGCTCTCTTTCTTTTCCACAACCTCCCCTCTCCAATCTCTCTACAAGATAGTCACCATGGTGAGGATTTCTCTGATGGTGGCCCTTGCCGGCCTGGCCTCGTTCACCGAGGCCGTCATTCCTGTTATTGGTCGCCAGACTGGTATCGACAACACCACCGGCGCTATCCCAGAACGCCGCAACCTTAACGATCTCGCCACCGAGAACGGACCTCAATTGTAAGCAACTGAACACATCATCAAGTCGCAACTAGGTGCTAACTCTTTCCTTCAGCTCTCTGTACATCCAGGCTGCCCGGGCTCTTCAGAACAAAGATGTTCGTGACCCCAAGTCTTGGTTCCAGATCATGGGTAAGTCTTTTATTGTTCGTCCTTTCCACTTGGCATTGCCTGCTAACTTCCACCTCAGGTATCCACGGCTACCCCCCGCTGCCGTACGACAACGAGCCTACTTCGACCACCAACATTGTGCCATACTGCCCCCACGGTGTAAGTCAATAAATATTGATCCGAGGCTTATAGATGCAATTGCTAACCGCCCATTCCCATATACAGGAAGAGATCTTTGCCACCTGGCACAGACACTATGTAACACTGTACGAGGTAAGCTTTTCCGACGTTACTCATTCCGAGACTGGTTCTTCAGCCGGGCGCTTGTCTTGGACCCTAGCCAAGCGCTGTTCCCGCTGGATAGTGTCCTTTTTTGACGACGTTCTTGGCGGGAACACGCATATCTCCACCACTTAAATCCCATTTAAGACATTGCATTATATTCAACATCGACTAACACGCCTTGTTTCATAGCAATCTCTTGGTGAAGCCGCAATGGAAATCGCCGCGACATACCCCGCTTCCGAGCGCGCCACATGGCAGAGAGCCGCCGAGGTTCTTCGTGTGCCGTACTGGGATTGGGCCCTGGACAGTGACGTGCCTCCGTCGACTACCACGTCGACCATCACCATCAACATGGTCAGCGACGACGGCAACAGCGTGGTCCCCAAGACCATCGACAACCCATTGTTCTCATACCGCTACACCGATGAGGTGATGAGCGGCGCCTTTGGCTTCACTCCCGTTGCCAGCCAGACTCTGCGCTGCGCAGACTCCAACGGCGTCAGCCACCCCGAGAACGCCAACGCCCAGCTGACGGGCCGTGCGCTGAAGAACTCCGTGTACAACGCCTTCACCCGCTCCACCAGCTACCTCCAGGCCATGTCGGTCCGTGGCCGTGGCACCTCCTTCGAGTCTCCCCACAACACTGTCCACGTCTACGCCGCCTGCGGTGAGCAGTTCGCCGGCGTTGCTGAGTCTGCCTTCGACCCCATCTTCATGCTGCACCACACCCAAGTCGACCGTCTGACTGCTCTGTGGCAGGCCATGTACCCCAACGAGGCCACCATGAAGTACTCGTACGAGTCTTACGGTACATACACCATCAACTCCGGCGCCACCGTCAGCAACGAGACCGAGCTCGGTCCCTTCTACAAGGACGCGACCTCTTTCCACACCTCGCTGACTTCCAAGAACACCTGGGACTTTGGCTACGTTTACCCCGGCGTCCACAAGTGGAACCGCTCCGAGTCCGAGATGTCCCAGGATGTCACCGTGCTTATCAACCAGCTGTACAACCCCGACAACGACGATACTACTACTAGCTCCTCCAAGCGCCGCCGCAGTCTGCAGCGCACTGCCACCAAGGAGTACTTTGCCCAGATCTCTATCGAGGTTGACAAGTTCCCCCGCCCTTGCAGCATGGTCATCTACATGGGCGGCCAGATTGCCGGTACCTACACCATGCTGGGTCGCCCTCTGACCGGTACCGTGTACGGAGAGATTGCCCTGCAGTACGGTATCAAGCTGGCCAAGCTGGCTGACTGCACCGACATGATCTCGTCGATCCAGAAGGCCATGACCATCACCTTCGAGAACCCTGATGGGTCTGCCGTGCCCGTCGACAGCATCGGAAACTACACTCTCCAGATCGAGGAGGTGTCCGTTGTCAAGCCCGCCGACACTAGCGAGCTGCCTCAGTTCGGCCTGTCGCAAGTCTTTGATGCTATTCCTAAGCTGCTAGACGTCGAGTTCGACCTCGACTTCGTCACTAAGGACGGCATGCCGACCTTCTCCCTCAGCATCACCAACGGCCTCGGCCTTGACCTCGATATCGGCGGCGACTCTAACTAAAGTGTCGACTAGCTTATCTAGTCGCATCGTAGCCTGCCTGTATATACGGATCAGTGGTTTATTTATGCACGTCAACATATAGTTTATTTCGGAGGACTTTTGGGTTGAGGAGACCACCCCATTTGCCAGCACGGCTTGGCCTTGGGTTATCGTTTGTTTATTTTCTCGTTTTCGTATTTTTCTTTGTTGCGTCTTTTTGGGGCTCCCATCAGCATCGGGGCCGCTTATTCGTGTATCTTCTTTCATCTGTATGATACTTATCACATTTTTAATGCAGAGTCATTGATTGAGTCGGCCATTGTGGCTGATCTCAACCAGCCGTTTATACTGTTTATATACCAAGTTTCTTCTATTTGCCTCCTGTAATGACACTCCACTGTATCACGTGCCTATGATACGTATACCCTAACAGGGTTCCGTCGGAATCGATTATTCGCCCTTGTCGTATCGTGAGAGCCGAGCCTCTGAATATCAATTAGTCTTAGTATGAATAATTCGGGGTTAACATACTGTGTCGTGCAGCTTAACGGTGTCGGACATTTTCAGAGCCTCTTGTTTGCTTCTTTACTTGAGCCTCATGCGTGTGACTATTTAGGAGATTTCATACGTTTTGGAGATTTTCTAGCCGTCACCATATTTCAATTTTGATTTCTATCAAAGCCGAAGGTTTTGTCCACCTTCTTGTTTTATTCCGCGGTATAGAAAACCTCGCCATATCTTGGAGTATCTTCAAACGGCCCGTTTTTTTTAATATTGAGACTAACGACCTACTCAAAGTAACAGGAATTTGCTGTAATCTTTATGCATTGTGGTTTATGTATTAGTTATTAGTTTTCATGTAATTTTTACTTTTGTAAACTCAACTTATACTGATTTCTACCCTTTGAAATCCGGCAAAACGTAAACCACTTCGTTAGCGTGATTCTTTCGTCTACATAGGGGCTCAAAGTAGAAACATTAACTAGCACCAACATGACGATAGTCAACAGTGATGGGCTTGTATTAGTATATGTAGCTTATCGATCTGTACGGACTGATATAATTGCTTCTCCTTGACATGTATTGGCCACGGTAGAAATATTTCTACTTTTTCTAGCAAGTATTCCTTCATACATAGAAATGCATCCGCCGCCGTTTGTCCGGCGGAGATTTGACCTCTCTCGCCAAATCTTCTTGGCCTTGGATCGCTATGTTTGAAGAGGTAGGTGATACCGAAGGTTGAGTAGCCAAGGAAGTGAAAAAAAACATCCTTTCCCTCGCAAAAGACAGCATAAAAAGTACATCTGTAATTTGATTTCTTGAAAAATGGTAAATCACGATTGATTTTACTAAGCCTACGATAAGGTATGGTCATATCTCAATCTCCGCGGGCAAACTGAGCATCGAAAGAAGTTGAATGAATCCGGGTGGCCGATGTGGAATGATACCTTAGATTGAGTTTTCACTTTCAGTGACACCATCATATTACCAGTAGCGTTTGGAATCATGTTGTCAAAAAATGACTGACTTGATGGCTGCTACAACGAATGCTGCTAGGCATTGATAAAACCGGGAATCAAATGCTACCATGACCCCGATTTGTGCAGACACACTGTTCACTGAACCTAGATTAGATGATGCTGCTTACATGATATGTTTTCATGCAATAAACCCTCTGGTGGGGGAGAAATACCTAGATTAGAGTGTCCCAGTGCCATATTTCCACAAAGGTCATCGCATTGGCCTCATTGGGTGGGGTAGAAACGTTGGCTTTGAGATCTCCAGCGTGGGATAATGTGGTTGACCAGGCATCGACCGATCTGAATGTATTCTGTGAGATATGATGGCAGGACACCTCGTTCATGAGAATCGTTTTTATGTGGCTTTTGGGGGGTTTAAAAATTGCGGTGGTAAATGACTGGTAAGCTATAAATATTATACATATATACATATGTACAATTTAGACTAGACGTCCGCATTTACCCTTTTCGAATAATTATGTCTGCAAGGTCATTTTGTTAGCAATTCCCCGCAAGTTAGACCCCACGTTCCGAATGTTTTAGTGTATATGTGTAGAGATATCTTACTAGAATTAACAGCGACTCCGGTCTTAAATTACCTTTTTATATGCTCTAGTACGGCTAAACTCTCAACCCCGAAAACGGCTGCCATAGTAGGATCCTAGAATTCAAAAGCAAAGATGCCATTAATAACCAGTCGGCATGCAACATGTAGGACACGGACATAGAGGAGATGCGTTATCTCGTACGAGAAGATTTAGAGGTCTGTGGCTTGTGAGGAGGTAAAGTATCTGTTTTGCTGGGCTTTGGCACGCTCCATTATGGGATTTCGCCATTATATGTGCCAATATAGATACATAAAGCGTTATAGGATCATGTTACCAAAGTGTACAGTACAGTATTGAAGACTTGGCTTGGCATTTTGACTCCGTCCTTAAAGAAACTTGGCGTCTATGGACTACGTGTGTAGTGGTGAGGTCGAAGATGAATCAAGTGATCTTGGCAAAAAATAAAAATAAAAAGGGAGTGGGCTATCTGGTAGATAGATCTGGCCTATGGATTTACATACAATCCTGGGTTAGACGGCCACGATGTGCTTGCTCTTCAGATACACAGATAAACGTTAGTTTTGTAGAAATAAAATCAATATTGGAAGAACAGCTGGGGCTGGGGTCAGGGCGTTCTTAGTAGCAGGAACAGGCTCTGTGCAAAGTGAATAGTTGAGTCCTATTACGTGAAAGATTGTTTTGCATGCGCCTGGGTCTTGCAGAATATCGCCAGTGGATTCAGGAACTTGTTAGTATGTGGCCTTGAACGAAGTAAGCCCAAAGTAGGAACCAAATTTTTATTGAGTAATAGAGCCACTTATTCGGTACTGTGACAGTACATAGCCTCATGGTGAGATACAGTGAGCCTTTAGCGTATATTAAAGTACATACAATGTACCCACCATCGACAGGCCCAGGAACTTCGTTCTATGGTGCCTATTTTCACCTAGCGTCCGCGATTAGAGTTGTTGCTAAGTCCTTTGAGATATGGCAATAGATAGCTGCTGGTTGGACGTGGGCTCCACCGACGGTTTACCATTATGTATTTCTATCAGTCGAAACCTGTCAGATAGATAAGAACATAGGGTCGCGCCAGACGCTATTGGGGAGTTGAACCCTTTTCGGAAATTCACGGGGATAGCGGTATATTTATTTGTATCAGTATAGTGTGGACGCTATTGTGGCGCAATGCGTTAAGAGTTGAGTACATCTACTTGGGTGTTAGCATCGGGTCTCAATTGAAATATATCTTTATTTGTATACGTAAGGAAAGATAGAATGCGAAGACCGGCGATGTTGTTGATGCTACCAAAAGTGGCTTTAGTCTTTTAGAGACGGACCGGCTGGCAATCTACTGATATGGGGTTTACCTGTGCTTTATCAGAGATTGTTATGGGTTTACGGCTGTCATTCTTAAATGTCGTGTATTACCTAAGGGCCACTACCTTAGAATAATCGTTGCATCAAATGCGGCTAGATGTTCGACTTTGGGTGCTAGGGTGCTGGAATTGGGAGAAAAATACCATGATGTCATGCAGTAGGACCAGCAAATGGTGGACACTGCTATCAAATCTAACAAGTCTAAGAAGATTACGGTGATACGTACATGCTTTGATATCGCAGTGGCGGTGGAATTGGGTAGGATCACGAGGTCGTGTGTGGTGGAGAGGCTCTTTATCAGGGAGCGTTTAGCCTCTGCAGCTAAACGGGGCTAAAAGGTCGATTGCAAATGACTGAAAGCCGATTATGGGCTGCATGTGATGAAGCGTTTTGCTGTGCGGCGAGAAAGAGGCAAATTGGATAGAAATACTAATACAGTGTCCTGAGTTCTAGAATGCTGACACCCTTGAGATGTGATTGAGGCTGATGGACTCTTGATGATATGATGAAAACATCTCAGTTAATCATAGCCTTACCATGCCTTCTATAATTACATAGTTGTACGTTGGCTGGCTGGCTACAGGAAAACAGGAAAGAAGCCTTAATTTGTCGCTAATCGGCGGTGCGATAAGAAAATGTGAATCTCGTGCAAACGGGAAAAACGGAAGGTACGCAACTGGTCCAAGTCGACTGGGGTAGCCTATAGAAAGTATGCGATTACACAAGGGGGGGGTAGAGTTCAAAGGAAGTTCAAAGGATTAAATTCTTGTCTATCTATCGTTCTGTCTGTTGCTAGCAGACAACTCAGTAGTGCGATACCCAATAAAGTCAAGCGCAGGCGAGAACTGGAACGCTTCAATTTATACTATAGATAACGGTTACTAAGGCTCAAGTCTGCGGAAGGAGCGCCGTCCTAAATGCGCTGCTTCAATCAAAGCCTCTCAAGTACCTTTTACACCTTTTTACCGCATGCTGTAGTAGGATCGGTACTTGCTGTCGGCGCTCCCTGTGTTTACATCCAGAAGCGAAGGACAAATCTATGTGGTAAGAGCTCTGCAGTAGTTGCGTTCCTTCCCTGAAAAGGCAAGACGGCCAGTTGGTTAAGTCGTGTGCTGCCAGTAGATAGGTTTAGATTTAGATTTGGGTAGTTTCCATAACGTCAATAAGCTGCAACTGCTGCTTCGGGTTTGCTGCTTATTTTGTATATCTTGTACGCATTTCCAAACAAAACTAAAACTTTTGCCTCGACAACTCTGTCTATTATCAAACTATCCATCAGCCACTGGAATGCCAATAATCAAATATCAAGCCTCTGAAAGAGATCTTCTAGAATATCTGTTTATCTATCTCTTGGTGACTGTCGATTCCTTCCAACTTCCCGATAGGCGATACTACTCTAGCGCTTCTTGCTTCTGATAAGGGCCTGCTTGGAGACTTAGCTTATCTCATCTTGTACTTTTGCATCACTAAGTCTATCGCTTACTGCGCCCGCTGAGTGCCGTTCTCACACTTTTCTTCTTGCGTTTCTTCGCTTCTCACAGGTCAGATATTGCCGCTTCTCATCTTTCTAGCGGGCGCAAATACGCACGTTTACATGCATGCCCAGCACAGCTGCCTTTGTCTCCAACCTTTCTTCTTTGTATTCTTTGTATCACGGCCCTTGATTTTTCCAGCGGCCACTTTCCGATTTGCTAGACGCTACGGACTTGTGTTTTTCCGTTATCGCCAACCGCCCGTTTGCTATTGTCAACCACCAGTCTAGAGAACCTGTCATAGTGTTCTGTTCTGGCTCTAGATTTGCTTATCTTGACACGCTCGAGTCACTACTATTCGCTAGGCGTGTGCTACCTCACATCTGGGCTAAGGACGACTAAAATAGAACCTTCACGCCTGTCTTCATTGTCGCCTATTGTGAGTAGCTTTTCTTCACCGCACGCCCTTCAACGCCCCTCGGTTAGGACAGCTGTGTTTTAGGGCTGAGACTGAAGAGAACAGTGGCTTCTATCCTTTGACAGGCCGTCTGGTGGTAGTTCCGGGCGAGAGGAAATCGCAGCTAACAGTTTGCTGCTGGTAGATATACTTGTTGGCTCTTTCTCACGTGGCCTCGGCTGTTTATATCCTGCACTTGCCTTTGTCTATTGTGTGAGGGACACCACGAACAACACTCGAGGAGCACTCTATCAGATCCCTAGGCCTCTATCTATCTAGAAGTGGGATTGTCCGTATACTAGTCAATACCCGGGCATCGTTTTCTCTTGTCAGTGGACGTGCTTTCTTTGTGTGTCTTATCAACCCTGGCAATCTTGTCGTAGCCGTATCTTGTCTACACTGCTACCCTGTCTATCCTTATTACGGCCATAACTGACTGCTCTTTGAGACGGGATTTACAATTCACCCTGGTATAGCAATCCAACAGCGTTGTTACCAACCAACAACTTGCCGGTCTATTGCCAGATTACTACGTCGCCAAACACTCGTCTATTGTGCCTTAGCGGCCGTTCGAACTAGAAGTAAACTGTATACAACACTATCTTTATCAGGCTCTCTGTCTGTTTATCATCCACGGGGGTGTATAATTTCACGGATATCCTAGAATTCACCCCTCCTACTGATCATTCTTATTCTCCGTGTCCTGTCCCCTCTTTCATCGCCATGACCAACTCTACCACTTTCTACAGGTCGGCTCCGATCGCTATTGCCCCCAAACCCCCGGGATATTCTCAAAGTACCAGCGGCGCCGCAGGTTCGTCCAGTTCGTCTTTACCTGGAAACCGACACCAGATCGGCCTCAGCACCATCGATCTATGTAGAGGCAGTATGCCAGGTCGCCACTATCTTGAGTCTAAAAGCAACACACCTCTATCGCCTTCAGTGCTATCGTCCTGCAACTCAAAGGATAGCAGGGCTTTTTCGGCGTCATCCCCCTCTACGTCACCGTGTATTGCATGTGTACAGAGTCGTGTTCAGTGTACTGTTTCCAGCGACGACGAGGACTCTGGCTGTGTGCAGTGTAAGATTAGCGGCTGTAGCTGCTCATTAACGCCCCGCAGTCCGAGAAAGCGTAAACTGATCCGCGGCATCAATAACGCTGATGGTGAAAGCAGTGCTGGAAAAAGAAGGTGAGCAACTTCGTGTCTCTTATATACATATGTACATACATACAACCTTGCCCCCAATATGCTCGTGGCCCATGTCTTATCTTCATGGTCCTCGTGACCCCCTTCACTCACTTTTTTATATGGAGTTGGTCAAGCCCACCAGCATCCCGCTTATCACTCATGGCCTTTTCGTCATGTCTGTGAGGTAGCACGGGCGTTAGAAGCTAAAGCTATCTTCAAATATCTTCTGTTCCTGGCGTGTTTCTACATATGTTTATCTTCCCATCACTTGATGCTTCCACTGCTGTTGCACGACCTAGGGAGCCGACTTGCATAATAGATACCACATCGTCATCCATCCTAGCCAAGATCTGCTGGCGTACATTCACACCCACCCACTCTGGTGTCTTCATGTTTACGGGCACTCATCTCATTGTAAATTCCCGACTTTGAACTTGGCCTACCTAATGATACATATACATACACCTACAGATGCATCTTAGTTGTACATATACAGTATATGGGAACTGTCCTCGTGACGTTATAGTCTGCGCCCGCAACTCGTAGAGCGCCAGGAGCCGCATTCCGCCCTCCACATCGGCACTTTCCTACTACCTTCTATTACATACTGACTACTCTGCATTTCTCGGGCCCTGGCTAAGTGTCAGGTGGGCCATCTTCGAGGTTCCAACGCAGTTTTATCCACGGCCAATCGCGGCTCACTGAATGAAGAAAAAAAACCTTTCATATCCGTCCCCATCTCCTTCCTGTTTCTCTCACTACGTACTAGTTGGGTACTGGGTCAGCCTCAATGTGGTCAAGGTCCAGGCCACTATATGCCCGCCTAACACACATACCTCATGTTCCTTCTACTACTGCCCCATCGCCACAATTTACTATGCGGACTTATTTCTTTGCGTCGCATTACGCCACGGAATCACAAGTGAATCCAATCATGACAGTTAGCTAACCACGCCTATCATTGGCTATCTATCACCAGTTCTCCCGATAGGCCTTCTGGTATCAGACAAAGAAGCGCCCATAATAACAGTTTTAGTCTGTCTACTACGGCAGGAAGCACGTCCTTTCTAGAAGACATGGCCAATATTGGAGGCCCGATTCAGTTAAAACGTACTCTGGGCATGCAAGACGACCGCTATAGCCAGTATATCGGACCCACTACTGATTTTGAGCCGTCTCTTATCAACCTCTCGCCCTTCAACCCGGACGACGAGAGTCTTCTCGCCCGTGGTATTCTTCGCAAAGTCAGTGATCACGACATCTTCCTAATGCTTCCAGATAGTTCGACACCAGGTCATGAGCGTGAGCTCGAGGACCTGGATGCTATCGAGCACCTTGTCGCGCCCCATGGCCCCGATCTAGTCGACCTCTTTTTCGAAGTTGTACATCCCGGTTTCCCTATAATCCAAAAGACAGTCTTTATGGAAAAGTATGAGCGCTCATACCGAGAGTTTGCGCCCTCACTGTTGTCTGCTGTTTATCTTCTTGCCGTGAACTGGTGGGAACACTCCGACAAGCTAGTCCATCAACCGCGTCCAGATATCAAAGCACTCGAACGTCTGATGCGCTCAACCTTGTCCGATGCCATGTTCCGTCCAAAACTATCGGCTGTCCAGGCTGGACTATTATTATCACAACGGCCCGAAGGCGATCAATGGGCCCCGACGGCCCAGCTTGTTGCTGTTGCTCAGGAACTAGGACTCCATCTTGACTGCTCAGGATGGAAAATACCGCCATGGGAAAAGGGCCTTCGCAAGAGACTTGCGTGGGCATTGTATATGCAAGACAAATGGGGCGCTCTTGTTCATGGCCGGCCATCACATATCTTCGCCACGAACTGGGCTGTTCAGCAGCTCAACGACAACGATTTTCCAGATGTTGAGTGGGATGAGGAATATGTCGAAGAACGCGTCTGCATCGAGCAAGGACGAATTCTTTTTGCCAACATGGTTCAACTATCGCAGATACTATCTGAGATCTTGGATACTTTTTACACCCTACATGCCATGCAAGTGGCTCCTTCAGCATCGCCCAGAGAGACACAAACCATCCTAGCTCAAGCTAAGCCTATTCAACTTAAACTGAAAGATTGGTATGCAACGCTACCACGAGCAATCCGCATGGACTCAACATACTATTCAAACCCGTCAACCCCAGGCCACTTTTCCAGCATTGGATACTTACATCTTGCCTACTTCGCTACCGAGATTACACTACATCGCCGCATCATTAGATCATTCGCCTCGACACCAGATGCCACAGATGCCTATGTTGCTCAAATCTGCCGCAATGCTGCCAAAGCCCGTCTCATATCGGCAATGGACTTTGTCAATCGTCTCACGCCGCAGCATCTACGTTCTTTCTGGTATTTTGCGTCCAAGACTAACTTTGCATTGATCGGCACTTTTGGTTCTTTGTTGTGGGCGACAGCTTCCGCACAGGAAGAAGCTGATTGGTATCGGCGCCGTTTAGGGGAGTACCGATGGACATTGTCTGTGAGCTCTAAACCCGGTGAAGGCCGTGGCTTAACTGAATTTGCTATGGGAATGTTAGACATTTCCACCGGGCTGCTTAACAAATTGCCCGAGAAGCCACCACTGAGCCAGACTAACACTATTGTCAATATACCACCACCTACCTTGACGATGTCGTCTGGTTTCACCACTGTTTCTAGCAGCAGCTTTGCCCAGCCAGGGACATTCGGCGGTAGCACTGATGTCGGCGGAGCTGTTAGTCCTAGGAGTCTAACAGATGACAGCAGCGATGACGAAATGGACTATGATGGATATCATCCATCTGGACACATGACGTCAATCCAAGAGTAAATTTACAGACATACGAACTACTAGGCAAAGCTCCGGAATTGGTCAACTGTGTGCCCACAGTATCTTCGATCTTTCGGGAGCAACATTTCTCATGATGGTGCTGCTTGATAAAGTGTCATGCGTGCCACTTGTTAACACCTGCCACAAAACCCTTGCCATGTTAGGGTGTTGCATATCGCAACTTGCACATAATAACCCTGCACTAGCCAACTCGATTTCACGAAGTATTCATGACCTGCTTTCCAAGTTGATCGTTGTGATGTCTGGCTTATATTTCTTCTAACATTCCTTCTCTTCCTACTGATGATTTTTCAAGTTGATGATTTTACACTACTACAACCATGTCTTAACGACTCTATTTCTTGTTTTCTAAGTGTCAAACATTTTTTTATTTTTTACATCTTAACGAGTTTCTTTGGGTATATTTTTCTGTTATAGGTTGATATTCAAGTGTTGGATTTTTATTTTCCTCCCTTTGTTCATATTTTGATTTTAAGTATATGATTATTGATACACATGGCGAAGCCAAAACAAATCAGCTCTGCCTAGACATGTTCCTCCCGCAATCTCATAGTAATGTATCAATCCATGATGATGCTTCAATTTAAGTTTGAATATAGTAGTAAGTTGATTTAGACAGATCGAAGGGGTCAGAGTACAAGATATGGTTTGTGAAAGTAAAAGAAGTACGTGATGGATTGTAACAGTACATGATGGGAATAGGAACTACTAATAAGAAATGACGCATAATTGAGTACTATAAATCAAAGATTGACGGAAGGAAAGGAAACAAGAAGAGTAGCACTGTAAATCGAAATCTTTTGGGTAGCGAGAAAAAGCCGAGATTTTCAGTGTGGAATTATGCATATATATATATATATGTAAGAACCAAAAGAAGGATAGTTATCCCTTATGCTGCGATGAGACAATATAACAATATAAGTATTGAGACATAATTATGCAATAGCTATGTAAGTTGTGTTATGGAGCCACGCAGTACTGGAAGGGCAAGAAGGCAACGCACAAGAAGAAAAAGAAGCATAAAATGGAGAGGGAGGAAGCCCAAGAGAGAACAAAATTAGATCCCTTGGAACTTTGCCTATTCCCTTCCGGGCTGTAATGAAAGTAAGAAAAAAAAGACACGCGTTAGGAGATGTTTCATGGAATGAGGGAAGAAGGAGATGCCGAGTTTCCACTAGTTGACGGTCATCTCTTTCTTGTTTAAGGTATTGCTATCGTGGAGAGGATTCAAGTAGAGGCCCTGATATGCCCATTTTCCAAGTTGATTTTGTGTCATATAAAGGATGTTGGGTTATAAAACCGTCGAGGGATTTTGACTTTCTGTCGCTTTCGTCTTTTGGCGTGAAGGACTAAAGGAAGTTGCATTTGGGGTTAAGAGACGCGATTCTTCAAAGAGGAGCAACTAGATTAGAACAAGCGATCTAGTAGAGTCGCTTGTCAAAATGACATTTCGAGACTAGCTAACAAGAGACTAGGCCCGAAGCAACGCTGACGTATTACAATGAGAGCTGAAAAATAGACATTTGTATGAAGAAATGTTCCGTTTGCGAATATCGTCTAACAAAAGAAGACCTTGGGATCTGGCCTGACTAAGCAATGTTCACCGATAGCCTTGAGTATACATGAGACCCTAAGTGAGACTTGATGACGCTGGCAACCTGATATCTCCCCAAAAGAGCGAAACAAGTGGTTTGTGGGAGTACATCAATATCACGTCTTGATATAAGAGAAACAGGACAATTCAATTTCATTACATTTAAAGAGTGGCATAAAACAAAGAGTGGCATGGTGAGACGATTCTTGTCGTTTTAGGGATGAGTTTTGGAAAGAAATGGCAAAAGAGATGTTCCGTTGTCTCTTTGACCCAGAAACGGATCTTGATGCTCACGGGTTGAGGTATAAAACAGCTAGTATGTAGACATAGGGATGGCATTTGGGTCCTGTTGCTTCGAGGGTCCTGCAGCATTATAGGCATTATCATACGCCAAGATACGGGGCTAGTTCCATATCGTCTTAGATGGCCAGGCGGTCCATAGCTGCAAGCGGAAGAGAAGCAATGGCATACAAAGGAAAGAAAGCAAGCGTGCTGTTGGCTCTCGCGAGGGGCGTGAACATAGGATCGTATAGGGCCGGCCATGGCTTAACTTTCAGAGCGGCACGGAGTCCCTCGATGCATATTAAGGAGCGAACAGAATTACTCAAGACACGCTAGAGCTCAGGTGTGATTTTGTTGAGATTTTTTCTACAGAATAGACAAGCAAAAAAAGGGAGCCTATAGGCCAAAGGGATGCCGATGTAGGACACAAGAAACCGGCCAAAAAGCACCAATCTCGACCATGATGGAAAAAAAAAAAAACCTCCTGTGCGTCTTTCTGAGACAAGCAAACAAGAAACAAAAAAGGGAACAGGGGAGGAAGAGACAGAAGGGTATCTCTTATGCAAGCACTTTGAAGAAGACTGAAGGCGCTTTCATCGCGTTATACACAGGCCGGTGGTCACGTTATGGCCTGCAAGTCTCCTCGCCATCGTTCGGACGGGCAAGAAACGAAACGTCAAAAAGGAAATCAACGGTGACAGTTCTGGCCGGCCAGACAAATAACGGTCTGTGCAGCAGTCGATCCACGTGACACAAGGTCCGAACTGCAAAGAAAGTATAGCCAGATGACGAATGAGGACAGCGCTAGGAAACACTACCACCGACGCTGAAACTAACACCAGAATTACTAGTGACGGCCATGGTTGCTGTTGCTGTTACTGTTGCTGTAGTCACAGTTGTACGTGCAATCACAGGGCATTTTGTAGGTCCCGTTTGACGTCAAACATAAAACACCGTGTTCCGTTGTGCAAAGAACGGCAAGCAGGAATAGAACAGCAAAGTTGAAATGAAGTATCGGTAGGCTTACATGCAGGTTCGCATTGCACAAATATAGGAAGAGGAACGTAAGAAGAAATGCCATGAGAGGGAGGGGGGGGGGGGGTCGATATCAAAAAGAAGACGAAAGTAGACATTGCCGGGCTAGAAAGAAAGACGAATGGGGTGTCCATGCAGTAACGGATATACCATAAAGGGTCTAAGAGTCTGAGAGATGTATAGTGGTCTAGTAACTACATACTACGGACTAGTAGGCTCACTCCCTATTTCCGTTCTTCGGACATTTCTGTAGACTTTGTTGGCTTGCAGACTAAGACTCAAGAAATGAAGCCTATTTCTCTATTTCCAAGAACCAGAAGAAAAAAAGGAAGAGCCACTCGCGTCCTGTTTCCTAAATCCCAGACGAAAAAAAAAAAGGTAAGAATGCATGTTTCTTGGACGAAAACACTCACAGTGAAGAAAAACACACGCTACCACTAGCGACCCAAACTTCTCTTCTATGAAGCTACGTGAATTATTGCTCTGTACCAGGAAGAGGTCACGCCGGCAGTAGTGTCTCTTTCGCCGTTTACATCTCTTTGTAGAGCCTCAGCTTGGCTTGTTTGTCTGCTATTGAGTTAGATGGACGATAGAAGATAGCCGAGCAGAGATATGCTCTGGAACATGTCGAACCTAGAAGCTGCAGATCTCTTGGCAGGTTGCTTAACTTGACTCTAGCAACGAGAGACGCCGCTTCTTCGTCTCTGTCTTTCAAACTTCCAGATACTCGATGTTGAAAATCTGACATATAAAAGACCTCCCCAAGACCCTTCCAACTTCCTCTCTTTTCTTTTCTCGATATGCCAGTCAACCACTCTCGTTTTTCCCTCTTTCCGCCTTCGCTTCTGACTTACATTTCGTTCTTCTTTATCTCTTCAAACTTCACGATACCTTCATAACCAACTCTTCTTCTTTTCATATATATCTTATTCACCATGTATTCTTCACTCACCTTTCTCGGACTGCTCGTCAGCAGGTCCATTGCTGCCCCTTTCCCTATTGCTTCACCACAAGCTTCTGACCCAAGCTCTCTCGGTGACTGGAATATCATCTTCCAAGACGACTTCAGCAACGCCACCACTCTGGATTCCTCCAAGTGGATCGTGACTACTGGCACCAGCTATCCTGGCGGTCCAGCCAACTGGGGAAATGGCGAAGTCCAGTCGTACAGCTCGTCGTCTGAAAACCTATTCATCAGCAACAACGGTCCAGTCGAGGGAAGTCTCAACCCCCAGTCTGGCTCGAGCACTGCCAACCTGCTCAACATCGTACCACAGCGAGCAGCTTTGTCTGGCTCTGGCTCCGCGTCTACCGAGTCTAGCTCAGCCGGAAGTTGGACCTCTGCGCGCCTGGAGACTGCCGAGTCACACGCCTTTGCTTGTCCTTCGGGCGGCCAGCTTCTTATGCAGGCACGCTTCAAGCTAGGCTCGGCGGATCCAGAGTCGCAGCTGGGCATCTGGCCGGCGTTTTGGGCTCTTGGAAGCGCATACCGCGGCAACTACAACAACTGGCCGGCCGTTGGCGAGATCGATATCTTCGAGAGTGTCAACGGCAACACCACTAGTATGCATACCGTTCACTGTGGCTCTAACCCCGGCGGTCCTTGCAACGAACCCAATGGACTAAGTTCCCGCGTGGCAGGCGGTGCCCTAGCTGGCGAATGGATCACGGCTGCTGTGCTGATCGACCGCACCAACACCGACGGTTGGAGGGGCGAGTCGCTTCAGTGGCGCCTGAATGGCGCTGCCGTCAGCACTTTGAAGGGCAGTGACGTTGGCGATGAGGCGGCCTGGAAGGTCCTCGCTCAAGACAAGCACTTCCTACTGCTCAATGTCGCTGTAGGCGGAGCTCTTCCAAATGCTATAGCGTCTGCGTTGACTCCCCAGGCTGACACTAAGGGCGGTCCTGGCTCGGGCATGCAGGTTGCTCACGTGGTCGTGATGTCTCGGGCACTCGCTTGAATCAGTGTCTTCCATTGGATCTGCTAAGGCTTCCTTTGTTATTTTTTCGTTTCTTGTATATTCTAGTTTGGAAAAGTGTGGTCGTCAATATTGATATCTGTGATATTAAAATAAAATTGCGTTACAACTCAATATGATGAGCTGATCTGATTTGCCAGGAAAGCTACCATGAAGGAACTTTCTCGAAATGAGTTTCAATAGCCCATCCCGTCTGCTTTTATGTGGGCTTCCCATAAGGCATTTCTTAGCTCTTGATTGAGAAAGCAGCCAACTTTGATTATCAGCCGGACGGCGAGGGCCCAGGCGTCATGATAGTATTGCCGAGTTGTTGTGTATGAGTCTTATTCTCTTGGATTGTGTTCTTAGCACTCGGTTTGTTTCGAGTTGGTTACGTGTGTCTGCTTGTCTCTTTGTCTAGTTTCGCATCTTCTACTTTTCTTTGCACCTTTCAGTTGATTCTGCATTTTCTCCTGGGAAGAGACTGTATAGTAAGGCACATTAATTTTGGCTGTTGATTTGGCGCCGGTACTCATACCCATATATTTGTCTTTAGGGTTTCATATGTTTGTATACCTGTTCGTCAGCATATTTTTTCCGTAGCTTAGCCGACCAAAAGAAATCGCTTTTATTAGTCATGTAAATTTTGCTTCGGAAAGTTGCTACCGTAGGGCTCAACAGGGGGATTCGGAGGACGGGAGCGTCCCGGTCTTATTCGGGGCTCAGCCAGCGAATATTAAGTAGTTTTCTTGAGTTGGCGTGCACACTGATTGGCGGTTTTGCTTATCCATTTGTCCAAGTTGTAGAGATATTGGGGTTCGGAAAAAGTATACCGTCGGAACATTACACATTTCTCCAACTAGTGGTAATGGTATTGAGCATAACTACGAGAATATTTACCTATTGATTTGATTCGAACAACCTTTTTTCTTTCCTCAAATTCCCCTCTGTCAATTCAAATTCCGCCGTCTTTTTTGCGTTTTGCTTGGTTGCTTAGGTGGAAAGTCAAAAGAACTACCGATGATATTCCGAAACAGGACGTTGCTGCTTTCTCCGCCTTGATTGGATTTTCGGCAACTCCTGCCCAGAATCTTTGAACAATCTTGCCAGAACAAACCCAAGAGTTCGGCTCACGAACAAAAACAACGTATTTTTCCTTCTTCTTTTGTTGTAGCCCAGAACCAATCAATTGCCCTCCAAAGCACACTGATTGAACGTTTTAATTATTTACAACATCTTTTTTTTCTTTTTTTCGCAACTTTGTTTAATCTGGTCCAATGGCTCTAAGCTTACTTCGTACTCGCGCAGCTGCGCACTGCCTCCGCGCCAGCATCATCTCGGCCAACGCCCCGACGACGACTCTATTGCGTTCTGGCCGCGCCGTTTCTTCTTCGCGTGCCCTTTCTAACTCGTCGATTCGTGCTGCCGGTCACGGCGAGAATGATTTCGATCCGCCAACTGGCTGGCTGTGGGGTGAGAAGCCTGGCGTCAAGTACGAGAAGGAGGGATGGGAGGGCCCGGTTTACTACCTTTTCCTGCCCTCGTTTGTAGTGCTTGCTATTGCTCTCGCATTCAAGCCTGATACTTCGTGAGTCTTCTCAGTTTTTCTTTCTTCCTGTTGGCCCTCGTTGGGGCAGGGTACCCCATGTGCCCCGGATGACCGGAAATGCACTGTTTGGGGTACGGCCTGTCTCTATATTTTGAATGTTGACTAACCACTTTGTTTGTTTCTTGTAGACTCGATACCTGGGCTCTCGAAGAGGCTCGGAGGAGATTAGAGAAGGAGGGTATCCTGCCAGATCCTTTCCCCGAAAAGAAGAATTAAAGAATTAGAGCTTTGCCATGTTAAATGATATGCCGGTGGGCTACATGTCCAACCGAAGATACGGCTTCAATATTTACAGCCAGACAGAAACGGAGTTTGATCAAGCGAAAGGCAAAATTGTCCAACTACGTCTCTAATATTCTTCCATCTTCGATACATGGCACCCCTCTTGCGCATCATCTCAAGCAAACGCCCATATTCCCTCTAGCTCTTAGCAATAGCTTTAGTAGCTCTTGCTCATTGTTTATTTTCTTCCTTCTTTCACATTGTTTATAATCACCACCCTTTGCGAACTACACACACATACAACCAACATACGATCTACACAACACTAAACCAACTTCAACAACCACAGCAAACACTTCGTATCCTCGAATCTTCTAGCCGAAGCAGCCCGATCAAGCTGCTTTTACAGGCACATAAGAGATGATGATAGGAGTCCGCTCCAGCCGGATATCAGATTGGAAGAGAGAGAACGAGTACAGATGATTATCAATCCAATTCCAGGTCGCTTGCGGAGGCTTTCGACATGTTTTTTTTTATCACAATCCCTAGAAACAAAGACAAACAATATCACGTGTGCGTGTATGTCAAGTTGCATGTTTAGAATTGTTAAAGTGAAAAAGCAGACTTTTCTATGTTTCGGCGATACGTCCATGAAATAAATGAAATCATTCGAGGTTTAGTCGCTCATTAACCAATGCGAGGAAAAGATGAAATCAAAAGGATACAAAGAAAGATGAGTAAAAGGGAAAAAACAACCTAGTATGTTGTACAGGACAAGACACATACCGTACCTTCATCAAACAAAACGCCCAATTCCGTCCATTATAAGTTTACCCGTCTATCTACTATTAACAAGTTTATTTGGCGACATATGACCACTGGTGGTTCTCCTCTCCGTACTGGATACCCTCGATCCAGTCCTTCATGCGGCGGGCAATAGGGCCCGACTCTTCGGCAGCCTTGAGGCCGCACTGGATCATCCCACCCTTCCACGAGATCTTGCGGACGGGGCTGACAATAGCCGCAGTACCACTGCCAAAAGCCTCGAGTAGGCGACCTTCCTTGTCGGCGTCGTATAGTTCCTTGATAGAAAACTTGCGCTCGACAATGTCCCAGCCCTCGGGCACAAGACGTTCGCGAGCCAGGCCTAGCACAGAGTCACGGGTAACGCCCTCCAGAATTGTGCCGTCCAGCGGCGCAGTTAGGAGTTCGTTGCGGCCGGTTTCTTTGTTCTTGATGGCAACGAAGAAGTTCATGGTACCAACCTCAGTGACAAACTCTTCTTCACCGAACAGCCATAGGTTCTGCTGGAAGCCGCGGCTGGCAGCCTCCAGTTGGGGGACTATGCAGGGCGCATAGTTGGCGCCTAGCTTCTTGTCGCCAACGCCGCCGGGCCAGGCACGCACAGCGTAATCGGTAGCCTCCAGAGAGACAGCCTTGAAGCCGGTGGGGTAGTAAGGGCCGACGGGCGAGGCAATGACAAAGAACAAGGCGGAGCCGGGGGCGCCAACGCCCAGAGTCTTCTGGGTGCCGATCATGGTGGGGCGCAGATACAGCGAGTAGCCCTTTTGTTCGGGAATGAAGCGCGACTCGATCTCGGTGAACTTGGAGATCAGATCGATACCAGCTTGAGGGTCGAAGGTTGGCAGGGCAATGCGGGCAGTTGACTTGTTGAAACGCTCCATGTTCTTTGAGGGGCGGAATAGGCGGATGGCGCCGCTGGCGTCCTTGTAGGCCTTCATACCCTCAAAGCACTCAAAAGCATAGTGGAAGACGCAGGTGGCAGGGTCCAGCGACAGGTTTTGGTAGGGCTGGATCTTGGGAGTTCCCCAACCATTCTCCTTGGTCCATTCGACGACGAGCATGTGATCTATATGAGGTAAGACATGGATGTTAGTCGATGTAGGAAACACATTTGCCCAGCACTTGTAGTATGTATGTAGGGAATCTACGTACCAGTGAAAGTACGGCCAAAGACCAGGTCCTTGGGCTCCTTCAGCTCCGAAGGCTTAGTGGTCTTCTCAACAGTCAGTTTGGACGGGTCGAGGGGAGCACCGGCTTGCACGGAGCTGTACAGCCGTTGCCATTGCTGGGTAGCGACAGGCGTCGACATTCTGCTGGCGATGTAGGAAGAATTGGAGGTGGCCGCGCGGGCCAGGGAGGCGAGACCAGAGGCAGTGCGGCGCATCTTGGCTTTTTATATACAGTAGCAAGGAAGAAGGAAAAACGAGAAGGGGACAAAAATGGAATATGGAAAATGTAGGAGCCGGGAAAGCCAGTAGACGGAGGGGGGCGTGGGCCGTGGGTGATAGCACGATAGGGCAATATCGTCTCGGCGAAAGGAGGCGGGTCTTGAGTCTGAGGCCGGGTCACGAGATTAGTGAAGTACCAGCAGGCGTTTGAGATAAGGAAGAGAAGGCGTGTGTTCTACAATCAAAAGATCAGAAGTCCGTAAGAATGATAACACCGTGGTGTGGGCAAGGTTCGGTCTGAGTGAGTCTGGTGAATCCTGACGATGGGTCTGAAATGGGAGTTGGATTCTAAACACAGACAGTCATCGATAGAAAAAAAATATTTGTGGGGTCGTAAACAGCCTGTAAGTCTTGAGTAGTAGGCTAAAACATGCCATAGTAGCAGTACATATGAACAGCTATTATTTTGAGGCTCTGTTCCCACTTCCACCACCATCTTCATGGCTTGTTTTACCGTGGTGTCTTCGAAGCCGCGGCGTATTTACCAATTACACGGTTTATATGATTTGGACCTACATGTTATAGTATATTTTCTGATTCTTGCATAACGAGCGTTTGTTTTGTACGACCGATACCGGGACCAATGTGCTGTGCGACCCTTCCCATTCGGGCGCTTTCGGCAGACAATAGACCAGTCGAACTTACTGAGTCACCAGAAGAGCCGATCAGAAGAAAAAAGAAATTGCGATAATATACATGGCTTGTTCTGGTTAGCCTTATCTTGGCTGAAGATGCTTAAAACCCGACCAGTTGCGCTTCTGATGGTACTAAAGCGTGCCTTTTGGTGCTGTAATTGCGCTCAATTGATGCCATGACAGAAACATATTAGCCATGTTATGAGTTCTAAGTCAATGCCAAAATAGAGGTGGTAGAAATTGTATAGAAAGTGGCATGTAGGGACCAAATATCACAGACAGTGGGAAAACATATATTCCTTTTGAGCAGGTAAGCGGAGCTGGGAAGTGCATGAACCTTAGTTCAGCTCTATAGGATAATGAATTAAAAAAAGAAAAGCTCTAGATAAAAGCAAAAAAGCTTACATACAAAAAAGTTATAAAAAAAAACTAGTCAACTAGCTCATTCAAAGACACAACTGTTTTGATAGCCAAATTATGTCATTGCCAGTTATATTCCCACTAATTTCTTCGCGTTTCATGTGCTATTATTTATATCTTATCATGACAGTCCCACTCTCTTCTTGTTAAATCGCAACTAGCATTGGCTAAAACTGCAACGGCCCGGTTTCCAGGTATCTTCGTCAAAAGTTGGTGTATTCGTATTGAATCAATAAAGAGAATATGACAATGTCCTAAATCAACCAAGACAAACAGGGACAACACTTCCTTGGCATGCTAGTTAGAGCAGGCCTTAAGTGACAAAAGCAGAAGCGTCAAGATATAAGCAATTGGCGTCTACGTTGTACTATCAAGCTGGTGAATAACTGTGTCATCATCGATCGACCAGGGCATCTTTAGCAGACCCAATAGGAGTACCAGGTACACCTTTTCAAAGAATAGATGACAATAGACTTTAGTGGGATCCAGAGGTAGCAATATCATAGATCGTCAAGATTGGGTTTGCAATATGCATTCGCGGTCATGTGACAATTGCTACACCAAGCGTTTAGTACAAATTGCATATGATACCCAGCACTACGCTACCCTATATTCTAGCTAACACCACCACAAATCATTCAAGCCTCCTGTTTACTTTTCAGATACGTATTAAAAATCCACAAGTCAATGACCGTATTAATCCGCAGGAATATTGTTTTATAAGCATGACATGATTATAAAAGCAGATAATTCATTTTCGAACAACACAGTATCTATATACAAGAAACTAGTTATAGATCATCGTCCAATGATAGTTCATGCCATCTCCTCGGATTCATCCTCTTTCTTTGGGTGATCTTCAGAGTCAACACTGCCCTTTTCCTTAGTAGCTGTTGAAGGATCGACATAGAGAGCCTTCCTAAAATCAATAACCATCAAGTCATCAAGTTCCTCGTTGTACAGTACATGGCGTGGCCGAATATATCTATGCTCGACACCAAGCTCTTTGAGTTTTGCAAGCTGGGGTGTAAGGTCCCAACCATCAAGGCGACATAGCCACCTGCCCCCGAATGACAATAGAAGCATATGGACGTTAATCCTAAAATCTTCACAGAGATTTTGCTCCATAGCGATATAGCCCAGACAAACAGGAACAATACTTCCTTGTACATCGCGTAGGTGTTCGTACATTTCAATCTCGTAGTTGAGCAGATGCAAATGTTGATCCTCTGCTGCCTTTCCCATCAAGGTATATCCAAATGGGTGTGCAGTAATTCTGAAGAAGGAGCCAACAGCACCATTATGACCAACAGAAACGAGGTCATTATCAAGGTTGGTATCAAGCTGGGACTTGATAGTAGCAGAGAGCTGCGACTGATTGATGGGGTGGCGGTTCATGGATCCGGGGGCAGAAGAAGAAGAAGAAGCAGCAGCTTCTTGTTGGGCCTTGAGGTGGAGCGTATAGTTAGGACAGTTTTCATCCATGGGCTGCTCATGCTTGAGACCAAGGAGGCAAGCTTGTGTGCAATATTTGTCAAGAGCTAGCCTCATGGATCCACGTTGGCTTGGCGCTGCTTTCAACGCATAGCATACATGGATTGTCGGTTCATCGATTTCGTCATCCATGATTGGTAGGTTGATTTGAGGGCAGAGGAAAAGAACAAAAAATTATGATTGAATATAAGTTGGTGTGAAATAATAGATAAAGAGTGATCAAGATCAAGTAATCAGAAGTGGATGGTGTGGTTTTTGTTGATGTTTTGTTGTTATTGCCCTTAGGTGACAAGATTTAGGCAGTCTTTGTTATTGCGATTTTGGGCCACTCTATATATACTCGTCGTAGAATTATTATTGATGATAATATTCTGGGGCGCGGCACGAAGACATATATATTTATGACACTATCTTACACCGCCCTTTTCTGCCGGCTTTTCTAAAACTACTTCCTGTAAAGATGGTTTCCTATTCTGGCGAAGATTGTGCAAATACTATTTGCCAACCATCTACCCCACATGAGCCTCATCGCATCACGGAATTGGTTATGATGGTGAAAGTGAAAGGTTCCGTAAATATATCTGTCTCCATGGATGTCGTCGTTTGAAATTCAAACCAACCAACTCTTCCCAGCTATGTATATCGAATAAACGGCAGCCACATCAATGGCTATAGAACTTAGTAGCTTATTTGAGGTACCAAGAAGACAATTTCATCATTGAAGTTGCAAAGCAAAAAGATAAATTATGGCATGTTTTGAATTCTCCCTCGTGGGCAGGAATACTGAATAGCCAGATGACTTATGGCTGTATGGGTCGTCTCCTGCAGCCAACACGTCTTATTTTTCGTTGGGCCAGTAGCACAATAAGCAAGCGTATCACATGTAACATGTGCTACCAGTCGTTTGCGATTACAGTTTGGCATACCTGATGCCCATGAAATTCCACTCAAGGGAATAATCGCGAAAGAGGTCCTTAATTTCTACCTGCTTAGAAAGAAACCCCGCTTTGGGAGATCTCCTTCTTGGCACTCACGACCCCACGACATTGGGGTCGGGCAAGCCGTGAAATCAATGTGATAGTAACAGTGGTGTTTACGCCCCTCCTTTACGAAGTCCCACCAGTGGCCCCACCACAGTGTCCCATCGATTAAATATGAGTCAAGCACTTGGGAGCATGGCGACACACTGCAAACACTGGATTGAAATGATCAATTGCCATCATCAGCATATAAAATCAGATCAGATTCAAACAGGTTCCCCATTCGGCTTCTTACCTTCTTGTACAGTCACAATCAGGTGCGGGGTAGTTTAAAGATTTTTGATCTTTTTGATCTATTTGATTTATTTTTAACAAGGCGGTGTAAGATGGTGTCCCAAATAGGTTTAGCCCATGTATTGAACTTGACCTGTATATATGTACAGATATACAGAGTGAACCCTCTAATCACCACTTTCAAAGACAGACACTGTCTGAATACCTTACAAACATATCTCGTAATGTTTCATGTGACAACCACGTGAACAGTGTTGAATACAGTACATACATGTGTCATGATGATAGGCAGCTGCAGTGTGCGGTTTGACCAATTGCTGCTACACAAGTTTAAACAACATCATGTTTCCTGAAACGACCATATGTATAACTATTTGAACTTGTATATGTCTGGTCTTTGGGACGGCGGTAGATGATTCTTGAGATAAGGCATAACTCTAGCTAGTCTTGTAGGTGTCTCTTCCTGGACATATGTCGAGAGTTGTCGCTTATCGGAGTATCGTGACATGTGGTGCCAAATGAGGGGAAGAGGAGAGAAAGGCTTTCGGATAGCGAAAGTATTGATATAGACTGTCAGGCAAATGAATGTACTTAGATATAAGGCAAGGTATGAGATAAGAGCCTATAACATATCTGGCTTTTTTGTCATATTTCTGCCTAAAGTTTAAAGTGGTCAGGCTATCTAATCTAAAGTTGTAATCATTGTCAAAATTGCGTTTTGGGGTTTCACATGTATACATCTTAGAAGAGTTTTTCCTCGGGTTCTTTCTGATTGTCGAAGCGTAGTATAGCCAGTGAGATGGAGGTTGAAGATAGTGTATGACAAATAGATAATCAGAAGTATCTTGATCATATCAAGCCTACTCAAAAGTCTATGTATGATGAAAAGTCGCTTTTTGTATCGTCACGTGTAGATGGTCTCCTAAGAAAACGTTGAGAAATATTTTTCCTACTAGGTATACGTGAAGGGCTAAGTGATGTTATAACAAAATGTAGTTTGATTCCTAATGGGTGTCCTAACCCCGAAGAAAAAATAAATATAATGAAATTACAACCCATAACGCCTTGCTGAACATACAACTATACAATAAGTATAACGTCTTGTGCTATGCAAAATAAAATGTGATTCCTGCCATATATCCGTCAGCCTGCCCCTTCTCTAGCGTACCCCTTAATATCTTAAAACATTACATCGTTGAGAACATCCTCAATAACAGCGTGCCCTTTAGTTACTAGTTTTCCATGCATACCCAATCGCTTCTTCGGCAAGACGACTGTTTTACCGTCTTGCGTGATCATCTTCTTGTTAGTTGAAGTAGTCTTTGCTGACTGTTGGCCACCGTTATCACTGGTGAAGTGATCCGTGACACGGGAGTTTTCCCGAACCTTTATATCGCCCATCGGCAGCATGGTAGGAGACATTTGCTGCTGATTCACAGCAGCTTTCGATGCGTCCTTTTTAGGTGTCGGCCGTCGAGGCGAGAATCCCGTCGAGTCGAATTGTATAGGCGCAGTTTCGAAATGATGATCGTAAAGCGCGGTTTCCGGAAGATCATAAACCCAGCCGCGGGAATCCATTAGGCTGACACATTGGTTGATCATTTCTTCCTTGCCTGAGCCCGCGATAGTCTCCTTACTGCCAATGATGATAAGCTTCGTCTTGGCACGTGTGATGGCAACGTTGATACGACGCCAGTCCTTGAGGAGATCGCCGATACTGTGTTTCTCGTTGCTGCGTACTAACGAAAGAACTACAACTTCTTTATCTCGGCCTTGGAAGCGGTCGGCTGTATACATCTCAAGTTCGTGATAGTGGCGTAGAGCCTTGTGTAAAAGACCTAGCTGAGATCGATAATGTGTCATGACGCCGATTTCGTGTTGTCCGATGCCGACAGTGACTAAAGCCTCGACGATCTGGACGACGAGAGCTACCTCGCCTTGATTCACGATACGGCCGCCGGAATTAGACTCGGCTGCGTCGAAACCAAGACGGTCAGTGTTCAAGAATATGGCTCGGTTCTCCGGGTCGATAACGTCCCGGAGCCAGCAACTTGCTTCGGGCTCGGATCCGCCAGGGCATCTATTTTCAGGCGAGGATGCTGCGCCAGAAGCCGCTGCAGCCGTCGAGGGCTTGTAGTGGTGGTGGGATAGCTGGCCGATATTCGGCACTTTTAGCTTGGCAGTCTTGAGTGCTTCCGTACCGCACTTGAGTCGGCCTTTATAGATCAATTGGCTGCTCAGGGTCATGATATCCTCGCACATACGATACTGGTGCTCAAGGTTGACCACCGAGTTTGGATAGGCTTCCGAAAGCAGCTTGAACATACTGATATCCAGACCACCTAGTCGTGCCTTTTCATTGCGCACAACAGGCGGTAGTTGGTAGTGGTCTCCAACCAGAATGAATGTATCAGCTAGTCGAATTGGCCCCAGACAAACCGGAAGTGTGATCTGGGATGCCTCGTCGACGATACAGTAATCGAACTGCCGCTCCGCAAACACCGCATGATTGATGCCTAAGCACGTCGTTGCCACGATAGGTGAGCGCATCCAGACGTTTTCAATAGTCTCAAAGTCCGGCAGCGCCTCGTACGACATCTTGGCAAAGCGTTTGATGCTAGGGTGTATCTTGTCCCTGCTGCCAATACGGAGAATCCCGATGCCGTCATGCTCGAGCTTGAGCAAGATATTGTCGACCGCCGAATGTGTGTACGATGTCAGGATGACGCTCTTTTTCTGTGCAACCAGAGCACGGATGATGCAGGCGATCGTCGTCGTCTTTCCAGTACCTGGCATGCCTAGAACTAGAGCATAATCCTTGGCGCTCATGACTTTGGAGATGGCGGCTTTCTGGTCGACATTGAGGCTGTCCATATTTTCAATGTGATACTGCGTGGGATTCACCTTGAAGGTAGGCGGCAAAAGATCCACCACAAGTTCTCGAATTCGATTACGGCCGTCGCTACCGTTGGACATGATGGCTACCAAGTTGTGTCTGACGCGCGCCATGCCGTTACCGAACTCGTCCTTGTCAAGACGGTAACGCACCGGCTTCTGTAACTTGACTTGAGAATCGCTGATCTTGACGCCTTCCGGGACAACTTCGTTGATTCCGGCAAATACTTGGTTGTCAGCCTCGTCGAAATTGGCTTGCCTGATTCGTTGATTATGAAGACGACGATCAACAACAATGCGGATAGCTTCCTTGCGGACGTCGCAGACATAACCAATGGCTAAGGCAAAGTGGCCTTCTTCGTCAGATACCACCACGGGGTCATGGACATTGAGTGAAGACTCGGTGAACGAGAAGCCGGCCTGGGGATGCTCCTTAACTAGCGTGTACTCGTACTTGGAAAAGCGCTGCTCGGAGCGTTCATGCATTTCCTGGATAATGCAGCCAGAGAACGCACGATTCTCGGCTTCACGTTCTACGCTAGTCATTGCCCAAATCTCGCGCTTGGCGTGCTCGCTGTGCTTTTCTTCGTGCGTAAGCAAGGCATCCCAGTTGCAGAAGAACTCGCGGTGGGTGTCGTTGAGGTGCCGAGAAAGCTTGTCAAACTCTTCGCCAAGTCCGCTCGTCTCTGCCGTGCCGCTCTCGGCTAGCTTATGAAAGGTGACGCACTCAGTCTTGGCAAAACAGTTACGGCACGTGCTTTTACTGGTTGTCAATGGCGGAAGCTCGCGTTGGCGCAATGCCTCCGAGATTTCGTTGCGTTTGAGGATGATCTGTACTAGTTCGTGACGGGGCGCTGGGATTGCCTTGGTAGCGCCGGTTTCAGTGTAGTATAATATTCCAGTGAGGATATCAATATCGTAACGGTCGCTTAGAAGCATTGTGTACATGGTCGTCTGGGCTCGGTGGGAAAAGCTTTCGTTCTTGCCGGTCTTCACCTCGAAAGGCACCGTCAAGGTCCGCATGCCGTCTTTATCGTGAAGCGTGACCTGCACGGTGGCATCGATATTTCCCTTGAGGCCATACATGGGCGACCAAATATGTTCTTCCACATCTAGAAGCTTTGAGACACACATATTGGCGGGGGGCTTGCCATGGTGTGTCTGTACTCTGGTGCTTGCCTAGAAACGATGTCAGCATGAACGTTACTCTTATGATGTATTGATCGTAATTGCTTACCTTTGGCACCGGCGATACAAAGTGCTCAGCCCACTCTCTCAGGCCGGCCATCTTCATGCTTAATTCGCCCTTGGCAACATTCGGTTCGATTCGGATGGCAAACAAGTCTTCCAAATGCTCCTGGACAACACTGTCGATTGCAGCCTGCATGAACTGTGGGCTAAAGTTCATCTTCATGAGGGCTTCCTGGAATATTTCGTGCAGAATTGTACCGTACACTATAGGCTTGCCTGGCCCACTAGTAGCACGCACCCGATCTTGAAGGACTGCCTTGCGGCTACAACTGAAGGCATCAGCCAGAGTCGTAATCGAGACGAGGTGATCTGGTTCAAGAATAAAATAGTTGCGATCACGGTCAATGATACACACGTTGTCCTCAAACTGACCAACGACATAGCCCCAAGGGCCAGCCTCCAGCTCTGGCTCGAACCATTCATCCCGCAGCAATGCGGTGACAGTCTTCTTGGTCCTTTCATCTTCCAGTACAACAGACTATTTCAAGGGTTAGTTAGCTGGGCATAAGGATGTTGGAACAGCGACAATATTTTCAGTTACCTTTTGCCTCTCCACATTCCCATCAACATGATATTCGGTTTCAGTGACCTCGATTATTTTCATTCTGCGCACAACGCGGGGCTTATGTTTCAAAGGAGTCTATTCACAGTTCATTACTCATTAATATCCCCAAGTCTATCACTGAGTTCAACTACCGCTGGCCGTTTCCGCCATGGCTGTTGTAATTGTGGCTGTAAGTTGTATTGGAACCCTTCCGATCATCCCCATAGTTTTTGTTGTCGTAGCCATTGTTATGGCCATGGTTGTTGTCGTGGTAGGTATAGTTATTTGTACGTACAGTAGGGGTGGGATTCACCCTCGAGCCTGGTGCTTGGGAAGCTGTTGCAAACTCGGCATCTAGATCCAGACCAGAGAGATCTCCCAAATCACCAAACTCGTCTTCTTCATTTTGTATAGTCGTAGTAGAAGCCGAGGCTGCTTGTAAGTGATCGTTGCCATTGTTTGGTGGAGCAGGTTGAGTGCTGTCATAGAGAAAGTTGAGCTCATCGTCATTGAAGTCGCCGTCTTCGTATTGGTCGCTATAAGATGACTTCGTTGAGCCAAGAGGCGCTTTGTTTGCCACCATTGATTGCGGTAGTTCTTTTGGTACGGGTGTATGTTGTTGTTGCTGTTGTTGTGCTTTAGGTATATTTACAGTGGGTGGCATATCAGAGGCTGGGGGCTCTGAATTTGTTGTTGCACTGTCAACAAGATCTAAGAGTAGATCGTCGTCGAAATCGTCATCAAACATATCAGCCTCAAGGTCATCGAATTCGTCCATTGGAATTTGAGCTGGCGGTTGTAGCTGAATGTTTGCGGCAGGTTGTGGTAAAAGTGGTGTTGGGGACTTTGCTCTTTTCATGAGTCCAGCCGCTGTCTCACTCTTGCTTCTACTAAGAGTATAGCGCTCAGGTCGATCATGTAGATGTTTAGAGCCAGCAAATTCAGCGCTTTTGCTATTTGCTGAAGAGTCCTTCAAGATGTTGGGAGCACAAGCATTGCTTAAGAAGACGTCGACTAGTGAATTGTGATCTCGTGGAGCTAATGCGCCGTCATCATCTTTGCGCAAGAGACTAGCGCGTGAGTTTTCGGCCGTTCTTCGCCGCTTAGCCCCATTTGCCTTGGCTACAGAGCGTCGCAAATTTTGTTCAACTCCCAACGATCTACCTGACATGCCCATGCTAGAGCCAGGAGAGTTTGGAGATGTTGCTGATCCAGTTATGCTCTTATAGGGTTGCGGCGATGAAGACACTAGCAACTGAGCCATGGGCTTGGGAGACTCCATTCCGCTGTTGAACGAATCAGCATGAAGCGCATATCGATCCCAGAATCCGAGTGTCGGGTCGGCGTGTGTCTTAGACGCGGCGGCCAGGCGACGAAAGGTGGCAGATTCGCCATCCCTCCTACTAATATAGGGTGACTGTGTGGGCGATGAGCTAGCGGCACGTTTACGATTTCGAACTGGCGTATTCTTAGAGGCGCTGTTCTCGACGGTACTCAGATCAGTGCGCCATGATATGCGGTCGTGTGGGGAAGCCTCCTCTTCGATATCGATAAGATGTCGTCGTTTGTCGTTCCACTTCGAGGGTGTTTCGAGTAAGCCGTTTCCTGTTGGGAGGGTTGGTTCTGACGGATCCTCGTCGTCGGCTGCCGAGTCTGTGGTCTCTGAGTCGGCGCTGTTTTTGCTTATCAACTTGTTGGGTTTGAATTTGAGCTGGTCTAGTTTACTCCGAGTGACGTCAGATATGGTGATGTTGCGGTTCGCGTTGTGTGCGCCATGCTGCAAGCTTGGATTGCTTCGTGAGCGCTGCCAGGGTCCTCGAGACTATAAAACAAGTGTTACTATACGTCCAAGTCATGCGTAAGAGAGTATGTAATGTTGGGGGTTCTCACCTGATGCGACGATGTGTCAGACGCCGAACGGTGTAGATTCGCCGGCATCGTGAAATCGATTCTCCGTGATAGGGAATATTGCCCAAGATGCGGCCGCTCGCATCAGTAGCGGGAAGGCTTCCAGCAATGATCGAAGCAGATGTAAACAGTCACAAGATTGAACGACTAATACAATGGACCAAACCAAAACACTGCAGCACGCAGGTTGAAGAGCAGAAAAAACAAGCGGATGTGGAGTCTATGGGTTTCGATCTAATCTTCGAACTTGTGTGAAGACGAACAATGCTATATACATGTATGTGTATGCATGTAAACAATTAAGAACTCTATGGGTGGGATAAAATCCTAGCGTTTGGCGTGGTAACTTTGATACGTTTATATGATATGCAGAACGAACTTCCCGATCAAAAGGCCCATGAAGAAGAACGACAACAGAATCCTTAGAATCGCAGTGTTAACGAGAGACAACGTACCAAGGCCCTGGAGCAACGGGACGAAGGCCACTGTAGCATTGCAGCATCGCCCATAGAAGCGGCCATGGCACTTGAACCACAGTTGGCACTAGTACAATGGATGGGAAAAAGACGAAAACCACTTTGCACGACTGGCACGCGCCGGCGTGTTTTTATCCCGGCTTTAGCGCGTCGCTGCTGCTGCAGCCAGGGGCCATAAACAAAAGGCGTTAGTGATCCATGCTAGTACAGAGTTTCTAAGCTAGTCGAAAAACAAGCGAAAGGCACCTTGGTGGTCAGCCACCCTTCCAATTGCGGTGTGGCGCCCATAGTGACGTCGCTTTGTGGCGCTCTAAGCTTTCTACGTACGATCGCCGAACAAGCTTAGCAAGCTTCCCCGAAGGCTCCCATGGACCGACTTCTCTACAATTGTGCTCTAGCTTCGTTTTCTATCGACTTTTCACACATACGCACACTTGGTACCACTTTCATATACTAAGAATGCCCGCTACATCCAGCTGGACAGATCTTCCCCAGACGCCGGAAGACACCACCGTCACTCATGAACGCATCCGCAATGCTCTAGGCGACAAGGCCGCACCGCCGTTCTTAGCTCGTCTAGTCGGCTTCAATGACGAGCGCAAGATCCACGCCGTTCGTGTCTCTGTGCACCGCTCGCAAGAAGCTCTTGTCGGCCGGTCCCTCGACAACGTTGAACTCGAGGCTCTAGCCCAGTATGCTGCCGCCGAAGGCGATGCCTACCTCAACAACCATGCCGTAGTGGTTGCCGCAGCTCTCGGCATAACCATTTGGGGCCGCAAGCAAATGAAGTTCCCGCTGTGGAAGGCCCGTGATATGACCATGTTCACTACCTTTCCCGCCCCCTCCCAGCCATGGCTCAAGGGCCGAACTGCTAAGCGGGCATGGCACGTCACCCGCTTCTTTGCCTACTACGTTGGCAGCAGTGTGACCATTGGTACTTTCCTCGGCTCCATTTCTGCACGGGAGGCTCTTACTAGAAAGGCCACCGATCCCCGTCTTCGTGACTACCTGCGCAGCACCATCCTCGATCCACAGAACCAAGAGATTGTGCTTGCTCTACAGAAGGAACGTAACATCGATCCTATTCAGTTCCGTCGCCAGGACGATCCGTGGGTCATCCATGCCCGCGAAGTCCGCCGTAATCGTTTCTACCAAGAAATCGAGAAGCATATGACGCCAGCACAACGTGAAGCTACAGAACGCCGTAGACATCGTGCCGAAGAGACCGAAGAACAGTGGCGTAACCGTGTCGTCGAGGCTGAGAACCAGCAAAACTCACCGGTTAACGCACCCGAGTCCGTTTGGGCGCAACGCCGAAGTGGCGCTCCACCACCTCAGTCACCAACACAAAGTCCTAAGGATGAGGACGATCCTTTTGCTATGGATAATGAGGAGGAGGATGACGATGATACATCTCCTGTACCCGCACATATCCGCAGACAAGAGAAGATGCAACAGAAACTACGCCAGCAACAGCAACAACAATATCAAGGAGCCTCAGCCTGGGATGTATTGAGAGCAAACGCGGCTCAGGGAACACAGCCAGCTTCTGGAGGCTGGAACTCGTCATCAAAGTCCGATTCCACATCGTCATGGGGCAGCCAGAATACAGATTCATCTTCGCCCAAGTCTCAACAAGATTATCATGCCATTACGGAGGCTGAAAGACGGCAACAGGAGAACTCCAATAGTAAATGGAGGTAGCATTCTTATTATGTTATGCTAGCATACAGTGATAATTATAGTTGACCAGCGTCCTCTTTGCCCGACCACAATTGTATAACGTCATATTTCTCGCTTCTCGTTACAGAATTCTTTCCATCAAGTGAATTACGTTATTACCTTTGCTTTCTTCTCTCCTTGTTTAGAATCCAGGAATTTCGGTGCCAACACCCTTTTCTTTAGCCAACTTGATCACATACGTTCCCGCAACTAGGTCCATGAAGCCGATGCCTACGCTTTTATATATCACGTTGCCTTTGTAGAGCCAGCGGTTGAGAGTGTCGTCTTTTACTTGTTTCTCCATCGTGCGAGATCTGCTAAGACTTCGCTTCGGATGGCGATGTAAACTCAAAGACGAGGAACTCGTGGTTAAACTAGTGGTAGAAGGGCTTGAAGTGCTGCACGGTGTGTCGTGGACATCCTGGCTTCCTTCATCATCTTTGTCTGCGGCTTCCTTCTCGGATTCTTCCATTTTGCGAAGCATGACAAGCTCGCCAAGCCTATACAATAAAGTTAATCACTTATTTTTGTTACAGTCATTGTAAAGCATATGCACTTACTCAACCAGATGTGATGGGTCAACCTTGGCGTCAATGATTTCGCCAGCTTCTTTCTCCACACCAGAGATAGTATCAACAACAATGACACCGCCTTCCTCAGCATGCTTATGGTAGTGAATGGTGCATTTCTTCTCGTTTTGTCCGATAGCTTGCAAAACCAAAGCCTCCGGGAGCTCTCTCATGTGTGGTTGATAGCTTCCAATGGCGACTATCAAACGCCCCTTCTTGCGGCCTTCGTGAGAGGTCAGGATCGAGCCATCGAAGAGATCGCTAGTTGACGGCGTACAGCAAAATATCACATCTGCTGCGCGAACGTTTTCCTTGACCAGCCGGTCAAACGCCCCATAGCTCGGTGTTAACAGGTCGAATTTGGCATTGATCCAGCCCTCACGTTGTTTAATTTCCGTAGGTATTTCATGGAACTTCTGTAAGATCTCGCGGGCACTCTCTGAAAATGACTTGTTGATCAGATATATAGTCTTTACCTCGGGACCACGCAACATCAGCGTTAAACGCAGGTGCCAGTAGGCTTGGATGCCAGCACCAAATATTGTTAGTGTTTTGACCTTTTTGCGACGATAGAGCAGACACATCGATGCCAGGGCTGTTCTAAAGCCGGTCAGTGTACTACAGTGCAAAACCCCTTCAGGTTCACCGGAAGGGCCAAAGAGCGTAAGCGCTCCGGTCGGGCGGATGGCGGGCTTGTTGGCAGCATTAGATGGGTCGCCAACTTTGGGTGAGGATAGTGTCACGACTAGAGATGGTGATGATGATTCAGTTAGTTACAATACAATTGCCGGCACATTAGAAACAGTATGTACTCTACCTTTTATACCCATCCCCTGGGGACCGCTGGACGGCATATAAAGTGTCGTAGCGCCGGTTTCGCGGGAGTATGTGGTCGTACGATGTGGCGTCTGGAACACGGAGTTATCGTTGACACCCGTGTCCGTTGAATATTGGTGCAAAGCATTGGAAAAAACCTCACGAAACTCGATAAGTTCGTCCGTAGTGAGGCTCTCCAGGATAAAGCGCACCTCGCTATCCGTGAGTGTAATCATACTGTAAGCGGTACAAAAGAAAATATACTGGTTGATAGGAAGATTAACGAAAAGGCAGTATCAACAAAGACGTTCTACTTCTCTTCTTATTAATTCTAGCCACCCGCCCCGTAAGCCCGATAGATCCTAGTTGGTTTGTCTATCGGACCAAAGCAGTGTTCGGTTAGTTGTTTATCTCGCCGACATCGCTATTTTTGATGGGCTGATAATGGCCAAATCAGTACTACTCACAGCTTCTAGACTACAACAAAGAGTTACTTGTTGCTGGTATTCGTGGCATTCAGGAGCTTTGGTGAGCCAAGTGATGCGGAGAAATGTGATTGATATCCTGTTTATGTGGCAATGTAACAGCGTATAAGACTGATTATTAGTTTTCGTATTGTTATAACTAGTAAAAGTTATGTTTATGTACATGTACAGGGTCTCCAAATATGCTAACTTGTTACGAAAACTGGTAGGGTTATAATAGGCATAGTACGCATAGGGTTAAGTAGAACTTGACATCTCAGCGCTTGAGCGCTTAGCCTACCTAGTCACACTTACTAACTGTGGCTATGCCGTATGCCTATATATATCGGATCCAGAATCCATTTATACGTAACTACACTACGTCAGCCGAGTTGATGGAGGCGACGAAGTAAGCGCCCCGGGGCATTAAAGTATATAGCCGTGTATAGATGTATACATACATAAATGTATTATCACTGAATGCACAATACGGGGCAGTACTTCAAACACAATCCCAAACCAAAGGCGTTGTGCGAACCAGTAACTGACTTGTTTCGAAACCATGATCTCTCATAGTCTCAAATACCCCTAAGCAGTCTCGGTGAAACCGACTAAAAGTTCGATGCCGCTACGATTGTTCGCGAGCCGTGCAGCTACCGTGTAGCCCGATCTTTGCAACCTCTTCGCTACTATATAAAGGTATTGAGTACATATACATGATTATGTGTATGCACGAAATCTGGGGCCTGCATTGTGCATGTTGCATAGTGGCAGTTTAGGAGCACCAAGAGAAGGTAATCTCCTGCCGAGTTCGAGAATAGAGTGGTAATTTTTATTTAGCTTAGCTTCAACACTGAATCTCATTGTTCTAGATCGACACAAAAGGGTCCGTTTTATTTGTTTGGCATTATTAGTACAATTAGTGTAGGCGGTGGCTTTACTGCTTTTAGGGCCCCTAGAGCCGGCCTTTCATCACCAATGAAGACCGCCGATGAATGAGTTTGTTCCGCTAGCCGCCAAAACTTGCAGGGCTTGTTCAGGGCACCTCTGGTTGTAGAGACTAGACCCCTAACTTGTGACGTATTCGCTTTGTCTGCAACTGACATGCAACTCCTTTGACTTGGCTTCCTCAGTCCATTCCACAGATTTCTCTCTAGATAGCTTCTTTATCACCAGGCAGCTAGTTAAATTAACTACTTTTTGCTGAATTAGATACAATACACTCAGTCTGCCTAGCCATCGGCAGTGGCATTGGAAGCAAGTCGATGATCCTGGATACATATCTATATGTAGTAACGAAAGACCAGAAATAAAAATACGACGCACGGCCCCTAGTTGCTTACCGCTTTTGACCCACCTGCTCGTCAACTAGGAGCCTAGAGCTTCGGAGCAGCCTTAACTATTGTGCTCTCTTTTTTTCTTCTTTCTTTCTTCTCTGTAACATTGGATTTCTTCAATTCTTTGCTGCCCCCAAAAGCTAAAAGAGCCGACGATCCACAACCTCCACGTGCTTGATGCACCTTTGACGCCTCCATTTTGTGTTTTTTTACCCAGTTCATTTTTTCTCACTCCAATCATCTCCAGACCATCCATTTCTTCTTCATTTACGAATCAAAACGGCCCATACAAACCATTACTGCTAGCCAGCCCTTCATTCTTACGATTGCGACGACCCCTTCACTGATATCCGCCTTTTCCAATCTCGTCGGACCTCAATCCCTTTGGACGAACTGTACGCGCGACGCAAAAAAATAGAACAGCAGTGTGTTGTGCTTCCAGTTTCAGCCTAGCCATTACTACGCTCTACGAAACCTGTCCTCTTGGATAGCAACTCGACTCTTTCCACATCACAATACTTTCGTCACACGATAAACAACCGCCAAAATGACTCTCAAGGACGAGCTCATGACCCGGAATTTCAGTACGTGCCTAATCCTGGATCTTTGTTGATTTGCTGCTTTAAGTGGGCCGTTTGGCCTGCAAAAGTCTCGTGATAGTTAGCATCATGAATATGTCGCCGCTCATCGGCAATTAGCCATTGCAAAAACTCGCATGCTAACCTTTGTTCTTTCTAGGCATCTACGGACAATGGTAAGCTCTACTTTCACTCGAATTGGGACATCTTAGTTATGCGACATCGGCTTTATCATCTCAGATCAAATGGAAAGGCGGTGGAACCCTTCGAAGGCTTTGGGGGAATATCGCACAATGCAGTTCAATGAATCGGCACCGGGAACTCGGTGATGCCCTAGTTGATGAGATATGGAAGAATATCTTGACGTCTTGGCCGAACCTTACTGCCCAAGCGCTTCCTCCGCCTACACCGTGTGCGCTGTTTTTATACGCCGTAAAGGAATGCGACGAAATAAGCATCGATACTAACATGATAATCCTAGGTTTGGTATCCTGTCCATGATCATTTGCCTGGCTGTGGGTATCGCCAACATCTTTAGCTTCAAGCCCGTCATCATCATCTTCTGTGCTTTCGCTTTGTAAGTTCCTAGCACTAAATACTTGATATCTTTGTCTATACACGTCATCTAACAAGACCGTCTTTTTAGATGCTCAATGTTTGTCATTCTATTTGTTGAGGTCCCACTTCTTTTGCGCATTTGCCCAACCTCTCCCAAGTTCGATAGCTACATTCGCATGATCACGACCAACTGGGCTCGTGCTGCTACTTATGCTGTCATGGGCACTTTGCAGTGGGTGTCTCTGGTAGGCGGCTCCTCTAGTTTGATAGCTGCTGCTGTCTTCTTGACCATCACTGCTATCTGCTACGCTTTGGCCGCCCTTAAGAACCAAGAGTTCGTTGGTAGCAAGACTCTGGGTGGTTCCGGTGTTGCCCAGATGATCGTTTAAGACCAATGAGCACCTACCAAAACAAGCACTATAATGTCTTCATATCCAAATGAATCCTTGGATCTTAATGCCCGGCTCAAATGACATTGTTTAGATGTAATAGGACAATCTTCGAATGACCAACGAAAGGGGAGTGAGGAGGAGGCTTTTTTTGAATTTAGAGAGATTGAAACCTTTCTTCCCTAGCTAGACTTGATGTCTGCTATAATCGTACCATTCACACTGCGGCTAGTGATGGTATCTTGGTGCAATTTATGATATATTGGGAATGGTGGTGGTATACGCCAGGCGATGGTGATGATAACTTGCATATTGGGTTTTCTGCTTCAAATTCTGTCCATTTTCCGCGTTAACACTGCGTTCGTTTTCTTGTTCTGTTTTCGTTTCTTATCCTTTTCTTTCTTCCCACATATCTGATAGGAAACACCGGACTGGCGTTTGGTATTTTGTCATGACCATGTCGCATATTTTTCTTCTCTCCCTCATACCATTTGTCCTTTGCGTGCTGCTTTTACTAATATACACACACTGTTTTTTGTTCGTTTGTTTATTTTCTAGTAACTCCTTCTTTGGTTCATGATGACGAATAAATAGAAAGAGAAGGACCGATATGCCACAAGTTTGAGGAATCAGTAGATGTTTGTGTTTAAGTTTGACTTACATGATTTTACTAGGCCCGGGCTCAGCAACCCTGACGCTCATCGTCGGCACAACTTGGCGATCTTCTACAACTAGATAGTATCCTTGTTCAAAATATCACATCAGTCTAGGGTTGTGTTGCTAATAATAGTAGTTGAAGACTACCTTGCAACGACAACACGATCTTTTTTATGTATTTGTGGCTTTTGTAGGGCAAGATACACGGAGGTGATATTCACATATATACATATAGAGTACTGATGATAGCGCCTTTATTTTGACGACCATACACACATAACTACATAAACATATACACCCAAGCACTAACGTGCTCTTCACCAACCGATTCTCATACAAATACATCATATTATTGACAAACAATTGAGATATTTAATGCAAGTACTTGGAGAATTATAGCCTAGACAGCATCATGAAGCATATGGAGGGCTATATAAAGACTTGTATAAATGATGGGCAACTGGCTGTGTATTGGTATATTCGAGGTGTGCTGAGCCACGAAGAAGTACTGAAAATTCACACACTTACAATCAGAATGTCAGTAGTGTAATCTTTTATCAGTAGTGGATTAATTGGCGTGCTGATATACCAGGTTTAGCAACATTGAAGGTCGAAGGTGACATGTGAGAAGTATATCTGTATAGTTATATATCTTTCTGAATATTGTGAGCTATTAAGTAACCCACACTTATGTTTTGGAATAAATGTCTGCTGATCGACGCATCGATGGTGGATTTCTCCGGACTTTGAAGTAGTTTTCATTACACAAAAGTATCTGCTTATAACATAGTAGAATCTAAGTACTATGTAGCCGTTCAACTAGGTATTGTTCCCATACAATGCCATACAAGATATATGAGTTTTATTTTTTATCACATTCACTCTGCCTTGTCACTGTAACCTAGAAATAGACCGTAAAGTCTCCATGTGAACATTGTGTGTACCTGAGTGGTTGGCGAGAGTAGGAAGACATACAAAGCAACGTGTCAGTCATACAGATAACAGTAAGGCAGGAGTAAAGAAAAAGAGAAAAAAAGAGAAGAAAAAAAGGGAAATTTGATAGATTAGTAGCAGTATATGGAGACTGACCGCTTTTTGAATAAAACAGGTTAAGCTGCTGGTATGATTTGGGCTTTATGGACCTAGCTACATATGTGTACACATATATCTATGTATATGTACATATGTCTAGATTATTTATGGCGGGGTTAGCAGCCGGGATAATTCCACGTATTTTAAGGAATATTAAATGTGAAAAACGTATGAGGGCATTTCAAAGGGTGGCAAGTACATGCTAGATACCTCAATCTAGGCTATCTTTGCATGGAGAATCTCTGTACTTCGGCAGTGCCTTTTATCACCTGGTGATGTTTTTGGCTATCTGGCTATTTTTTCTTGTGCCGCTTGGGGGAAGATGCCGTTTTCTGTTTAGCGGCGGGTCTAGTCTTAAGCAGGGCAGCCAGTGGTTGTCGAGTAAATGGCGATGACACATGATTTTATCAGTCTTGTTTATCCGACAGAAGCAACATCCATGTAGGGTCGATGCTGCTATGAGATCCTGCAACTGCAATACTGTGCAGATTTGTACCAAAGCTACGATATGTCGGGAGAAAGGAAAGAGCATTGGCGATATAAGTACACTGTATTCTCCTGGCTGTGATAAAGCAAGAAAAACATGGTTCCTGGGGTCCGAGTTGATTGCCACTAAATACTCGTGAAAAATTATATTGGGAATACTTTGTAGTAAATGCTTTAGTTTCTAGCTAGTCCTAGAGACGGGCTGCCCATTAAGCTGTTGGAATTGTGGCTCGTTTAGGTGTTACTGGAAGCGGCTCCCAAGCTCTTTGGGATCGTTAATTCCTCCCCTTTAGTATTCTAAGAAATATGATTGGGGGGGGGGGCAGGTAGTTTTTCCCTGGCTTGAAAAAAAGAGAAGAAAACCAAGGAAAAGAGCACTACCATCGTGATGTACAATTTATTTTCTATTTTCCATTCTCTTGTTCGCACAGAGCAGTTTCCGGTCCTCCATCTAGAAACCGACAAGCTTCCGGTGGGAGGCACATGACCTCAATAAAGAAAAGAAAAAAAGGAAAAAAAAGGGCACAAATATACCGCCGACTACTAGAATTGAAATCTTGAAGGTCCCTGTTACATCGGAACAGCCTTGGCAGGCTCTGAAGCACGAAATGTTCGTCTCACGTGTATAGTTTCTTTCTGTGTCTGCAAATGTAGCATAAGCATTATATGCTTCGGATCAGTAAACCGAAGCTACCGCAAAACTAGTTACTGGCGTACATGGCGCTCTATTGGTATTGGTACGGCCCTCTCCCTAGCGCAAATTAAGAGAGAAAACAATCAATAACAAAAGAAACACCGGATTTATCGAACCAAGACAAAGGCTGCTTTCGAGTCGCCATCCGGGTCCACTACTGATACTGAAGATACTTAAGCTCGATTTACTTCCTTTGTTGGCCAGGCTGAAACTCTCACTTGTGTTTTGCCCGCCCGGATTCCCATGGCTGTACATTGCACTACCGTTGACTATCCAACACAAAGTAAGTCCTGTCGAGCTACTCGAGCATCATAGCCGTCATCCCCCTTAGGCATGGGCCGGATCTGCGGCTCAAGCCAACTCTCTTGTCTTTCCCTTGAGATCGGCCTGGCTGTTCCTTTCTAAGAGCAAAAGAGCAGCCACTGCCTGATGTGCACCATTGAGCCTAGATAGCGCTGGCGATGCTCTTATCATCAGAAAATGATATGGGCTGTTGACAAGATACATCTGTATGAATCTGCACCACTGATAGATGCTCTTCATCCCCTGCATCTTGGGTGGCCCAAAAATCTGCCTCCCTTGTTTACAGCCAACAAGAGCAAAAACAACCCGTTTTGGACAAGCTGCCCCTCCATCTTCATCTATCCTGCTAGACGTCTCAGGGTGTAGAAATGTGTCAACATCAGGCTGGCCACATCTGAGATCAACCAGCAATGGCACCAGCCCTTTCCCCGTCGCCTGCTATCGTGTATCGTCCGTAGCTTTGCTGCTAGCTTTTGATTCCGATCCAGCCCTCAAATCGTACCCCGCCAAAAGCAAAGAACCAAAAGAGCTGCTTTGTTGCGACAAGCGTCGCTCCATCTTGTCCCCAACCTAACGGCGTCTCTGCTCTTCGAAGAGGTCCATTTATCCCATGTCCCAGCTTCCTGTTTGTATTGGCTGCCCGCAGAATAGCCAGAAGCCTGCGCTTTGGTACGGGCGGCAAGAACAAAATCAACAAATTGTAGATACAGCAAATTTTCGGGTTGTCATGGACGCTCCCATCGTAGCTACACCGCCTCGTTGGCTATGTCACTAGCTTACGGGGGCTTTGTCCACTGTGCTGGCTGCCCTGATAGCGGCAGTGGTCCCTGGAGCAGACCAAACCGACCTGGCTCGGATCGGCTTAGCACCTTTTTGGGCCATTTAAACACTAACACATTGCTGTTGCAGTCGCTTCCTTGAATCCTCCCACGCTATAGCTGAGGCGCATCAGAGTCTCGTTTATCTTTCCTTTATCGCAACTCTATACATCCGCCGACATTAAATAGCACCATAACGACCACCTCGACTGATTCCTCGCTTGCGCTGCGAATATCTGACTCCCTCTCCTTTCTCGTCCACAAATCACGACCACACATTCCACATCTCGAGCTTCCATGTTGAGCTCTTTTCACACCTTTTTATAGTGCGTGACATCACCATGTCACCAGCTGCTACTACTATGAGCGCCCCAGTTGTCCCCCCTCGCCCTTCCAGGTCGTCAATGAAGGAGGCTCCTGTGGTGCCTCCTCGCCCATCTCGCAGCAAGGTCCGCGATCTGTCCCCTGACGACCGCTTTGCTCCCTCCCCTCTCAATGACGGCTTCTCGAAGAACCCCAAGGCTATCCACTTCAGCCCGACCAATGAAGTAGCCACCTTCGAGCTCGAGACCGAGGGGGCCAAGCTGGACTCTTTGGTCCCCCCTTCACGCCCGCACATGGCCCGCATGCCCTCGGAAATTGGCGATGAAGGCAACGAGTACGATGTCGCCGAAGAGATTCAGGGAGACGAGCTGCGTTTCAAGGCGTCTCCTCCTCCCGGGACCCATAATACCGCCGATTTGGAGATCCAGGCCCCGCGTCCATCGCTACCGACCAAGGTTGATGCTGTCACTGGCACTACCTCGGAAGCCGCTGCTGCCCTAGGTCTGAATGAGGCCATTGGCAGTGATGCCGCCACTACCGGCAGTCTGAAGAAGAAGACTAGCACTTCTGGTCTTTTTTCAGACCCAAGCCTACTGACTGAAGATGAACACGGCATCCCGGAGATTGGTCGCCGTGTGCCCATGATTCCTAATGCTGGAGACGTCCAAGCTCCTGAGAGCTCCGACTCTTCTCGCAACCCCTCCCGTGCGCCAACTACCAATACCCTCCCACCGGGCAGTTACGGTCTCCATAGCCACGGCGTTATTTCCAAGCAGAAGCTTGAGAAGGAGTACTATGAAAAGCGTCCTGAAATTTTGCAAAAGGAGCAGAAGCATGCTTCATATAACCATCGCCAAGTTGACTATGCTCGCTCAAGTATTGATCTTAACAAGATTGTCCATGGAACCAATGTTGAAGATACAGGTATGTACATTGTTCAACATGTCATTAGTGTACTACTCATAGTACGAATGAATCTTGACTAACACGCTCATTACAGAATTCGGATGTGGCCCTCCCGAGGAAATGGCACATGTGGTACAACAGGAATATGTATCTCGTATTGCTTCACCGGCTATTTCACGTACCCAATCTCCGGAAGCTACGCGCAACCCTCGCATCTCAATCGTCGGCGATGATATCCATATCGATAAGACTCTTCCTCTTGATACTGAAGACCACGAAGATGTGCCGATCTTGGCTGCTGACGAGGTCGCTAAAGAACCCTCTCAAAGCCAGACACCTGCCATCGAGGTCGAGCGTCGCCCTAGCAGTGACGACCAGTCTAAAAGCCGCCCCACTAGCAGACCATCCAGTTTCTACCAAATCACGCCTCCTGCAGATGTTGACGAGGAGAAGAAGTATGAACCGCTTTTCAACGACGATGGCTCCAAGGTCCAACAAGAGTCGTCGGCGACCGAGAAGTCTGCCAAAAACAAGTTCCCTAGCAAGGATATCTGGGAAGATGCCCCGAGTAGCTCATATCACACTGCTGAAGTCAACAGCCTGATCGAAGATGTTAATGAGTCTGTCATTGAAGAAGCTCACGAGGAGGAAGAGCACTTGCGTGAACATACTGTCAAGAAGTCAACTGTCTCGGATCCTGACGAGCCTGTGAATCCCGCACTAGCATTTGCGAAGAAGCAAGAGCTTTTAGCCGAGAAGGAAGCCAAAAGCCGTGAAGCCTCATTACAGCACAACTTTGTGCCTAGAGGTATGGGTATGCATGCTAAGCCTCCTGGCTCCTCTAGCAATGGTCCCCTTTCACCTGAAGCTCTCCGTTGCAAGTCGACACCCAGATTCCCCAGTCGTGATATCTGGGAGGACACACCTGACAGCGCTCTCATAAGCACCACTGTCGAGGATGGGCATGAGGCTGTACCTGTCGATGTCGAACCTAGCTCGCCCATGGTTCAGAGCACCCCGCAGCTTCCCGCTGTTCCGGCTCGTCCCGCGAAACCAGCAGTGCCTACGCGTCCCAAGACCAAGCCGGCCGTTTCTGAAAAGCCCAAACCTGTCATCCCGCCGCGTGCTAACATTGCGCGGCCAGCTGGTGGGAAAATTGCGGCTCTTCAGGCTGGATTCATGTCAGACTTGAATCGTCGTCTGCAGCTTGGACCACAGGCCCCAAAGCAGGAAGAACCAGCTCCTCCCGTTGCTATTGAAGAAGCAAAGCCAGCCGTTGAAAAGGCACCACTAAGCGATGCCCGTAAGGGTCGTGCACGTGGCCCTCAGCGCCGGGCTCCGGCTAAGGCTGCCGCTCCTCTGTCTCTCGAACCTGAAGCTCCGGTCCTGTCCTTTTCTATCACCCAACCTCAACTATTATGGAGTATCGACCCATCTGGAAAACTGGCCTTCGAAGGCTTTTCCAAGGCTGCCTCAAAACCTGAAGTTGCACAGACTCATGCTCCTGCTGCATCTACACAAATAATCGAACCAGCTGAAGTCGAAGAGCCTGCTGCAGCAGCAGTCAATGACGTGGAGAAGGCTGATGTTGAGGCAGAGTCAACAGTACCTGAAAAGGTCATCGGAGATGTGCCTGAGCCAGCCAAGGAACCTACTCTAGCCCCTGACGTCGAGGCTTCAACTGGAAAGGTGCTTGACCTACCTGAAGCCACAGAGACCAACCCCGATGCTGAACCAGTAGCACAGGCGGTAGTGGATGAAGCAGAAATCAAGGTTACTGATGTGGAAGTTACGTCTGAAGAACCAGCTATTCCCGAGGTAGAAGAGCGGGCCGATACTGAAACTACGGAGGTCAAGAAGCCCCACGTTGAAGAGCCCAAGGTAGAAACTCAGGAGGATGCTACTGAAGAAAAGCCTGAAGCCACTACCTCTGTCGCTTAATAGTATATTTTGTCTTTAGTTTTAGAAGTTCATACACAACTACAATCATAGATCATCACAATGTGAATGAATGTGTGCTCATTACCAAATCATACTATAAAGCTGCTAAAGTTGGCCACGTCTCTCCAGGCGTCTTACATAGTTGAAAAGACTAAGTACGAATGCTTACGGCCGTTGACCAGAAGTATTCAGTGCTTATCGTATTAACCCTAATGCATGTATACTAGCTGGTCAGATTGGTCTGCCACCCATCTCTACTTAATGTCGTCACTATAATGTATGCCTATATATGCCTATAGCAATCTCACGATTCATCGACGATATAAAAACAAGTGATAAGGGCAATTAGCAACGTTCATTATTACACTAGCGAAAGGGACATAATTATATAATTATGTGTTAATGTTCTAGTAGTACTACTCCATTATGAAACCGAGGAATCGGGCATGTGAAGACAAATTGACCGTTATTAGTTTCTTTTTCGGAGTCATGTGAACGGACGGTGGCACTTGGAGAACAAGAAAAATGCTTAGAAAGGCAAGGCTGTTCATTTTTTTTAGCCGCTGAAATTCAATGAATCTGATCAAATGTTGGAATCCTACCAATGGCTTTAGTTTCACCATGGAAATCGAGCCTCGGCCTTTGTTTGAAAATGGCATTTTTAAAAGCGGAAGAAGAAAATCCGGGGAAGAGTAGCGCGAATAAGCTCCAGGAAAACAAAGTTTGGGGAACTTCCAGTGCACTATCAAGAGCAATAGTACATATAACTATCAGAGCAAACAAGTTGTAGCTTTGCATACTAGGTTCTCCAAACCTCTGGAGGGTAAGAAGGTCCCCATATTTTTTTAACTACAGATATGTGAATGTACCCTCTTTTTGGGTGTCTTTGCCTTTGCTTGTTCGAGCACTGAAATTTGACATGTGCCTCGGCATGGAACCCAGCCGCCCTTGCTTGTTGCACGTTCCTCCCTCGATCATGACGAGGAACATATAGATCTAAGGGGATAGACACTGTCAATATGTACATAATACGTTGATTGTTAGTAATAAAGAAACAAGCTCCTCGGCACGGGGGATGTGGGTTTGTGTGATACCGCATGCGATTGGAAAAAGGGTAGTTGCGATTCCTCGGTCGCTTGTTGTTAAAAAGGGTGGGCTGGTATTTTTATTTTATTTGTTTCTTGATTATTTCCTTCTTTCTCTACTTTTTCTTCATTTTCATAATTCCTACAGGAATATATTGTCTTTTTTTATTTCCTTCGTACATCATAACAACAGTATCTGCAAACAGTTGGCATTGAATACCAGATCTGCCAATCAACCGATATTCTCAATTCTCCTACAATACTAACTTCACGAGTCAACAATGGGCGGTATGTTTTGCATTCGATTCATCTAGTAGCAATATATGCCGTTGGAGTCACCTACTAACTATTGATTTCACACATAGCTGTCGATAGATTAACGCAAGTCGCTGGCCAGGTTTCTGGCAAGCCAAACCCAGGTGGCGTTGAGAAGCTACTAAAAAAGAGCCCCGACGATGTAAGCGCCACCCATCCGCGAAGCTCGATTCAACGGCTCTTTTTGCTAACCTGATATCTCTCTGTGCCTTTTAGATTGTTATCACCGCTGCTTGCCGTACCGCTTTCACCAAGGGTGGTAAGGGTGGCTTCAAGGATACCGCCGCTGCCGACCTAGTTGCCGGTGTTCTTGATGCTCTAGTCAAACGCTCCGGCATCAACCCCGCTTTGGTCGAGGATGTGTGTGTCGGCACTGTTCTTGCGCCCGGAGGTGGTGCTACCGAGATGCGTGCTGCTATCCTCGTTGCCGGATTCCCCGATACTACCGCCGTGCGCACCCTCAACCGCCAGTGCTCGTCTGGCCTTCAGTCCTGCGTCGATGTAGCCAACCAGATCAAGTCTGGTATGATTGATATCGGTATTGGTGCCGGTGTCGAGAGCATGAGCTCACAGTATGGCCCCGGCGCCGTCACAGAGTTCAGTCCGTTGCTCGAGTCTCACAAGCAGGCGTCCGACTGCCGCGTGCCCATGGGCAAACTGTCCGAGGACATGGCATCACAGCTGGGTATCACACGTCAGAAGCAGGATACTTTTGCCGCCAACTCATACCAGAAGGCTGTTGCCGCACAGAAGGCCGGTCTCTTCAAGGAGGAGATTGCGCCCCTCAAGGTCAAATTCGAAGACCCTAAGACCGATCAGACCAAGGAGGTTGTTGTGGATCGTGACGATGGTGTGCGTGATGGCATCACAGTTGAAAGCCTTGGCAAGATCCGTGCTGCCTTCAGCAAGGATGGAACAATCCACGCCGGTAACGCGTCGCAAATCTCTGATGGCGCCGCTGCCGTCCTTCTCATGAAGCGGTCAACAGCTGAGAAGCTTGGCCAAAAAATCTTGGGCAAGTACGTAGCTGCCAGCATCGTCGGTGTGGCTCCGCTACTGATGGGTCAAGGTCCCTGGAAGGCTATCCCCAAGGCTCTAGATCTAGCTGGCATCAGCGTCTCCGATGTTGATATCTACGAAATCAACGAGGCGTTCGCCTCCCAGTGCCTGTGGTGTGCTGAGCAGCTGAACATACCCCAGGAGAAGATTAACCCCAAGGGAGGTGCTATTGCCTTTGGCCATCCTCTGGGCTGCACTGGCGCAAGACAGGTTTCGACACTGCTCTATGAGCTGAAGCGGACAAACAAGAAGATTGGTGTGACGTCAATGTGCATTGGAACTGGTATGGGTATGGCAGCAGTGTGGGTTGCCGAATAAACGAAGCAAATTGGGTTAATAAGGTTGAAGTGAGATGAGATGTTTTATGAAGCTTTGAAAGAGGAACCCTGGCCTCTGCTTCTAGCTATTTTGTACAAGATAAATAATACTCGTATGCGTTTTTCTCTTAGTCATGAATACTGCATCAAATATGCAAGTTGTCCATTCCGGATATGTTATTGTAAAAAATAATGAAAAAGGCATGTATACATATATGTATAGGAGCATAACATAAATATATCTGTTTATATATCTGAATTGTTGGGAAATGAGTATTTTCGGCATGGTAAATGTACACTCTTTTATATATTGAGCATCATTAGATTTTCATGTGAAGATTCAATTGATTGAGTTTGTTGAACCAAACGATATGGCTCATATAAAACAAGGTGATGATGATGTTCTTCACCTATCTACAACTTGACATGGTATCGTTTTGGCATGTGATTGTGGATCTCGCGAGATATTCTGCCCCAACAAAATTTCCAATGGTTCAAGAGAGAACAACAGAAGTTTTGACTACATAGCTCACTAATATAGAAATCAAAAGGTATAGTTATCTAGAGTTGGATACTTATAGTGATTCAATGCAGAGCTTGATTATGATAATGTAGATCTGTATTTGTGCTACAGCTATCATGATAATGATACTATGATATACAGAGTTCACGACATCATCGGATTGTTAATATCATGAATACTTCTAGTCTTAGAGATCATGACAAAAACAAATGTAGGCCGCATCTCGTGCATCTCAACAAATCCCCGAATGTCCGTTTCCAGAACGCCCTATTTCTACTCTAATTAGCCTCTTATTGCGAGTTAGTATAGCCAAGCTACAGGTAGCATAGCATAGTATATAGAGTAAGGTATGATGATCCTTGTCTCTGCAGCATCTACACGACGAATTGAGTGTAATTTTTTCTTGTCTTTTTGGCTTGTGATAGTCGTTACTGATGTTATTGTTTAGACAGTGATATAATGAAGATTGAGTAACAAAATAGATATTCAGGAATGTCGGCCGGATTAGTAGGCTTAAGTGTAGCACACTGTCTATAAATTTCCATTGATGCTTTAGACATTTAAATAGAATCGATGTCTCTCTCTTTGTTGTTCTTAGTCTTCTCATCACCTATCATCTTCAATCACTATTTATTTACTTATTGAACACGTGAGTATCACAACATCCCCAATCCACTTGTTAATTCTTACAGATATTTATCCACTGCGTTATTCTTGTTTTTTTTTTCCCCTCCGTGCTTAACCGTGCATAATGAATGTCATTTACTGCCATTATTATGTCAGCATGGCCAGTGGCTAACTCAAGAACCATGGGATGATGAAGTCTTACCAAAACAACTCAGGGAACAAAAAAAGAAAAAAAAAAGGGCTGACCACTTCTTTCTCCTTCTATTATATTTTACTCGCAAGTTTCACTTGGTCTCACACAATTTTTTCACTTGCCTCTCATATTCCACACACTCTTTTTCAAGCTATCGAACTTGGCCAAAATGAAGCATACTTCGTCTTTCGATATCTACGACATGGTCGATTTTGACCAGAAGAGTCTCTATAGTGAGTTACAGCATAATAATATTTTATCTCCTAAGCTTATGGTTAATCTTTGCTAACATCATCCGCGTAGTCTCGGCATTTTCGATTCTATTCAACCCATTATTCTGGAAGTGAGTTGAATGTATCTCTGTATATTCTTTTCACGAAATCTCAATTCTAACATTCTCCATATATAGTATTGTGGCTCGTCGGGGTTCGTAAAGGCCGTTTTCAAAAAGTCTCCAAACAAACATATACCCTAACTAACCCTATCTAGAATATCGCAATAGAACTCTCAGCAATATATTCGGAGGTCGCAGAGAGGCTGCTTGTTACTTTCTCGCAGCTACGATCTTTTCTCTCGGAATTGTTCGCGACTTCCTCTACAAATCCGCGATCGAGACACAACCGACACACGCTCTACTCCTAACTCCACAAGCTCGATTTGCCGGCTACGCTTTATTCGCCACCGGAAATGTTCTCGTGATCAGCTCGACATGGGCACTCGGCATTACAGGCACGTTCTTGGGCGATTACTTTGGTATTCTGATGGACGACATGGTCACAGGGTTCCCCTTTAGCATCACTGATGCGCCTATGTACTATGGCTCGACTATGAGCTTCCTTGGTACGGCACTGGTACTGGGAAAGCCTGCTGGTGTGCTTCTTACTGGCTGGGTCCTACTCGTGTACTTGGTGGCGTTGCGCTTTGAGAACCCGTTCACTGCGGGTATCTATGCGAAGCGCGAGGCAGAGCGCAAGAAAGCTGGAAGCAAGGCTCAGTAAATATCTCTAGCGAGACTTGGTGCAAGATACAAGATACATATACTGTCGAGATCATCAATAGTAGTTGAAGCATGGTCAGATAACATACAGAAATAGCGAGGGCGATGATCAAGCGTAGTAAACAAATACTAGATATGTCCTTCGATGAAGCATCATGATATTGACACAAATATGTACAGAGTTGCTGTGCCTTATATAATACAATGCTCCATAATCTCATCGCTATACATTCCTTAAGCAAACATGCCGGCAGGATCATCATCTTCCTCCTCACTGTCTTCAATCTTGATCGGCGCCTTCTTCTTGGCGAAGTCTGTTCTGCACATGGGACAGTTTCCCTTGCTTTGTAGCCAGGGCGTCACACATTCTAGATCGAAGCGATGGCTTTTATGGCAAGGCAGCTCAACAACCAAGCAATACTGATCTTCCAGATGGGGTTCCGCGCAAATCGGGCACTGCTCATCCTTCTTCAGCGCCTTGCGAGGTACTCGATCCAGCCCATCCAAAAACTCTTGGCTGACGCCCTGAATTTCCGATGGTGGTTCATCAATGGAGCTTTCCAAATCGGCGATTAAGCTCTCGAGTAGGCTGCGATTCTCCGAGTCCGGTGACGTGGACGCTAGCACGGACATCTGATCTTGGACGAGACGGTATAGCGCGGCAACATCGACGGGCGTTGGTGTGGCGTGAGGGTTGTGGTGCGGAAGACCGCTGAAGGTCGCAGTGGCCGAGGTCCGGTTGCCGGAAGTAGAGACTTGGTCCAGAAGGGCGTCGAAAGAAGACATGTCGGGACGGCGACCCTTCGACTTAGCTTGTGGCTTTATGCCGTGCTCGACTATGAGAAGGAGACAAGAAGACATGTTAGAGCTCTGCTGGGTCATGATAATTGTCTTTTTATAGGAACTTACTTTCGTATTGAGATGCCATGTTGCGGAAGAAAATTAGGAAGTAATGGTAAAAGTCAGACTGCGTAGATTCAGATTGGAGATTGTGAGGCCAATCTAAGAATAATGATAGTAGATGGTAAATATCTTAGTTAAGTCAAACAATAGCAACTACGCTTTTTGGAGTTCTTGTTGCTCTTACTGACTTGCGCAACAACAAAGCTGCCTTCCAGAACAAGCCAAAGGAATGACCCCTCTAACTATCTTATCAGGCCCAATTTAGCCGTTAGTTGAGCTACATGTATTGAGGAAGCGCCACATTTACTTGTGTCTATGGAGATAAGACTTGGGTTAGATTTAAATCCGTGGTATCTGGGTTAGAATTGCACCCTGGTGATGAACTAAGGGTCTAAGGATTTGGCCGGATTTGGATCACATCAAAAAGCATCCGACTTTATTTCCTGGTTGTTCTATAGCGCCTGCTTAACACATAGTTCGCAGCAATCGTTAAGCTTCCGAATGGTATCTTAGCTTAATATAAATACAAAGTTAAACCCATAGTATAGTAGCCTGATATATATCTAATTCTACACATACTCTTTTCTATACAAATATTCACACCTTATCGACACATTACCCCTCGCTATGACTTCTACACTCATCATCGGTAGCACGGGTCTTGTCGGTGGCGAGGCTCTGAAAGTTCTTCTGGCATCTGATGCCTTCCCCAGCCTCCAGACCATCGGCCGTCGCGCTCCCAAGCACGAGTCAGCCAAGCTCAATGCCGTGGTAGAGCCTGATACCACTAAATGGGCCGACGCCTTGAAAGCCCTAACCCCCATACCGACGACCCTAATTTCCGGTCTGGGTACTACACGGGCTCAAGCCGGCGGCATCGCGAACCAATGGAAGATTGATCACGATCTCAATGTTGAGCTTGTTAAAGCTGCCAAGGAAGCTGGCGTCAAGAATTTTGTCTTTATTAGCAGCCACAGCAACCGCACCTTCATCTCTCGTCAGTTCCCCTATTCGCAGATGAAGAATGGCGTAGAAGATGCTATATTCGCCGCTGGCTTCGATAACGCTATCATCGTGCGCCCGGGCTTGATCATGGGCGACAGAGAGCAACCACATACTGGACAGGGCTTTCTCACTTCTATCGTCAAGGGACTGGGTAGTGTGAGTACGGGAATCAGTGATAGTATTGGCCAAGACGCCGACGTCATTGGCAAGGCAGCTGTTGCGGCAACGAAGCTCGCACAGGAGGGAAAGGCGCCGTCAAACCCGTGGTTAATTGAGCCGGCTGATATCATTCGTTTAGGACGCACTGAATGGAACGATTAGACTGTTTAGGCAACACAACGTTATACGGAGAGTAAATGATTGTTGTCGCTTGTTAGTTGTGTTTTCTTAGTCGTGTTTTGTTGACCTTACTTTTCATTTATAATACATACAACAATCTGTTAAGGTAGTTTTTGTCATGTGAATCGATCCAATATCTGAAATATTCTAACTATATACTTATATATAATTGATATACACTTGCAGCATACATATACACATACAAATTTCAACACGTTTTCGTGTGTGATTTCTGATTGTTATACAGTGCCGATTGGCTAGTTATTCTTTATGTGTTTTTGGGATTTTTTTTTATATATACTTACTCATCAATTACACACGCAGTCTCCAACAATTTGACTTGACTATATTTAACGTCTACCTAAATCACCAAGATCATACGACGCCGGATTGGTTACCTGACAGATATTTAAAGTTGTGCCTGTATATTAAAGTTGTTTTGGCAATTTTAAAGTGTAAAGACTAGGTTGAAATGTAGCGATAAGTGCAAAGCAAAGAAAGGTAATAGTAGAGGAAAATAGTAGAAAGAAGCAGTAAAAACAATATAGAGGAAACAAGAAAAGCGAAAAAACAACAAGTGAGGTGGCTGCAACTGGCAGTTCGTATTTTGATACTGAACTTACATAGTAATCACTTTCTGTGGTATCTGCAGGATATATTGATCACTGAATGATTCCCGAGTTACAAAGCAAGTTAAAACCGTGGCTAAAATATAAGAGCAAAGACCAAGATTATTGAGAAAATGTTCTGTATAGACAAGTAAGAAGAATGGTAGTAGCAAAATCAGCAATGATCAATGGCTTACAGTAAGTTATGTACGTAGTTCTAAAGTAATGTATGTTGCAAGGGAAATGTAATAAGGTAAGACGTATACATATGGAGGAGTATAGGCGATGGTAGAACTTCTAACGTGATGCTAGCACTAAGGTCAAAGATTGTAGAGGCCAAACATTAGCAGTAGGTTGTTAGAAAAGATTTAATAAACGCTGGGTTGTGCTATTGAGTATCAAGAGAAGAGTAGATTGGTTAATTAACAGAGAAAGAGTTATGGATAAGTCACAACTGCAAACTAGGCGATTGGGAAAAGATTGACATGACTTAACTCGCCTATATCATCACAACATTTCCTTCATAGACCTCTATTAATAAAACACCCTTCACATGTTTTCTCCGCAAGCTGCTTAGTCAGCGGGTGCATGTGTTCGATGACAATTATTCAACCTAAACGGGGATATACGTAGCGCGTTAGTGTCTAGTCGAGAAAGTCATAGTGCCGGGACATTCACTCTATTTTTGTATTTGTATTTGTATTAGGCCATAGAATCTTTCAGGTCCCTATAAAGGGGCGGAGCTACTCTCTGCCACCATTCGGCAGCTTTTAGTTGGAACCATCGTTTGACGGCTCTCTTGGCATCTGCTAGCGACGCCTTCGGAAAGTCGGGCGCGTGCCCACGGCACCGAAGAACTCGGACTCGGCCCGGCCTGCCAGGGTTCGAGATTCTTCGTAGCGCCGGAAATCTAGGATCTCGGGCTGCGAGCTGATAGTAGGATCAGAGTCCAGCAGGACTTCTGAGGCTTGAAAAAAAACATGGTCGGTTTGAAGAGCCTCTAGTTAGCTCAGTGACTCGCCAGACTCTTTCTGGACTTGCTCACCTGCACCGTGAAGTTATCTTGCATCGTGATCTCAAGGCAGATAATATCCTGTCGGATCTTGACGGTACATGCAAGATTTCAGATTTCGGTATCAGTAAAAAGACAGACGATATCTACGGCAATGACAAGACAAACTCCATGCAGGGTTCCATGTCTTGGATGGCCCCAGAGGGCAAAGGATACAGCGCAAAAATTGATATCAGGTCCCTTTGATATGTCGTTCTTGAAATGATTGCAGGCAAGAGACCGTTGGGTAACGAAGAAGCTGTTGGTGCTATTTACAAGCTTGCCAACGGCGAAACACCTCCCATCAGGAGGACATAAATCATAGCCCAATAGCACTGGCCTTCATGTCGGATTGTTTCCAAGTAGGTTGTGCAGAAGCCTTTCTAAATCCGAAGACCCGGTACTCGGTACTAACCTCATCCAACGTATAGTAACCCATCTGATCGGCCAACGGCAGAGAAGCTACTTGCAGAGCATCCTTTCTGCGACGAAAATGTCAATTTCCAATTTGACAGCACGGAAATATATGCTAATTGCTAATAGTGTTAACTACTAGCAATGCATCTGTAAATCTGAAAGAAACTTAGTTATATACAGTTTTAGTTTTCCTAGTATGTGGACTTAGACTATGTGTACCTGCCTAGTGAATGCATAAATATTTAACCTTTCAGAGAATCAATAGTATATATTAATGTATATGCCTGATACTATAACTTTATTCGTTAACAGTGGTAATACCTACCAGATAAATGTAACCCGTATTTTTTTTCCTCGTCAAGGATAAACTTCACGATATACGCAGATTGAAAAGTCTTGGCAAATGTATAGTTATCATCTACACACCCCCAATCCGCACCGATAAGGACCGATTACTAACTTAGTCTGTTTTCACGGTACTATTTGAACTTTTGAATTTTGATGTTACGATAGCATATTTGATCTGGCTGTCATCATAGTCTATTTCTCTCTATACTTGCTTATTAGAGCTTGATGTTTAAAATAGAACAAATGGCATTGGCACCATTTCCCACGAACTGGACAATTCTTGAAGGGTCGGATCGACTCTGGGTACTATGACTTTTGACTCAGAGGTAATATGAGAGAAAACTCTCGTCCCAACTAGAAAAGAGTAATTAAAAATAAAAATTCATGCCGTTATATTTTTTTACAAGACCTACCCCTCGATTTTTCGAGCTCCAACTTTGTTAAATAAAAATCAAGAACAAAAATCAGACTTGGACGATTAAAAAAAATTGTGTAAAACATTTGTTACCTATAAGTGATTTTTGCAGGGTCTTGGCAGATTAGGAGATTTGAGGTTGAATTTCTATTGATCTATCAAACTAAGATATCTTGAATGGAATGTAGAGCATCGTGGTCCTTTCAAATTCATTTCCTTCTGTTCTTCTGGTTTCTTTTGATTGGTTATTTACAGTCCAAATTTCGTTCCATATGTTGTCTCATGCTTCACCTAATGGCATCTCATGTGAGGTTTCATTTGATGGTGACGATATGTTTGTAGATCCGTATAAGCCGTTATAGGGGATCTTCGATGGCCATTAGGGCTTATCGACGTCTAGAATCATCCTATCTCTGTTCATCGTCCCAAAACTATCAGCATTTAGACTTGATTGAAACTTGTCATCCATCACCAAAGCATCAATTATATTTATAGCCGACTTGAATCACTAAGATTAAACGACTACTACCGAATAGAAATTCAAAGTTCCGACAATAAGATTCTGTCCAATTCCAAGATCGAGAGCCCCCCCAAAAACACTGTAAAACTCATAGAACTTAAACATAGAATGTGTAAAAGAGAAGAAAAGTTAATCAAGAAAGAAGTAATGTTCAACATACATGCCCTCCAACTCAGTACATTTCAAGAGTAGCAAATAGCAAAGACTATTCATTTTATTATCAAGTTCAATCTAACTAGCTTGTTCCTTTGGTTCTGGTTCAGTTGCTACTGTTGGCACAACGGCTTTGCTATACTCAGTGTCACTCGTCTTATGCAAGTCTGTTTTAGTGACAAGAAGATCACAAAGTATCTTATAGAGATCTTCCTTACCCTCCCCTGCAAGAAAGGGATAAGTAGTTTTAGCCATACCAACTACTAAAGCTATTGGGATAGCAGACTTCTTCATAGATGCTGTAAATACATTGACTGTGGAAGATGACGATGAACTACGAAGACAAAGCATTAGTCCAAGAACTGGCGTCTTGTCAGGATCGAAGCCAAGATATCCGATAGCAGTTAAGATAGAAGTCTTGGCATCCTCTCTGAGAGAAGCAGTAAGTCTATCATGGGTTCTATTCTTGACTTGAACCAGGATACATCCCATACATGCAGGACGTCCATGTGTAGCAGGTACCCAGACTGGAACTAGAATATCTACTCCTGGGGTATTCTCGGGAAGCAAAATTGCACAGCACCTAGTGTATAGATGTAGCAAATCTCAAGGAGTTGGCTTTAAGGGCTTTTTGTTAACAGTTTTAGGAATGAAACGAATCACCCGATTGAAAAAAACTTGCCCAACACTGAGTGAAGTGTTTATACTAGAGAATATACTCTGTTGAGTAGCCGTGCCAAAGAGACTCTCTAGATAGCAGCTGAGCTTGCATGGAACGGGCAGATAGTCTCTTGGTCTATATCCAGTGTCAAAAGCAAGTAAAAGAATCCAACCTGCTACAAATTCGCCAATATCACTAACATTGACAAATCCCCATCTAAAGCTGTTTCTGAAATCAACTAGTGCCTTGATAAGGTTACCATGGAGAGAAAGATGGGCATAGGCTGCCATAGCCAGAATCGGCTCTGGGGGCTGTCCAATAGATAGGTTCTCTCGGTCCTCTGATACATTGAAGATCCAATGCATCCAACCAGACACTAGCTTCTGGCAATGAGGTTGATAATAAACCTCAAAGCTTACTCTATTCAAAAGGAGTGCCAGGTAGCGAACCATACTCAATGCTGATAGCTTAGTTGTTCTACCTGGGTTCAACTTTTCGAAAGCTAGCTGGAATATATCTGGCATTGTAGAATTCCCATCAGGTCCACATTCAAATTCCTGACAGAAAGCACCAAACATTGGCCGGCCATAAGAGAACAATGATCTCCAATCTATAGCGGGATGGGCCAAGTTGAGGGGTGGTGCAAAGATATCCAGAGCAGAAAACTCAAAAAAGGGAGGTAAAATCTCTGTAGGGGTCATGTCGTTGTATGGCTTCTTTTGGCTAGGATCCAGATACCGGGGAGGAGAGAATTTTGAAACTCTGGAGGTAGTATCCATCAACAGAGAAAAAACACGGTGATTCTTATCGGTGGCTTTAACACGAATTAAAGCTGATCGTAGTGACTTAAATAGCACAGCACTATCAGATCCTTCCTCTTCTTGATCAACTAAGAGGTTTCGTGCTTCATCAAAAGCAAAGACAAATCTGACTTTATCCTTTCTTTGTGATTCTTGCAGTACAATGCTATTTTCCTCAATGAGTTTTTGGAGTTTATCGACCCAAAAAGTATCTTCCAGCGGATTGTCCCAACACTTTGTCTCACCATCCAAACCTCTTTTCATAGACGAGAGATCATCAAGCTTAAGTAACTTGAAGACAAAGCTCTGGAAACTATCATTTCCAGTCTGCAAATCCCAGAAATCAGAGCTGGACATGCCTAATTTCCAAAGATATTCTGCGATAGAAATGTGGCGTTGAAGATGTTTTTCCCACCTTTTTTCTAGACTTGCTCTTGATAGTTGAGAATAGTCTGCTGTATAGATATCAGCAACTAAAGAACGGCCTGGAAATCCATGGCTTTTGGATGGAGAAAGAGAGATGTAGATGACATATACTCCATGACGTTTAGCCAGCTGCTTCACAGTAAATGACTTCCCTATTCCAGAAGGGCCAATAACCGAACTATAGGGTGACATATACTGTCCTCCTAACCAAGCTTTATAGCAGCTGTCGATATAGTTTAGTAGACGTAAACTATTTGGGACTCCAATTCTTGGGTCCACCTCTGCCCTATCAAATGCCAACTCGAAGGGAAGTCGAATACGAGTAGTGCTGTTTGTCGACTCAAGATAGGCCTTAGCTAGATCAAAAACTTGCTGCTGCTGCTGCTGGCTAGTTCCGATATCAAAGAACTTGAAAGTATCAGGTAGTTTCAAGAATAGATATATCTGAATATCAAGACTATCTCTCAGCTGGGATTGAATAGTGGGAGACTTGTCGAATAGTGAAACGGAAGTATAGTCATCCCAAAACTTTTCAATGATTCTGACATGTGAGTTCTCACTAACGTTCTGTGTAAGATGACTCTGGAAAATAGGCTGTAGCCGGTTAAGATCCCATTCGGTGAGTGCTAAGATATCATCAAATGTCCGACAAGCCTCAAAAGCTCTAGCAATGCTCTTTGGAGAAGAAGGGGGGTAGTGCCCAGAGGAGCTTGGCTCAGGAGCAGATGGCTCAGACATCTCTAAGTTCGAAAGTTGCTATACACAATAGTTGGTTATCTATCTTGGCTGAAAGATGTTGCAAGAAAAACCTACAATGAATTTCTTAAATTTAGATGTATTGGTAAAACAGCAAAATTCAATCAAAATTCAACCTGTCGATATTTTGGATAGGGCAGATTAGGAACAGGCTAGGGGGTGGTTATATTGGGTCAGTAAATGTTTTAGATAATGATTTTCAAGAGAGATAAGAATATGAGAGGAGCTTAACCATAACATGATATCAGAGGAAATGATATTGAGGCAGCAGGACTTACAGTCAGTAGCACAAGCTAATGATCAAGAGTGCAGTAAACACTGAGGGGGGAGGCTAATTTTGATAAAAACTCAAGATAATTGATCAAAGAAGTCTCCTGCACAGGAGAAAGAGGCATGTTATGACTACTTTGTTGTTTATGTAAGGTTGAATGTTAGCTTAGCCGTTTTGATATGATCATGAAGAGTCCAAGAGTCGATGGGATATCTACCATAGAAGTATCAGTTGTAATTGGAACCTCGGGTTTTCGAAATGATATGCCACTGTTTGCTTAAGGGCAGCGGCGAGTAAGACACGCGAAGGTGAAGCTTGTTCTATTTTTTTTATAATTGTTGAAGATATCGCGAAAAGAAGAATATAGGTTGGGAAATCTGTCACGAAAAACACGTATTTGTATTTGTATTTGTATTTATTATTATTAACGAGCGCGGGGGAGTCGGGCCAATAAAATTGGGCGGCTACGGAGTTGGTCCGGAGCACCATCAATAGTGGGGCGTGAGTATTTACTTAATTTAATAGTGGGCTGTGAAAATACGTCATAGAATAAATAAGGGCAACCCAATGGCGGGGTCACAAAAACAGAGTCAACATTGTGTTCATAACCCTAACACGGAGCTATCAAAGCATGGATCCTACCTTTTTCTTTACGCCAGGAAAAAAAGGTAAGGTAAGGAAATTCGCTCCTACTGTTGACCCAAAGTAATTAGCATATATATGGGTTTACAGGTAGACGCCAAATAATACGTGTCAGTATGTCTAAGACATTCAATATGTGACAACTATGTGGTTTTCTTATATCCAATGTATTGTTTCATACTGTTTGTATACCACAGTGCACAACCTTCCCTTCTACAACCCTCGGGGGGGGGGGTACCTTTGAGTTTTCGATGCCTCCTCTTTTGTCCAAAGACGAAAAATTCCCCTTCGTCGTGGGTTTTTAAGAGCGACCAGCACATATCACCAATGTCGCTGTCCATTCTCTCGCATCTATTGATTTATTTCATGATGCTCCGTTTTGTGAGGCCTTGAGCCTGTTTCTTCCTCTCTCGAGGGTAATTCTCACCAACGATCGCCCACCCCCTTTTCTCTACACTTTTCGCGATCGCTGGTCTCCCGAGCCTCATCTCCGCTGCTCAGGAATTCACACTCACACTCGGAGGGCAACACTTTGAAGGTTCCAGTTGCCCGACATTTCCGGCTCTTCTTTTGTTGTGCTTTGCACTTCATTTGATTATGCCAAAATAAACCTGTGATAGCTTCTCCTTGAGTCGCTCCCTCACAATGAAAACACATTGGGTTTCCACTGTGTTCCGAGGCCGTCAGCTGTAGTTCCCTGTAAATTGTTTCCCCACCAGCTCAGGCTTACACCAGGCAGGACCAGGGCAAAGAAGATGACAATGGCCAAAACAGCAACACCCGAGTCGAGCGCAGCAGACAGAATGTAGTTGTACTATTCGGCGGGTTAGCGGATCTGGACAAGAGGTAACACCCCGTTCCTGTGCGGTCATAGGAAGAAACATACCTTCGCCCACCAGTGCGGCCACTTGCCCTTGATGTACTTGTTGAAGACAAAAGAGACGGCAAATGCCGAGGTGTAGTTGAGGCCAGTGGCTGGAGGCACATTTCCAGTGCCGGCAAAGAAGATCGACCAGTGCACAACGGCCAGAAACTTGTTGTCGGGGAAGCGCTTCTTGAGGAAGAAGGTAAGCACCGGAAGGAGCGCGCCGAGCCAGAAGAGGTGCAGGAAGCCAGAATAGATCTTGCCAACGTTGTACAGTCTCGCAGGGCCAATGGCACCCCAGATGATGCTGGACGAGTAGTTGACACGTCCCTGGGGACAGGTGTATCTGTTGGGCTGCTCCGAATCGCAGATGCCATCAACATTCTCCAGCATCCACACGAGCACGGCGTTCTGGGTTAGCGAGCCGACGGTGCAGGCAGTCAACTGGGCAATGAACAGAGATCGTGGGGGGATCTTCATGTACATGCAGTCAAACAGGGTAGTGAAAGTTTGAATAGTGTTCTGGATCTGAGTCACGCCAGTAAGGCTAGACGAGGTCGCGTCGATACGGCCATGCTTGATATCCAGTTTGGGGCCTCCACAAGAACGGACAGTGGCATATAGGCCCAATGCGATGAGATCTGCCACCGATGTCTTGCTAGACAAGAATGGTATCATCCACTGCAAGGTAGATCTGAAGCCCACACCTGAGTTATCCGAGTTGCCCAGCTCAAACTGGATTGATGCGTCTGCACCGTCGACTTTGGTGTATGAGTCTCCAGTAGCCATATCGTGAAAGGCAGTTCAAACCCACTCAGCAGCAGCAACATGGCTAGGACCAAACGGCAGATCGGTACAGGGACTGACATTGTCGGCAAATTTTCGAGCGTTTGCGGAGAATAATTGGGCGGCGATCTCTTCGATTTCATCAATGGCATTGGGCCATGTTGGATCGGCTAAACCCAGCAGCGCGATCAAAGCGGTTGATTTCATAGCAGGCCTTGTATATGGAGTATCAGTCCACCGAGAACATTACCGGCTATAATGGTTATAATGGCGGATACAAAGGAAGCTAAAGCTCTGGCACGGGCTGTGAAGTACACTGTATATGCAAAGTTAGCGAGTCAAAAGAATCTCACGATAATTCCTCGAAAAACCTACGTGAAGTACACGGACTCAGAGTAGCAGCCCTGGCCGACAAACAGTAAAATCAAGAGAAACCTCTTAGATAAAAACAGACCGACGGTCTCTTTGAGCTCGAATTTGCTCGGCTCCGTGATCTCCAACTCAACTCTCTTTCCGTCTCGTCGTTCAACGTCTTCTAGCTTGTTTAAGAATAGTGCTACAAACGGCCCGGCAGCCTGGATAGTGGTGAAGATGATGTACACCGTGTACGGCACACTTCCTGCAGTACCACGATCCGCATCCAGAGCGAGATTGATAGCACCGCCAATAATCTGGCGTCAAAGAGATCCGAGGGTTGGCCAAGGATCAATTTGGCCGAGATCCCAAGAATATCAAGTTTGTTGCGCTCGCAACGCCGATTCTGGGCAATACTGAGGAGGAAGCCAACAAGAAGTATGAAGATTATAAGCAATACGCTAGCTCTGAGGGAGCTCTTGCATTGTTTGGTGGATGGACAGGAATCTATCTGAGCAATAACAGTGACGAGGAGGAACTGTGACAGGTCGAAAGTAACGCGGTCAAGTAAGTCAAAGCTACCGATGCAAGCTATATATCTAGAATATCACTAACACCGAAGCTAGGTCAACTGTTGAGGGCTATGCGAAATTCTCCCCGCAGAACTCGAAGTGGACTAAGCGCACTATCGTAGAGCATGTCAGCTTGGGTGGAAACAGACCATTGAGTGGGAACTCCAGAGCAGGTGGCTGATGCTCCCGAAGTTTGGGCCGATGAGGCTGACATTGACGGCTTCGATTTTGTAAGCCTTTGTTTTATGTGATAACCTATAGTCTCGCGATGATTTAATTTGACTTCATAGCCGAAATTTACTTGTGGGTGTTCATATTGGGCAATAACACGACAACATAGTAGAGTTCCTAATTGGTAAATTTCATATGTTCTGCTTCCACAGTCTTTCCAAGACATTGCGCAATTGCTCCTCCCAAAACTTCGTCGCCGTTGTCTATTCTGGGATGATGACGAAGTTCCCAAAGGCACTTACCTTGAGAACTTCTATGCGAAGAAGGGCCAAAGTCATCCTCGTAATGATCACGTGAGCGCCAAGTTCCAATGGAGGAACTGCTGAGGAAAACAAGATTCTAGATTAGAGCAGAGACATTCAATGGCTATTTCACAATATAGAGATATTTACAATTGGGATATGTGTGAATAACTGATTGATTGAAACAAAACAAAAAAATAACAGAAAAGGAACCAAAGCAAAACCCAAAATTCCAAAACTCCATCCAAACATCGTAAAATGGACCCAATCCCGGTTAGGCCCAAGCCTAGATACCCAGCCCAGTCTATGCCTCCAATTCATGCCTGCCCACCTGTGTCTCGCCAACCTCACCACCTCGTCCCAACTCAGCACTCAAGCGACGAAAGCTCTCCGCCCGTCCAAGTCTATCTCGCCTCGTATGACGAAGTCGGACATTCGATGCAGCATCACTTTGATTTGCTCATCGATACCCTCCATCTTATCGCCAAACGCAGGCTCGACGAGGATCCGGACGTTCACGAGCTTTCCGTCGCTCTCGTAGGACGGGTTGTGCGCCACATCAACCGTGATGATGCGGTTCGTGAGGTTGCTTCGAAACCACCAAGGTCCGTCACCAATTTCCTTCACGGGATGATCCTCCGGGTAGGAATTTTTGCCGCGGAAAATGGGGGATGCCTTGGAGATGACAACAGAGAAGTTGCCAGCCGACAGGTCGGGCATCGCTGAAACCGGCAAGATATTGCCAGGCTTGAAGGCGCTCACATATCTCGCCGCTGGGGCGTGTTCAACGACACGATCGTGGGAGGGCATGAACCCGCAGGCGTTGGGCAACCCAAAATCCTCGTATTGAGAGCAGACTGGTATGCAGTACAGTCCGCCCTCTTGATAGCTGCTGGGTTTACTATCTTGGACGGGCTGATGGGATAGCCCGCCCTGAGGATCTTGGTAGCAGCACATACTGTTTTGGGCGTAATAGTAGTACCACTCCTGAGCTAGTGTGAAGGCTGCTAGCTCGGCCTCTCTGATGGTGCGGATCAATCCACCCTCAGGCATGACAGCCTCCAGCAGTGGGGTAGCTGGCGTGGAGTCGGAGTAGTCAGAAACTCCGCTGTCGGCGTCTAGACCTGGCTCTTCAGACACTACTTCGCTCTGGGCAGTTCCATCCTCGATGTCACTAGACACCTCAGGAACTACAGCGACGCTGCGGGGGGGAAGGAAGACTGTAGAAGCGGCCCAGATGGCCTGGTCCTGCTTTGCAAGATCTAAGGCGTTCTGGGCCCAGCTGGTTTGGGCCTCGTCGTAATTGGTCTCATCGAGGTGGCCAAGTCCGGAAACTGCCAGAGACTCGTAGGCGTCAACACCGAGGACGATGTTGACACTGGTGCGGATCTGAGCCTCGGTGTCGTTCATTGTGAAATCGTCTTCAATGATGTTAGATTCACAGATATAGAGCCAGAAGAATGGGAGATACATACTAGATCAAGTTTCAAAGTGAATTATAAAAAGATGGTGTTGTTGAGGTAGTGAGTTGACAAACTACAAGATGATTAATCTTGTGAGAGAAAATGGAAGAAGAAGGTATAATTATAATCAATAAAGCTAGTTATATCAAGAATGGACTGTAAGAATGAATCGATGGTGATGAAAGATGGAAAGAAAAAAAAAACCAAAAAACTAGGACTGCGACGCCTTTTTATAGACTGCTGTGGCCAATTTTGAAAGGAAAGTCCTATAAGTCCAATCGGCCTAGTAGCCGAATCAGGCCATTCTTAAAGATGACCTTCTCATTAAAAAAAGAATACATGATAGCTAAAGTCCTAATCTTATTGAAGTCCTAAAAGTCTGTATAAGGTTAGACCTCTGGCCATGCCGAAAGCGAGGCTCTGACACGGTTAGCACACGACAACTATCACGACCGTACTTGTATTTCTGGGCAATTGGTGATTTATATCCAAAGCAAGAAAATGATGATGGTCAGAGATAGGAAAGTGAACTATAATCAGATTGATTTTACATGTTTCTGAGATCATGGGCTATACTATGAGATTTCTACAACATCAACAGCAACAGAAATATACAAACCGTTCGTATAACACATGTATATATATCAGTTAACCGCTAATCTACTTAACGGTAGTTCTCACTAATATTTGTCCTACCCGAATCTGTGAGCAGAAAAAAAGGACTTGTACTGATTTAGCTTTCTTCGGGGTTTGCCATGAAATTAGGGTTTATCATACACTTGGTAGATGGACAAGCCGCGCCATCATTGCGTGCGATGGCATAAGACGATGTAGTGCAGAAAGATAGACATATATGAATAGCCTATTTCCGCCGTTCATATGTCTATCTTGTTTCTCTAGAGAAACAATACAAACCGACCCTGAGCTAAAAGTCTTGGCATTTTCTTGTGCTACATAACGAATCTTGAACCATAGCCACAACTCTTTATCCACATACTATCCATTTTACTATGGCTACTGAAGCTCCCAATCCCACCTCAGCTTCCCAAAAGCCACTAGGCAAGAAGGTTCTTCTCAATGCCTTCGATATGTCGACTATTAGCCACTTGTCGACCGGCCAATGGAAGTGTTCCTGATAAAAATTGGTTATTGCATACGCACTAAAATAGCGTCCCGAAGACCAGTCGGCTGATAAACACAAACTTGACTTTTGGATTAACCTAGCCAAGATACTAGAGAAGGGCGGCATCAACGCCCTCTTCCTAGCCGATACTTATGGCGGCTACGATACGTACCAGAGAAGTTTAAATGTGTCCGCCGTGCTGCCCAATGGTGCAGGCAGTCTGTGCCTTGACAATTTGGGTGTTGCACAACGCATCGCCAATAGGGCTGGTAAGAATGGAACCTCTCTCAAGAGGCCAACAAGATCCGAAGCTTACTCCATGAGTGGAAAGGAGGCACTGAGCGTGTAGAGTTAGCGGTCGGTGTCATCAGATGGGTCCCAGGGCGCACTAATGTTCCTGGCAACAAGCTAGTTGACAAGTTGGCGAAACAAGGGTGTACGAGCAATACTAAGCTTGTGGACCTCGACCGCGACCATATGTCCCTTGCTTCCGCCCACAGATGGAAAAACGCACAGCTAAATGCCGACTTCAAGTCATGGATAGCGGAGTGCGAGCCGAGAAGGCACCTTGGGGTTCGATTTGAAACAAAGACTGTCTACCAGGTGTACTGGTTTAAAGACCAGCACAGATCTACGGTGGGACGGATCCTAACTGTCCGGACAGGTCATGGCGACTTTGCGGAGTACCATGACCATTTCGAACATATGGATGCGGAAAGAAACTGTTCACTGTGCCATCAACAGAAGGAACCTTTCCATCCCTGAGCGTGCCCCAGAAATGAGAGACCGCTCCGGACTAGCTTTGTCAAAAAGCTACTTCGGAAAGAGAGCTCCTGCAAGTATCTTGTCAAGAGACTGGGGGTGAGATGGCGGCACTACAGAGCCCCTATGCCTAGAGAAGAAGCCCCATCAGCGGGCCAGACAAGTACAGCGGAGGGGGGAAGAGACTGAGGAGGATTTGGTGTGGTTTTTGTTTCTGTTTTTCCTATTTACTGTTCTATGTTTCTATTTTCCTTGTTTTATCTGCCTTGGCCACTAGTTCTTCTAGAGCTATTGAGTTTGTCGAGCGGAGGATTGCCAAAACAACTTTAATATACAGGCACAACTTTAAATATCTGTCCGGTATCCAATCCGGCGTCGTATGATCTTAGTGATTTAGGTAGACGTTAAATATAATCAAATCAAATCATCCAAATCATATAAGAGCTAGTTTGGTCTAAAAATGCTGATCGTCCGAAAATGGGCTAGACTTTCCGTCTGGAACTCAAAGCAAATATGAATGCGTCTATCGCCAAGTCCGTTCTTGTTTATTTATTAGTTTGTTTATTTGTTGACGATGAACTCTTCATATCAATCACGTGAGATTGTCTGTAATGATGACGTAATAAATTGATATAAAAGTCACAAAATAAACATTGCTAGCACCTTTTAACTTTCTTACACTTCTACAAACACTACCAAACACTACGAATTTCATCACCACCGCTCCCCATGGCACCTGATATGTCACACGAATTACCAAAACTATCAACTTCTGCTACGTCTATGTCCATATCGCCGAAAATTTCAAATTTGTCCATCCCGAAGATCATCACAAACCCGACTGTCAAACTCCGATCCACCCGCGACTTATTCAATGAACTTGACAGCATTACTGGGGATTTTCTGATTGTTGAAGGTGAGATACCTTGTTTGACTTTATTTGCAACTCTCTTTACTAATCCTATTTTCTTGTAGATGTTTCGCCTGATCAATTCAGTGCAATTGAGAAGGCCAGAGATGCTCGTGGCAGGCATTGGCGGTTCCATTACCGTGCAGAGCCCAAGTCACTATTCATAACAATTCCAACTCGTGTACATGAGGCATGCCACGTGAGTCTCTATCGTAATATTGACATGAGAATTATATTGACAGGCTTGGGTGATTATTGGAGGCCATTGGCTGCTGCAAAATTTTCTGGAGAAGATGGTACTGGTGGTGATAGCGGAGAAGGTGATTCATGTGGTGGTCCGACGCTACAAGGCCGAATATGGCCTACTCTCATGATTGAATCTGGCTATTCCCAGTCGTTGAGCCAGCTCAGAAGAAAAATGAGGTGGTGGTTTGACAAGTCAAGTCACCAGATCAAAATTGTTCTTCTTTCAAAGTTTGACCGCCAGTCTCAGGCCATTCTCATAGAAAGGTGGGAAGAGGAAGTGAGCCAACCCCGGCCTGGTGCTACTGCAATCAGAGCTTCAAGCTACATGGAGCCAGCACTCCAGCAAACCATCTCTATCACTAGAGGTGCGGATAGTGATCCTACATCATACAATGTAACTAGCGGCGCATTGTTGTTGAAGTTCAAGCTACTCTTCTTGAGAGATGCTGGTCCCAATGAGGCAGATATAGTTCTTGAGATCCCACGTCTACAGATGTTTGCACATGATGTCTGGTTTCAAGTTGACAACTAAATAGCTTCCTACTTTGTATTTATAAATACACAGGCTTATGATTTTTTATTTGTGTTGGAGGTTGTGAGTTGATGTCATGAAATAATAATATTAATATTGTGTCAAGGCTAGGGATTATGCCAGGACCTTTCATAAGGTTTCACAAAGGTCCATAAGCATATGTTGCTCATTTTGTTTGATTCATTATGTGTTGCTTTACCTTGCTCTGTTTTATCCTGCTCTGCTGTATCTCTTATAAGGCCTTTCAGTACTTCACAAACATAAATACCTATCTTCTCCTCTGTTCTGTTTCCTAAGGTTTCTCTTTCATCTCTTTCCCCATACTTGCGACCCATTAACCACTCGATTCTTTCCCTCCCTTTGTTTTTGTTCTGTTTACATAGTTATTAACAGCAAACCGTTCTCCGTTACCCTTTGTTCTGTATGTAGATTCTCTCGCCCTGATTCCGTCTCTATACGGTGAAGACATGTGTAGTCCACCGTGCCGACAGCCGGTGGCCTTTCGGGCTAGATAGCTCAAGCTTTTGCCGCGCCCAAAAACACCAGGGGACCAACCCTGGAACGCCACAGGCCCGCCGTCGGGCTGCGCTGGATAGAGAGCTCTCTTGGCCCCGAAGCCGTACCCTAAAAAGTCACAAGAGATGTTTGAAGCTACGTGCACCTGCAATCGCTGACCGCCCGGGAGTTAGCTGGAAGATGACATCAGCCAGTTTTGCTCACGTCCGGGACATGCCGTCGTTATTGCTGCGAAATAACAGTAGGTAGACGTAAAAAGGTAATAAACAAATAAAAGGAGTAATATTTTGGTATATATTTCGATAGGAATTCATACAGAGGTGACCTAGTCATTATTAAGATAAACATTGAAACATGATGAGTGAATAATTGAACAAAAGAAAAGCAATGAAGATGACACTTGAGATTATAGAACTTGAACAAACAGCAAAACTTAAACAATGATAGTGGACGTGATCCAAACAAGCGTATCTTCGGTCACAGTATGGCCAGCTTGAGGTGCCGATGTGACCTTGGCTTCTGAAGCATCTGAAGACGGCTGTAGAAGACGAATGGATAAAATAAAAATAAAAATAAAAAAAGGCAAGCAAATTGATAGTCGTTCGAGGTCCTGTCAACGAAAAAAAAGGACAATGCGTGAGACCAGAAAATAAAGAAACAGTCTAGAAAGAATGGGAGAGTCCGGCTTTTTGATAACGAGATATGAGTAAAGGAAAGACAACACAAAGAGCGGCCAGCACTAAAAGGAAGCTGAAAAAGAAAACCGAGGCTTCAAAGAACGTGCTAAAAGTAGAATCACAGCAGCTTGGTGGCGGCAAAGACCAGGTGTAGCTTTTGTTGTATTATTCAAGAGCCTTTGAAGATGTAATATATTAGAAGAACGAAACAAAAGAGAGTGCAATAAAGAGGAACAAGAAATCAAGACAAAGAATGAAAAATCAAAAACAAAGGAAATCCCGAGTGTATCCTCTTGACGCTATGAAACAAAAAAGACCACGATAAAGAGAAACAGGCAAGCCAAAATAAAGAATCAAAAGAAACACCAGATTCTCCTCGGAGGCCGTCGTCTCAAGTTATATACAAGAGTCCACAAAGCCTTGCTCGATAAAAAACGGCTATTCATTGTGGCTTCTTCCCGAGTCCTGAAGCCTGTCGATCTAGATCCAAAGAGACCAAACCCAAGAACAAAGAAGCCGGAATCCAGGCCCGGCTTTTCTTTCAGCCGATTTCTTTTGTTCGTTTAGTTCTTTCTGTTAGCCGCTACTGTCAGATTTCACAAAAGATGGAGATAATTCACAAGTACACAACACTTTGACTGATTGGCGCTCCTGGTTTGTCGTGGGACAAGTACTTGCTGCAATATAACGCTTGTCTATGTTACTATGAAAATGAAGGTAAGCTCGGAGGATGATTCTTAATTCTGATCACTTTACTTTGTTCTTTTGTAAATTTAGACAAACGTGTTGCCCGGCCATTTGTTGCATAGGAAGATGGAAGCGTAGGCGCCAACGGCCAAGCCAGGGATGAAGTACAGCACCGATTTGTTAGCCTCGACGCTACTCTGGTCCAGCACAATAGACAGGTAGATGGGCACGAAGTAGGGGATTGCATACAACGACATTGCATACGAAAAACTGCTGAAGGCCACACCGAGCATGTTACGGTCCGTCAGAATCGACCAGGGGATAATGGGTTTCTGGTGCGGGAAGCGACGGCCTAGAGCACGGCGCGGATCCATGCTACGCTCCCATAGAGCAAAGCAAATCAGCAGAAACCCACCAATGATAAGCGGTGCCAGCATGTTAGCCGACGTCCAGCTATACGAGCCACCGGCCCAGGTCAAGCCCAGGATGAACAAGGCCAAGCCCGAAATGAAAAGCAACTGGCCGCCCACATCGATAGTGCGCAGATGGTCTCTCAAGGACGGTGAAGTCTAGAAGACATCAGCCATCTGGCCTCAGAACGGGATGAAAGCTGCAGACACCAGTGTGAAGGCTGAGATGACCCATGAGAACTCGGAGATCACCTGGAACTTGTCTGCAATGTCAAGCAGGATGGGTGAGATACTGTTTCAAGATGACGCAAAAGTAAGCTCTTGTTAGCTGTGTAGCCTTCAACATATAGGGACAGTCTTTGATAGACATGTACATAGTTAGTTCGAGGGCCTGTAGCCAAAACGCTAGCATAAGCCCCGCGATGACCTTGATGCGGTAACGTGTAGCTTTGCTTCGCTCAGCAGTACACTGCGAGCAAGGTTCCGTACTGCCTATGGGCTGATGGTCACACGAAGGGGCATCTTTCTTAGGGTTTGCATTCCTACGGGCTTCTTTGGACTTGGCCAACATGGGACGAAGGAGACGAGTGACATTCATCGGAAGATATATAAAGTCAAAAAGAGAAAAGGGAAAACAAGATAAGAGTAGAGGATTCTGAAGAAGGTAATCAAAAAGTGTGATTGTAAAGAAGATATCGTTAAAAAAATGCATATTTAATCAATGAAAAGGGAGCCCATATATTTAGTAGAAATCTATACTGTTTGTAGCATGCTCTTTACGTAGCCATACTTGCTTGTCTTACACCGACTAGCTTTTGCATAAAGAAGATCAGAAAGTATCTTATGAAGTCTAGTACTGTAACCATTGAAAAAGGGATATACAGAAGCATTCATACCGATTACTAAACAGACTGGGGTAGTGGAGTCAAGCTAATTTAACAGTTGGGATTTTAATTTCACAGTTACGCTAGCCGTATTAGGAAATTGTAGTCACGTGGTGTCCCACGTGACATCGTCGATTACAAGAAATCAAAAATATTTCTTACATCGCATCACCACTTCACCACTACTATAAGATTAAACATGCATGCCAGAATAGAAAAAAGACAGCTAGTTACCTGAGACGAGCCTTTACGTATAGACGGTTTTGTACGTGTGTTAAGCTTGCCATGCCGATCACAGCCATAGACCACTGATTTCATACCACCATTGGTATAAGAAGACACAGTTGAAAAGGCGTACCCACGTACAGAAGCCCATGCATTAATGCCTTGGAAAAGTGCCTCTCGAGAGTGGTAGTGTATTGTTGGAGGAGGGGCAAGCCGTATAACAGGGGTGTCTGTGGTATCTATAGATAGCCCTTTATCCATAGATGATGATGCCATTGTGGTGTGTGTAGAAAATAAAAAAGTAGGGTGGTGAAGGTTTTCATCATTGTGAGCAGGAGGTAATAACGGTGAGGGACCGTCTTCATAGATTTTTACTGCTTTATAATATTCAATTACATATGTTTCATCTTATAGTAGTGATGAAGTGGTGATGCAATGTAAGAAATATTTTTGACTTCTTGTAATCGACGATGTCACGTGGTGTCCCACGTGACTACAATTTCCTAATACGGCTAGCGTAACTGTGAAATTAAAATCCCAACTGTTAAATTAGCTTGACTCGGGTAGTGGACCTCGGTCTTGACTCAAGTATTGTAACTCTGTCCGAAGAGGATGGCCGAAGACAAAGCATCAATCCAAGCACTGGGGTTTGTGCAATATCAATTCCAAGGTGCTCAATAGCTTGTTGGATAGAACTCCTGGCCTCATTCTTGAGGGAAGGGGTATATCTATCATTAGCTCTGTTCTTGACTTGAACCAATATACAGCCCATATGAGCAGAATGCTCTGTTGACTTGGGAATCCAGACTGGTATCAGAATATCCGCACCAGGAGTATTCCAAGGTAGAAAACATGCACAGCACCTGTTGTATAGGTAGAACATGTTATCAGGAGTAGGCCTTCCTGAGTCGGAAACAAACCTAAGAATTCGATTGAAGAAAACTCTTCCCGTACAGAGTGAGGCAGGCATTGCAGATAATATGCTCTCATGAAAATCTGCACCAAATAGGGTCTCTAAATAGCGACTGAGATGGAGTGGGCTTGGTACAAACTCATCTTGAATTGACCCCCCATCAAAGGCAAGCAAAAGTATCCAGCTAGCAACAAATTCGCCAGCATCATTAATACTGACAAACCCGATATCCAAATTGTATCTGAAGTCCACCAATGCCTCAATAAGTGCATCTCCAGACAAGTGATAGCGAGCAGCCATGGCCAGAATGGGTTCTGGGGGCTGACAGATATCGATATGCTCACGATCTTCAGAGATACCCACAATGTACTGCATCCAGCCAGAAACTAGTTTCTGACAATAGGGCTGGTGGCGAACCTTGAAACTGGCACGATTCAATAGAAGTGCTAGATATCGGACTTCGCTGAAATTATTCGGATCAATGCGTCGTTTTGGATCAAGTTTGATTTTAGCAAGGCCAATACAAAAGTCCATATGGTTATCTGAAGAGGCCTTGTCTGGAGCCCTGGCGTATGCACCAAACATTGGTCGACTACATGAGAAGAGGCTTTCCCATGATGTATCTGGACAATCGAGATTGGAGTCTAATTCTTTTGATCTGAAAAGATTTAGGGAATGGAACTTGAAGAATGGCTCAAAAAGCTTTCTAGTTGTGGAGTCATCAGATGAGACCTTTTGGCTAGAGTCCATAAAACTTGAGGGTGAGAAGTTTGAGACTTTAGAGGAAGTATCCATCAATAAAGTAAAAACATTTACACCCAGGCTTCCAGTACCCAAATTACGGAGTACTGTTCGCAATGAACTAAAGGGGAGAGTCCTGTCGTTAACTATGAGGTTTCGCGCTTCGTCAAAGGCAAAGACGAAATCAATGCTGTGACCCGGGGAAGATGAAGAAGAAGAGGAAGAAGAAAGAGAAGAAAGAGAAGAAGACGCAGAATTGTGGCTTTGGGAAGACAAGTGCGACATTAGCTCAAAGTTTTCAAAGGCAAGGGCCTCTTGCAGAGTATCTTTGTGGAGAGGGTCAAGGTTGAGCTCCATGGTAGCAGTTTCTTCCGAAGAACACTTGAGCAACTCATAAATCTTGGCCTGGAAGTAGAGATGCTTTTCGTCGACCTGAAGATCCCAAAAATCAGAGGCAGGGACTCCTAAGTTTCGAAGGTAGCTGGCAATACAAAGATGGCGTTTGAGTGTTTTCAGAAGATGATCTTGTAGTGACAACTCATCTTCATGAAATTTGGCTGCATAAGCATCAGCACTTCGAGTGCGGCGTGGAAAGCCTCGATGGTGTTTCGGTGCCAGACAAATGTATATAACATAAATGTCATGGGCTTTTGCCAACTGCTTTACTGTGAATGACTTCCCAATACCTGATGGGCCTATGACTGAGGTATATGGAGAAATAAATTCCTCGGTGGCACTTGTCCAAGTTGCGAAGCAATTGTTGATATGGTTCAACAGAGACAAACTATTCGTTGTGGAACTGCTGGATGATACTAGTTCTTCTCAATCGAATGCATGCTTGTTGATGGAACTCACTTCCCCTTGGTCAGATATGCCAAGAAAGATATTGATTGTATCTAGTATCTCTGGTAAAAAAGATATGTCAGGAAAGCCACGAATGATGGGGCATTTCGGTAGCTTGAGGAAGACGCTGATCTGAAAGTCAACATCACTAGTCAATATATCCCGTGAGGTTTGGGAAAGATTGTGCGAGGACTCAATATAACTCATAATATTCCTCCAAAAAGCCTGAATATATTCAACATGTTTTCCACTCGAGACTAATAATGTGATGGAGGCTAGGAAAATTGGGTCAAGTTGATTGTAGTCCCAACTAGTGAGTGGCAAAAAGTCTTCCAAAGTCTTGCATGCTCTGAATGGCGCAGAAATGCGCTCGAAACGATTCGATTTTTCCATTTTGAATATAGGATCTAGGTCTTATACATGTGGTGGTTAGCAATAATCCTAAAAATGGGATAGTAAAACTAAAAGCTAAGTTGATATATACCTCTTCTTCTTCTTCTTCTTAGCCTATAAACTTATCGATGAGTGGCTCGAATAGCCATGTAGTACAATCTAGTACCCCAGAGTTTGTATCAATCAATGGCTGGTACCAAAGGCCCTCCAAGCTCAGAAAGCACAATCTGTTATATATGCTAAGGTTCCTATGGGCATTGCCGTAGGTCTTAATCTCAACGCCAAAGAGAATTAGGCTCTAAAGGGCGGAAAATCAAGCCGAACCTCGGGTGTGTCTGTGAAGATGGCTATCTGCCAACATAAAGAGTGCAAGGTGAAGGCTTTGGAAGGTATGATTGATTAGCAGGTATTCTAATAAATGGATTCGTTGGGTTTGGGGGACAAACCAGGGTGACTGTGTGGCCAGAGTTCAGTTAACAGAGTGTAAGGTTGATAGCCAAAGCAGAAGACTGATGAGGTTAGGTCAAAGGAGACTTTTTAGGGCAAAAGAGCAACTCTTAAGAATTTAATGGGAGTTTGTGTGCCTTGGGTTTGTTTATTGCCATTAGTCAATCCACATTTATCCCAACAACATAAGTACAGATATCTGCTACATCATGTGACTAAGTTTCAAGCCGATGGCAATTACTTAGAACGGAAGCAGATACTTCTCCTGAACATTACGATACAAGGCAGTGTCTAGTTGAAATGTATAAAAATTTGATGTTATGGTTGTGACTGTTGATGCTGTTATCCCCCTCATCGGCCAACTAAGGCACAATATGAATGCACATACCGGGGTTTTTTGTTCTAGCGCCATAACAAATAGCAGTAGGATATAATTAATTCAGCTAAAGCGTATAGACTATAGATAGACATTCACTCAGGTCTGGCTCGGCACATCATGTTTGAGACCCCGTCAGGTTTAGGAGTCGATTTCCAACTTCATAGTGGAGTATATTTTCATCACGTGAGAGAGATACATAGACCATCAAGGGCTTTCTAAGTCTGCATATTTTCATGAGTATATTAGATAAGACAGACTACAATTCTTGAATTGAAAGATACTAAGAATTATGTTAGTTGCCACCCCTGACTGGTTATTATTTCATCCCCTTTGAACGCTCAAGTTTAGCGTTACTGGTTATTTTTAACACCATTTTTGATATTTCTAGTGTTAGTAAGTCTACCAGAGCTACATTCTCTACAATGTCTTGTACTCCTGTGTGTAAGTTGCTGGACTACCTTTCCCATCTCTTTCATTCCTGTATGAAGGCTCTCCACCCCTCACACAACCCTACACACAAAGAAATGACACTTTATACTTGAGAGGCACTGTGACACCTACTGAGTTTTGGCCTGTGAAATCAATTTCTACTCTAATAACTGGCTGTCATTGGGAAAGACCCAGAAGGAAATCCCTAGTACAAGCTAGTTGCATGAACAAATAGTAAGTTCCTAGAATACCATACAACAGAAAGACAGGATAGGCAATACAGCCATAAATGATTTCGGAGTGTTTTCAAGCGGCCACCAAAGCCACTCTAGAGCACACATCAGTCCAATCTACAAGGTCGAGGAAGTCACCTTCCTAGTGAAGATACCTGCAGTAGGAATAAAAGTTCCCAAACGGATCAAGATGGGTTCCAGGCTGATCCCTACCCGGCTACTGCTGGAGAAACCCAGAACCATGAAGCAGTGCTCGAAATGCTTCGCTTGCACGACGTGAAGCTCTGCTCCAGAGCCCAGCTGTGCAAGCACTGCGGCTCCAATGCACACATAAGTGCCGAACATCCTCACTGCTGCGAGGTGGCACATGAGTGCATATCAAAATGCATCATCTGGCAAGGCCCTCACCCAGCAGATGACCCCCAGTGCCCACTAAGAAATAGAGTGGACGAACTGGAGAAGTGGGCAATCCGGAAGGCCCGGCAGACGAAATTCCTGGAGGTCAGAAACGAGAGGTGTAGAAAGCTTCACACTCCTCAGGAGGACACCGAGACCCCCTAGCCAAGTGACAACAGAGCTCCATGGGAGCTCTGCCCCAACCCAGATCTCGTCTGAAGTGCAAGTCGCAAGGGAACTCACCAGAGCTCCAAGGGTCCACACTTCTCGTGGCTAACAAATTTGATTTGATTTGATTATATTTAACGTCTACCTAAATCACTTGATTTGATTTGATTTGATTTGATTTGATTCACTAAGATCATACGACGCTATATAAACCCCGCTTGCACCCGAAATCACAAGATCCTGCCATGCGCAGTGGTTAACCACTGTCGAAACTCACCATGGTGTAGTTGGTTATCACGTTCGACTGTAACTTGCAAGAATTGCCATCGAAAGGTCACCGATTCGATTTCGGTTGGTGAGAACACATCTTTTTTCCTGTTCTTTTTCCCTACATTTTTTTGGTCGACACGGTTGTTTCATTCTTCATGTAGGAAGTTTTTGATGGATAGCCGAAACTGGATTGGATATCGACCCTGAAAAGTCAACACTTTTGCACATCAGAGGCAGAAGAAGAGTTAGAAATCTAACCGTTTCGGTAAAGGAGTATGCCCGGGCCTTAAGCAAGGCACTATACACCGCAAGCACTCGGGCCGGAACGGAAACTACGAGAACAGCTACAGATAAAATAAACATCGTGTCCGAGCAGCCCTACTGATGTATCGCACGACACCGAAAGAATGCATACGCTTCCTCGCTCGGAAGACAAAAGAAGAAGAGAAGCAATACGATGGCACACTAGACTATAGGCACATATCACGAGTGCAAAACCCAGTGGTGCCGAGATTGCGGAACCTACTCCCAAGGCACATAGAAGAGCACATCAGAATGAGGCCAATTGCAGCCCCGAAAGTGCCTTTGCGCTGGCTTTGTCTGGATAACCGAGGAATAGCGAACCGCATCCAAGACACATCCACCAAGAACAGCACATCTTAGGGTATCATTAACGAAACGAAAACAACCCTTCGCCGCTGGGCGGAGGCGTTCCCTGGGAGAAGAATCCAAGTGTTATGGATTCCGGGCCACATGGGCTTGGACGGCAAAGGGGTGCCGAGATCTGTCATCAACCCCCCACGCCAGCCTTGCCGGAGCACGGAGATGGAGACGAGACCGACTGCGTCTCGACTATGAGGAATGGTAGAGAAGGCAAAAAGGATACCGTCTACTGACAGGTGTCCGCACCGAATATCCCTTCCGTGTCTCCCGCTACAATGGACTCGCCCGTCAGCTAGAGCCGAAGGTGGTGACTTTGACCAGTACCATGACCGGTGGAAACACAATGGTCCCCGCCGAGACTATGGAGTCAGAGATTTATGGACAAGCTCCTGAAACCCACCAAAGCAACGGGCCATGTTACCAGCGTGTTACGTCGAAATCTCCGGCTCTTGGCGGAATGAGAACAGCCCGGGAGTTAGCCGGAAGATGACATTAGCTAGTTGCTCACGTCCGGGAACACGCTGTCGTATCGCTGCGAAATAACAATAGGTAGACGTTAAATAACAACCAATCAACCATCAAATAATGATAATAGGACTGTTGGTCCACTTGAAACAAAATATCTCTGAATCTTGTTGACTATATCTATCCATTTCTTGATACTTTAAACTTCAGAGTTCGCATTTTAGGTTGTCTTATTGTTGTGTATGTATGCAAAGGAATCAAGACAGTCTCCAAAAGATATCAGACCTGCTCTTTGGCGTCAAAAGATATAATTTGCTAGTGCCATAGTTCTACATTTTATATTTCACTTGTTCTAATGTAGTACCGTAATACATATGTCTTAGACGCCCCTCTCTTTCAGACGAACAAGGGGATTAAGTGAGACTTGTTGTATTAGGTAATACGGACTAAATATCATATCTGTATGTTCATGCTTTTATATTACTTCCGGGAGCGGCTATAGTGACATGGTACATATATAATCCTGTGAAAAGTATACCAGGTTGATAGATAGCCATGTTGACGATCTAAAGGATCGCCGGATTTTTATTCCCTGGCAACGGCGCTGTCAGTCATTTTGTATCGACATTCAGCTCTGCTTTTTAGTTCTCTCGTGAGGAAACCGAGTGTCAAGCTGAGCTCGGCCTATTTTCGATCAAAGTCTCTACTTATACATATTGTGCCATAAGCAACGCAAAAAAAAAACCGATGTGCTGACTAATCCGGCAGTGCAACGAAGTGGCTTATCGCAAGTTCGCGGTCTATCCGGGACAGAAAGGTGAGAATAGAGAGATGGGAGATAAGATTCTAGTGCTACAGCTATGAAGGGAAGAGGGTAAAGCAAAGTTATCTATAAAGCGATGACAAAGCCCTCTATCTTTTTCTTCTTAACAACATTCATCTTTATTCCAAGTTAGCTCCCGCTTTTTATCTGTCTCACTAATTTACTCCACTTTTGACCATTGATATTTTTCCGAATTTCCCTTGGCCATCTTGTCCTTTGATAACTCTATTTCATGGCCCATTAGCTCTACCAATCGTCTTCTATTCTCATTATATATCGTTAAATCTCTTACCATAATGTCTGCCGGAAGACCTAGCATCGTCGGCGCCGAAAGCGGCCCTAAAGCTCCGTATCCGCTGAAGATGGAGGGTACTGTGATTTCTGGGTTTGGCCGTGGCTCAAAAGAGGTAAGCTACGCTTTTTGTCTCTCTCGCACTGTTAACCCTAAGCGATACCGGAATCTCGATATCAAGATAGCTTCCACCAGAGCTCGCAGTGCCATCTATTTGAATACACTGATAAACATCACTGCTAATATCTCGCTCTACAGCTTGGAATTCCTACTGCCAACCTGCCCGTAGACTCTGCTGTGACGACTTGGATCGGCGACAAGACTTCGGGTGTGTACTTTGGCTGGGCCTCTCTTCTCCTCCCCGCCACCCACCCAGACCGTCCCTCCGGCAGCGCACCTGCCACGCCGCTAATCTTCCCTATGGTGATGTCTATCGGCTACAACCCATTCTACAAGAACACCGTGCGCAGCGCCGAAGTACACATCATGCACAAGTTCGCCGCAGATTTCTACGGCGCCCATATGCGCCTGTTGCTGTTGGGCTTCATTCGCCCGGAGCTCGATTATACGACTTTGGAGGCCTTGATTGCGGATATCAACTTTGATTGCACGGTGGCTAAGAATGCACTACGCAGACAACATTGGGCCCCCAAGAAGGGCTCCGTTGTAGTGAAGGCTGAAGATGAGGAAATTGATGGCGATTTGGCTGTTGAGTGGTTGACAAGCCCGGTGCTGGTTAAAGAAGAGAAAACATCAGAATAGAGGGTTAGGGTATTTACGTTGCTAAAAATATATGTACACATGCCGTTTTTCTGGGTTTAATATCTATGCGAATTACAAACCATGAACACTAGGGTTATGATGGTTTCGCATGGTTATCATCTGAGCATTATTGTATAGTTGAGGTGTAAGTCAAGATTGATAGATATGATGTATGAATTTTAGGTATAACAAAATGTATGCAAGATAGCACCAACGCCTTTGTTTTATAAGCGAATATAAAAACTACTAGTTGTGAGAATGATGTAATACTAATGACTAAGCGAAATCAAGTGTATAGAATATAGGAAATAAGTGACCAGGACGAAGAAAAACGCCAAAGAGAACATCAAATAAGCTAAAACCTGATTTTCTAGAGTTTTGACGGGCAAATTTGAATCCTATCACAACAGACTCAAAGGCGAGAAAGGCTTTTTTTTCTGCAGAGAGACTCTCATACAGGTAAAGGTTCTTGATTACGATAGTAACACGGCAGAAACTATGATATTAGGGTTAGCTTCTATTTGCATAATTCTCTAGATAAGTTGAGTAGATAATACTTACATTGATGATGATCAACATCGGTATATCGAAAACATCCCGCTTGATTACCCAACAGTAGGTGCAATCAACCTTTCCGTCTTTCTCAATTTTAGAGATACCGTGCTCGCTATCAATCTTGATGACCCGATTACTTAAGCGGCTGCGCACACTCTTATCGCCAGAGCTGTTGGCCAGGGAAACACCATTAACCGTACCACTCATACCTGAGCCAGTATTGAAACCAGAGTTGTGCGAAGAGCTTCCGGTAGATGACGATGATTGTGGCCGCATGGCATGTGCGTCATCTGCTTTTCGGTACTTGAGGAGGCGACAAGTGCGGTTGACATGGCCTCTACTATCACCAAATGCAAGATGTGCATAGTCTTCGTAGAATTGGACAACACTTTCGTCATCGAGCAGCTCTGGAATGAATACAGGTTGTGGTTCGCCGTCGGGGTAGACAGTTTGCTGAACAGGTGTTGTGTTCGCTGACCGGTTGGCAACTCCAGTGTTGACATTCTCATTCACGGCCTTGCCAAGAAGGATGTCTTTTGTCCAGCCAGTGAGGGCCGTGAACTCTTTGTTCACAGCACAAACCTCACCTGTACGCCTACAGACGATTGTCGGTGCTGAAGTATGTTGCATGAATTCTTCGTATTCAAACAGTGTGCGCTGTAGACATTTCTCCATAAAAATCAGGTCCTGGACATTCAGTGACTTGGTACATGACATAAATGATGGACGAATGCTGGATAGAGACTTGGCTATCTTGAGTGTCTTGTCAGGCGGGAAGCGACCCCGCAAAAAGGCAATTAGCTTGTGGAAGCCATTGATATACGGATATGGCTCCTTGACAGACTCATAGATGCTCGACGGATCACGGCGCCGTATTCCAAGAAGCGCTGTGGTTTTGAGAAGCCTCGGCTTTAAGCGCGGCAGCGGAGCAACAGCCGGAGGCGGCTGATACCCAGGAGTGGCACCTGGGGATCCGTCGTAGCCACCTAGAGCGACAGGCTGAGGGCTGGCAGTATTTTCAGTGCTAGGGCTAGCCAGGCTATTCGATCCAGCGCTGATGGCATAAGCATGTGGGAGACCATGTTGCAGATTTCCATGAGCAAATACTGTATTAGACGGATCAAGGCTGGCAAGATCAAGCATAGTGTTGTCGAAGAACTGCGAATTAGCATTCTCCAAAATATTGAAGCCGCCCAACTCATGGGCTGACGGGCCAGAGAGCGAATTTGTGTGTTCGTGGGAGCCAGACTCGGCATTCCTGCTCATGCGATCTAGAATGCTGAACTCCAATGCGCCATACTGACTTCCAAAGTTCATATTATCGAGATTGTTGAGCTCTAGGCTATACAGGGCAGGGTTACTTGGGTCAAATAGCGCATTGAAGTTGAGAGGATCTGATGCTGTAGCACTAGCAAAGGTTCCAAGGTTGTCGATGCCATGGGTGCGCGCGACATCACTTGCAATTGGGCCCTGAAAAGTTGGCGAAACAGGCGAAGTTTGTACGCCAAAACTCTGGAGCGCTTCGGGCAGTGTCGCGATGGGCGTTTGAGAGCCAGTAGAGAACACAGGGAAGCTGTTGGCAGTCGAAGTAGCATACATGTTGGTACATTGTACGGATGTCGTATCTGAGAGGCTATTCAAGGTAAGATTCCCCGTGCTGTTGCTTCGTGTAGGCGCAGGTGCCGGTGTCGCATTGCTGGCCGGGTTATAGTTAGGACCGAGAACCGGGCGCAGTGCTTCCGGGGGCGCATCATGAAGATACTTTGCCTTCTTGCGAACACCGTCTTGACAGGCATCTCCAAGCCCGCGCTTGATACACCTTTGGCAAGGTCGTTCGTCACCTAGTTACAAATTTAGTCTCATGTGCCAAGATATAGATGAAGTCTTGGACTCACCACATGTAAGGTGGGCTCTTTGGCAGGCATAACAAGCTCTCCGCGCCTTTTTCCGCCGAGGACGTAGCGGGTCCTTGGGGTCGTATTTCTTTTTTTCTGCAATAGCCGAGGATGGCACCCCAAAAGACGAGGCGGCGTTGGGATTGGCCATAATATCTGGCGTGCTGGTGATGGATGATGGCATGGCTGACGTCATAGATGTTGGCGCTACAGGCGACGAAACGACAGGAGCTAAAAGTAGTGATGGTCTGCGGCGAACTTCGACGTTGTCTTTGCCTGAACTAGAGCTAGAGCTTGAGATCTTTTTTCCGTCGGGCAGCCCTGTGGGCATTTCGGTGGCGACTAGCAAGGTCTTATATAAGATGAAGCTCGAGGCCGGATTCAAGCTGAAGAGGCGTGTTTTCGATGGCTATGGCAGCCAGAAAAGGGCTTAACAAGCGCATGTGTTAGTAAACGAAACAAAGAACGGAACCGGAAGTAAGTAGAGTGTTTCTAATGCAGAGGTCGCTATGGAGGGGCGTGTAGGATAATGGACCACAAACTAGCCGAGCCGACTAGCTCAAGCTGCTTGGCTGAAGTACAGCTGATAGCTCACAGCTACAAGATCAGTCGCAAGCCCAGCCAAGAAGCAGACAGGCATCCAGGTATGTGGAGGGACAATCGCCTGCAGCAACGATGAGGGCGTTCTCTTGCGCGTTTGGCTTTTTGGTGGCTTCGACTGGGGAGAGATGGAGGTGGCCAGTTTGCGTTCCGGGTCTAATACGCCGCTGCTATGCTTCCAATGATGCTAGCCAATGGCAGCACAGATAGGCGGGAAGTGACTGGGAAGTAGAAGATGGGGGAGAGAGGAGGGGGTGGGTACGGTGACGGCTGGGGTCCGGGCGGTCTGATGTCGCAAAGCAACCGAAGAACCGTCGAGGTGAGCAAGCCAGGTGAGATAGAGGGCTTGATGGCCGCACGGTAGTACAATTTACTCGTGTATTATAGTTGGTTAAGAGCGTAAACTTGAGAGGCTTGGAAACACAAACAAGCCAATATGCAAAGCCCAGAAAGACTCGGATCGTAGCTTCAGAGGGTTTATGACGACGGTCATGAAGAGCCAAAGATTTGAACATGAATAGGCAGAGATGAGGGGAGCACCAACCGTGATTTTATCTTTATGTAGATAGCAACTGAAGCTAGGCCCACAACGACTATTGCAGGCGGCGGCGTATTTTGACGTTCGATGGCCGTACTTGGACGTTGAAGGAGTTTTTCGAATTTGGCTAGAGCAAGTGTAGCCACTATCGTCAAAGCAGACGCTTATATGCAGCAATCTAGACGTAGCTAGAGCCAAAGAAAAAGATGAAGCCTAAAGAGCGTTCTAACCGATACGAGCAATTGGTTGCGTGGCTCGAAGTCTAGACCAGAAAGGATACTAATATACACTCAAACGACGGTAGTCAATGCAAGCATATAGAAGCCAGAAACCCGGGCCGAGTATATAGAGTAGATAGAAGCCGAAGTCGAGATGTAGAGGGCTGGGCCTCACTTGGCTAGACACTCTTCCCGCAGGCGCAAGTTTGTTTCCGAGGAGATACAAGTCGGCGTAGTCGAGATCGAGGACGCCAAGGAAGAGCAGAAACACAGGCCAGCGTCCTGTTTCGACGGTTTCTCTTCCTCTTTACTCTTCTTGTCTTTGGCACTAATGGACAGAATCTTCGTCTGTCCTGGTTCTTCGGAACGCATCGAAAGGACGTCTGAAGGTGGATTAGGGGTCGGTTGTTCGAAGTCGAAGAGATACAGGCAGCTGATGATGCTATATATGTATATAGAAGGCGGCAGACGGGAGTCGAAGCCCGCGGTTTCGTGCAAGATGGCCGCAGAAAGTGGCGATAGTGGTCGATCGGTGATCTGTTGACGTCTATGGAGACCTAGATTCGCGCCGTACAAAGGCAGGCAGACGAGCGCTGTTTGAGGCGTTCAAAGGACGAGGCGTGAATATTGTGATAATATAATAGAGATTAAAATTTTACAAGTCAATTATTTTCGCGGTGCTTGCGGCATCAAAAAGATAATGGATCGTGATGTTGTGGTTTTTGGGGTTGAAATTCAAGAAAAAAATAACGGCTTTTCTCTACTAAGAGTGCTTGCTGTGATTCAAATGAGGAATGAACTGAAGGCTGAAAACTCTTCCACCCTTGACGTTTTTAGCAGGAACTATATATTGGATTTTATTTTTTCTGGGAAGGAACTTGCAGTAGGTTTATCGGTTGAAGCAATAACCAGAAGAAAAAGAAAGTGAGAGTCAGTGGGTATAATGCGAAATGCAAGAAGCGCCCGTTCATTCCTTTCTGGTCAGTGAGAACTCAAGATAGAAAATAACATAATCAAAAAGGAACGCTTAGATCGTAGTTCATACATGCACTTCGGGCAACTACGAAATGCCAAGGTGCAAGAGGATGAAAGCATCACAGAAAGAGACCAGTTGCATTTGTTTACTTGCTTTCTCGGCGATGGCTCGTGATCGGAGGGAAAGAAGGACAAAAGGAGCGCAGGCGGGCTGGATCGTCCAGCCCAATTAGAAAATTCATTTTTATTACGGCACAATGCAGACTTTGCGATTTTCTACTTGGATTCGATGCTATTCGCGGAAGGCAATTCTCATGTTTCTATTATCAAAATATCCAAGGAATCTCAAAGAGAACGAACACAAACGGGTCTTTTCTTTTTTCTGTTGGAAGACACCCTGGCTCGGCGGAGTCGTATTTCTCTTGGGTGATCTTAGTCTGAAGGTTCTTCTCGAAGACGAGCAAAAAGAAAAAGCTTGAAGAGAGAAAAGTAATCTGAGTGAACGAAGTCAGCAGGATTTCTGGAGCCTCTGATCTTACCCAGAAGCATAATACATACCATATAGTCTACTATTAACGTCTGCCCGGCTGCTGGTTGCAGTGAGAGATGGCTGTCAGAGTCATAGAGTCATGTTTACAGGGCTACATATCCTTTTTCATGCGCCAAAGTTGTGTCTCCGGTACGCTATATTTTACTTTACCTAAGAGACAACTAAGAAGAATCCAAGCCTGTCTACATATATTTGAGCACGCGAGCGTTTCTCTCAATAGCCACTAATCGATTACTACTAGATTATGTACACCAATGGACTAGCAGTGCGACATCATACACGCTATGTCTTCCCGAATCCTCTTCCTTTGGACAGCTGCCCCAATCTTCATATTACCAAACAGTATGCAGAGCCGTATATTATGCTCCGCCAAGTACTCATTTTATATCCAAGATATACATACAAGAGGGCGTACGTATCTGTGCCTACATGTATATCTATCTTTGGCTATACAGATATGGCCTTTGTCTCTCCATTCTCTTGTCTGATATCAAGAGGCCTTCAAGGACGTCATTCCAGAAGGTAACATGCCGCCAAAACAGTTTGCCGATCCCACAAAAGCGCTATTTTCGTGGTCCCAGCAACACACAGAACCAGGTGAGCCAGTCAGACAAATAGAGCAACGAAATGATAGAGTAATAGCTTCGCTAGTCCCTGCCTCTTCAGAGCAAAAAGGTCCGTTTGGAATGTACATAATATGTACCCGGTACCTGTCTTGCATTAACCCCGGCCCCGCGAGTACGACGCGATTGACCGATTACTCAAGGTATCTTGTACCCCAAAGACAGCAAAAGCAAGTTCATTGGCCTAAGCCAAAGGCTGAGGAAGCTTGTTCTTCTTTCCGACTTGATGTGGTACTACTATGCCTGTTCGATAGAAACCTGCCCAGCAAGTAGCTTGAAACGGCCGGCATCACGCAGGACCCATATAGCCAGATCCCGGGCTGAAGGAGAAAGAAAGCCCCGGGTTTTTGGAGAGCTTACTTTCATTACAGAGTTTCTCTCTTTGTGCTGGCTTTCGTATTCTTCTCAGTTGGAGAAAGAGGGGCAATGAAGACAATACCTATCTGTAGACTGTCAGCAGTAGGTGGTATAAGGCTTGGCATCTGGCTATCTACGTCTTGCAAGAATAGCTGCCCGTCTATGGCTTCGCTTTGAGATATGTAGATCATTACGTCCTAGGAAGAGCGTAAACAGCTGAGGATATTTCACTTTCTTGGGATTCTAGCCTATCTGTTTTCTTTACTTCTTCTAATTATCAAAGAGTAATGTCAGGGCATCATAATGCAGCCAGTAATAGGACATAGAGATGTTGCTGAACCTTGTTTTCCAGCGATTGTTCCAGGCTAACAGTACGCTAAGGTGTTGGTTGAGCTAACTTGTCATGTTTTCGTAATACATTTTCTGAAAATCAAATCCGTGCCAGCTCAACAACAATCAGGAAAAAATGAAAATAAAGCGAAATCGGTATCGTGCTAACAATACATGTAATGTCACTTGTATATCCAGCAGCCTGACTTATAATTTGTATGTTAGTATAGTTATATCAACTGGCTATTGCCGTCAAATGCCCATAGCTCGGGCTCGGTGATGGCTTAGCCGAGCCGCCGGTTATCTTCTATCTTTGCTTCTAATACACACTGTTGCTTCTGGTTCCGCACTTTGAAGCCTCCGGATGCCGTCGTCGGTTGTACTGCATAGCTTGTTATCATGTGTGTATGTATATATGTAGTTATATGTGCGTGCTGTGAGCCCTGCTTATGGTTTCTTGTTGAGACCCCCTCTTCCTTTTCCTCTTCCTCTCAACTCTTCGGTCTAGTTTCTGATGTATGTAATGTAATGTACGCACCTATACATTACATATTCTGCTTTCTCCGCCTTGTTTCCTCCGTGCCTTCTTGCTTTTACCATGTCCAATCCAGCCGCCGCTTTCCTTGAGCCTTGTTCCTTTCGCTCCGTAGCCACTTACAAGGCCCTGTTTGCTCAATATTGCTTTATCCTTTGCTTTTTCAAACCTTGGCAGCTCATCGGTGAGCTAATGACCGCTGTAACGGTATGTCCACAGACGCATTGGCGATATGGAAAGGCAAGTGGCAGGCAATACTACTGTAGCGGTTGGGTTTGACAGCCATTACAGCATTCTGTTCTGTCTATGCTTCCAGAACAAACATATCGTGGTCCTTGTTCACCTTTCTCCAATGCAAGCATGCCGCTTCCAGTATCCAACGCTAGCAGTCAGACCAATGCATCGTTATGTTCAGTATATCTGTATCTAGCTCTCCAAGCTAGCCGTCAATAGTTCGTTTCTGTTATATGCTTTCTACCATCTATAGCTATTTTATCAGCTATCCTCACGATTTGTTTGTTGTCAATCTTTATTGCGTGCGTTCTTTGTTGGTACTGCACAAATGAGGGGTGCTTGTGTGTTATTCATTACAGGGTTCATTATCATAGGGTTACATCACAACCCTATATTAGTCACTTATATCAACAACGTAACATGGTTTTGGAATACGAACACCAAGCAAAGTCATAGGTTTTCCGTCTTTCTACTCGGAAGCTAAAGCGGAGAAACAGAATGGAATCTCTACAGCACATGGGCAGCACTACAACTGTATAAATTCAAGACTCGGTTAGTCAAGCTGCACTGTAAGCCCAGGCCGTGGCAAGAATATAACATGGCCTTCATCAACCTACTACTACATATGTCCATAACTATAGCATCTGTGATATATCTTTGTTGCAGAAACTGCATCCTGCCCGCAGCCTATCAACATTTAGAATGCCCATACCCGAAGGGTTCTGTAAGACCTACCGTGTTAGGTAATATCGAGGCAACTTAGCGCATGAATACATCACTATACATAGTTAATCGTACTGTGAAATAGCCTTTGCGTCTAGACTTGGCTATATATGTATGCTGTAGCTACAGCATGTGTCACATGTATACAGATATTTGTACAGGTACATTCAAGATGTAATCGCGTTGACTAGATTTTGCTAGACTTGACTGTTAAAAACAATAAGAATTATCTGGTTTTGCTGCTTGCTCGCCTTATTTGATTGCTTTCTTTTATCATGGTTACAATTCTTATAAGTAACAAGTTTCCCATCTTTTTGAAGTTTGTCGATATCCAAAACAGGATATAATTGACGTGAGATGTTACGGTATTTTCTAGCTTGTCCGTGCTGCTGAGTGGATTATCTCAAAGTACAGCGGAAAATAGATCTCCACTTGGCCCCCGTGTAAGACAACATCAAGTATTGACCATCATTTAGTTATGTACTACGCATACTATAGTGGGCGGTAGGCCACTTCGTTAGCCTTATTCTTGCTTCGGGCTCAATATGCTATCATTTTATCTAAGGCAGTATCATATAACGTGCGATAGCTAGTTGTTATTATAGATTCTAATGACATTTAAGTTTTTACTTAATTTACAGTGTAGAAGGAAAAAAGAAAGTATTATATGAAACTTCTTACTCATACTGCCCCCCAAAAAAACTCGTTCAAAACTTTGGCTCGCTTACGGAATTCAACACAAGGCTATAAAGGAAAGTCCAACAGATTTACCTTGCTGAGAGACATTGAAGTCTCAAACTCAAACACTAAGCCAGCTTGATATATCTACACGCTATAAAGCACTCTCACTATATATTCATGTGCTTATACATTGACTGTGCATACATATATATGCACACTTTGTGGATTTAAATGTAATAAGTGATTCAGCTTGACCAGTCTTAGTAATATATATGATGTGTCTCTTATTCGGATAGCCTATAGTTGAAATATATTACAGCTATCAACTGGTATTTCTGCACCTCGTGAGCATTTACCTGTTTCCATAAATCTCAATGTGCATGTACAGATATACAAAGCCAAAAGTTACGATATGCGAACCCGGCAGCCCCTAGAAGAGCTTTGAATGTCTTCAACTGCAGTCATTATATCGTTTTATAGTATTACTAGCTAAGTCGAGGTGGGGGGTATTGAACTTTTGTAAACGACAGGAAAAAGAGATCGCAATATTATACGACGGTAAAAGAAACGAACTCTGAATACTCGTAATGAAAAGGTACGGTACTTTTGAGCTAAAATTAGTAGGTCGAAGAGAGCTGTGACTGTTGATATGATAGGCTGATAACATCTGTATGCTTAATCGCTAACAGCAAAGCGACTCCTACGCCGGATACTCTTGCCGTATTTGAAAAAGATGTATGGGAATGGCATCATGGCGACAGAAAGAAAAGCTAGAAGCGAGCCAGCCCATTGAAATCCCAACTGTTCGAACATTTGGTGGCCAAAGAGTGGGAAGATGGCTAGAAGGAGGAAAACCAGATAAGGGTTAGCAAGCTATAGTCATGTAGGGTTTTGTATAAGAACTATATGTATCAATGCCTGTCGAGCTCAATCTCGATACCGTGGGCGTACAAACAGGAACACAAGTACGGACTAACAGACGGTAGAAAGCATCTTGCGCACGGGTTGGCTTCATCGACTGATACCGACTTTTGTTTGTGTATAGGTTAAGGTAGATGAATGAAGACGGACTTGAAAACAGAACACAGGTCGAGGCCACAAGCGCCAAGTTTCTTCTGCTTCGCCTGTGTTGCGAGGTGCTGATGTGTTCACTATTTGCTTCTAGACTCTTGAATCTCTCTCGAGACTGAGAACGAGTAAGACGAATGCGAAGAGGAGGGGCGCGGGCACCAAAGAGTGAGGCGAATAGCATTTTTGGGGAAACGCGGGCAAGAGAGAGAGCGAGAAGTATGATTCCAAGGGTATAGCTGAGCGGCTATATGCAACTGTCGTGTAACGAACATATTACAGCGTGACAATAGTTGTGACGAGGGGATGGAGTGTATCAAACGAAGAGGGGCGTGTATGGTGGGAAAGAACAAAGAGACTTACCGGCAAAACTGCAGCGTACAAACACGTTGGCAGCTAAAGCACTGGCGGCGTAGAGTGGGTAGGCGTCGACCTGGAAGAGGAGAGACCTCATATGTTAGTCCGATAAACATACACAATACATCGGCTACTTTAGCTTGTCGTCAACATGGCCATCTGCTCTTATTGAGACAAATACTTTGCGGTGGACCGACATATCGTATCTGCAACATGCGGTCTTTTTCTTTCTGTCAGATTTTCCCTCTCCCTATCCCGTATAGAACGATGGAGGAGGGGAAGTGCGGCAAAGAGAAATGAGAAGATACAGGCTAGTGTTCGGCGACGGCGTTCGGTAGGCTGAAGTGATATTGCCTAGAGTGTTTGTTGTTGATGGAACTTACAAGGAATGTGAAGATGCCTGTAAAGCACAGTAAGATACTATACGAGCCAGAGACTATTAGTACATTCGTCTTGTTTTTTTTTTACTTGCCACACAAAAGACAACGAAGCAACGCCGTGGCTGTATGTCTATTGAACTAGTGGATTCCTGCATGATAAAAACAGCATTTGCACTACACGAAACAGTCACACCGCATACAGGCAGCCAGCCAGGAAAAGAAAGAGGTCACTTACCCAGCGCCGTAGAAGGCAGAGCCGATGATCGGGATAATCCAATGAACCTCCGCATACGTAGTCCAGGCGAACCAGAACAGGCCCGTCGGCACAAAGAAAGCACCAAGAATCGCCGATGGTAGTCGGAACTCGGGCTCGCTACGTCCAGGAATTCCCGTCTCGGCCTCTGCTTTGGCAATCAGGTTTTCGCGCACGTGGCGCCATATCGGATCTAAGAAGCCGGCAAGTATCATACCCACGAGGATGCCGAGGAAGGTAAATCCGTTCTGCCATAGAACGAAGCCGTGTGTCGCCGTGAAGACCTGTGGAAAGGCACCGAAGAATAGGTAGAGTACACCAAGAATAATGGCGGAGTACACGCATAGACTGAGCACCATGAGCTCTAAGAAAAGTAGCTGGAATGGCCGATATAGCGAAACAATGAGTGTTCTAGTGAGGCTCTTGTCCTGCTTTTCGATGTTGGAGATCCAGCGATCGTCGCCGGTCTCCTTCCGCAGACGGGCCGCTCGTTGGCGAAGTAAGGCCGGGTCTATGTATAGAGATATTTGGTAAGTAATACTACCTACAAATTGAGTCTTGGAAGAGCAAACATGTTACTTACGGTAAGTTTCAGGCACCTGGAACACGATAAAGAAGAGAAGGGAGCCTGCCCAAATCAACATCACATACCAAGTCCAGCGCCAATAGATGTTGTAGTTGATGAAGCCACCGATCAATGGCCCGATAGCCGGGCCTACAAACGGAGCTAGGGAGAAGATCATCATTGGCGCCTGTAGTTCCGTCTTGCTAAACAAATCGCCTACTGTTCCACCAGCCACGGCAAGGAAAGCACTGCCGGAAAAGCCATCGAGGAATCGGGCAGCCAGCACCGTCTCGATGTTGTGACCTACGGCCTCGGGCACTAGGAACACCATGTACATAATCCAGGCGACAATATAGATTGGCCGGCGACCATAGAACTCTGATAAAGGACTGAGCAGCATCGGACCGCAGCTCAGACCCAGAACGAACAAACTGAGACCAATAGTGGCCACCAGACGCGATATTTGGAACTCCTCCATGATCTGGTCGTATGTTGAGGTGTAAATGGAGGACGCCGCAGTTCTAATGTCAAATGTTAGGATACGTATAGCAGGCAGAGAGTAGGGTCTAGGCAGTGCCGATACTTACACACAGCAACTGCTCATGGCAATTATGAAGACGATCCACCACTTGCGTAGTCTGGACATGCTTCGGGGGTTCCCGGGATCATTGTCGCCGTCCTTCCAGACGACGTCAAAGGCTGGATCATAATAACGCGCCTTGGCCTGCTCTTCGACATCTAGGTCAGCAGGAAGCTCTCCAACGCTATAACCATTGTTCGAGCGCTCATGGCGCAACGCCAAGTCAAGCGATTGTGCGCCCACTGAAGGTCGCCTAGACTTCGGTGGCGTATAGTCATCAGGCTCTGTCTTGATACGGGAAAGAGTGCGAATGGCAGCAAATCCCGCATGATCGGGATCCGAGTCCTGCTCGGCATCGTCTGATAACCTAGGAGCGGCAGTGGGTTTCTCCGAGACCTCAGTAACGTGTGGTGCAGATTCAGATGCAGGCTCTACGTCATTGAAGGTAGACGATGAAGAAGACGGTGTGTAAGAGTGCTCTGTGGACTCGAGTGTTGTCCGTGACTGCTTCTCTGGTGGTTGTGAATCCATGATGGGTATATATTACTATAGTGAATAGCGTATCTGACGTAGTGGGGCTCGAGGTGTCTTTGAGGTATATTGTCGTACAGGGCTAAAGATTTCACAATGTGAACTAGATCTGATAAGATAATGATATCAAGGAACAGTTCCAGTTAAGAGAGATGATGTAAGTGTCGGTGATGGCGATGCTACGGATGATTTCTCAATAGTGAAGAGAATCAAGCATAATATGTAGAAACAAAGATATCATATAACTAGAAGAAATAATTCGTGATCTTGGAGAACAAAACAAATTATAGAAACGCTCTCCAAACCTCATCGGGGCTATGAGCCTCATTTGTATGTTCATAACCATGACCGGCAATTACCCTGTTTTGGGACGATCTCGTTCGTTGTACGGGGAGAAAACGGCAACTACAAGCCCGCTACAAAATCCATGGCGCATCTTCACGTAGGAAGAAAAAAGCACTATAATAAAGAGTAAAAAAAATAGACCAAAATCGTCTCGACCCGGTTGTCTGATCCTTCTATCTGAGAGCCAAGTACTTTGAATTGTTCCGGTCCCTGCCCCGGTATTCCCATTTTTTTTCGTTGTTTCTAGTAGCTAGTTGACCCAAACAAACTATATTGGATGAAAAAACAAGACGATAGTTATCGAGGTCTGCCCACTTGCCCGATCTAGACAGCGCTGGCACATAGCAACTACCAGTTTGTCTTCCCACTTTTAACGACGTAGTGGTGCCTGAACAGCCCATCGGCGGCTTGATGAGCCTCAACATTTTCTCTAGTCAGTCGGTTTCTTCAGCTGTTTTAGCAGACTAGGTTAAAGAGGGAACGACGTGTTAGTATTGTGACGGAATTAGGCCATTCTGTGGTCGCAGCACCGGCAGTTGCTTGGTTTCAGTCAAAATTATTAGTAAGGAAGAGAGCG